>JADLZK010008883.1:0-137307 GCA_015847255.1 Hyparrhenia diplandra
CATAAATCTCATTAGTCCCCTAATTCGGTGGTCATCAACGCCAAAACCCACTTAGAGCTTGATTGCACTTACGGTTTTAACACTTATCCTAAAGAAAATCTATATGGTGAATTTTGATGCGGGGGTTTTCAAAAACAGGTTTTTTACGGGTTGTGCGGAAAAATAAAGTCAAGTTCGGTTGTAACTATAAAAAGTTCAAATTTTTAGTGAATTTTAAAATGATGCAAAAACACGAGTGTTACACTAAGGGCTATAAATAAAGGGGCGGGACTCTCCCCCGAAAACCTAATTCATTATTGAGAATTCATTATTCATCTCGGCAATGTAGGATTAGACTCTTCAATGTAATTAGATCAAGATTAGAGATAGAGATTAGAGAGCTCTTGTTCTTCAAGATATACTGATAGTAGACAATCTACCTACTCAAGAGTTCGGGGTTGTGCTCAAGACTTCAGATCTATTGTTCTTTGAGATTCGGTAATATATTTATCTCGAGTTCTCTTTAATGATTATGTTTTACTTTATTATATTATCCATTGTTATGTTCTTAGTATATTCTAGCTTGATATTTGATATAGTTCTAATTGATGATTATTATATGCATGAGATCGTGGACAACTTAGCTTTTCTAGAGCGTTAAGTCATAATTTCATATGTAAGTGTGGTGCTTAGATGTGAGTTATTTGCGGATGAACACTATATGCTAGGTCGTTTGGGGTAGATCGTTAGGGTGTGACCTTATTGAGTCCTTTGTAGTCCTCCCCCCGTATATACACTAGTACCGAAATGATTTTGCGTGACTCTAAAAATAATTTCCGTGGCGGGCGTTTTCCTATTTTGCGTGACGGGCAAAAGTGCCTGCCACACAAAACAGATTTTGCGTGGCGGGCAGCCTAAAACGCCTGCCACGAGAAAATAATGCGGCCTAAACGAGCTGGGCTAGGCCCAAAAACCTCGATGGAGTATAAAAGCAGTGCCCTAGGGTTTTTAAGCCTCACTCTCTCACGAGATCTCCTCTCTCCCATGCTAAGTCCCCAAACCTGCTCTCCCACTCTGCCTCCCAATCCCTCCTCCCTCTCCTCTTCAGTGGCGGCAAAGACTTCCCTCTCTCTCTCTCGTCCCCACGGCGACGGCGGCCCCTTCAGGCGGTGCTCCTACCCCACGGCATCGGTTACGGCGGCGGCGGTCCACCCTGAGGACGTGACGGGGCGCGGATCCCGGCGGCGGCGGCGCTTCACCACCAGCGAAATCGGCGGCGGCATCCTCCACCACCGCGGGCTCGGGACAACGGGCGCTTGGATCGGATCCGGCGGCGGCACGTGTGATCCGGCGGCGGGGGCTTCCACCACTGCGGATCCGGCGGCGGGCGGTCTCCACCACCGCGGAGCTCGGGACCGGCGGCGCTTAGGGCTGATCCGGCGGCGGCACGTGTGGGATCCGGCAGTTTGACTCCACCGCTGGGATCCGTATTTGCGGCCTCCGCCCACGGCGAATCCGGCGGCGGGCGGGCGGCCTCCACCCGCGGCGGATCGGCGGCGGCGGCCTCCACCACGGCGGGCGCAGGGGCGGATCGGCGGCGGCACGTGTGGATCTCGTGGTGGCCTCAACGACGGCGGCGGCGGCCTCCATAGGCGGCTTCGGCGGCGGCGCGGGCGGCAAAAGCGAGGGATCCGGCCGGCCAGTTCTAGCCCGTTTGGACTTTTTCCTTTTTTTTGTTTTGTTTTTTATTAACCGTGGCAGGCACAATGCCCGTCCGCGGTAAAAAAAATATTTTGCGTGACCTTTGCGGGGTGCAAGGGCACACTTGCCCGCCACCTAAAATGAATTTGGCCCGTCATGGTTAAAGAATTCGGTACCGGTGATAGTTAACCTTAGGATGCGTGTCGCTAGGGAGGCTAGTTTATCTCATTATAGGTCCTCCTTAGTTGATGTCCCTCATGTTATATATTATGATTTGGTTGTTCTATATATGATAATATTTTGTCTGCTGTGCCTAGATTTAATAATAATTGGTAGTTACATAGATGTCTTTTACTCGGGAGTAGTCACGAATGTCTATCTTGCATTAGATGACGAGCCTCTATATATCTGCTATCTTTGGAATATTATTAGTATAAGTTAGCTTAGTTTACTTTCATCATTGTTATTATTATGAAACTAGGTTGAGTTAGATCTTAGTTATATTCACCTCTCTTTGTTCCTTTGGGTTCGATATTAAAACCAGGAGTTTATCTTTTGATGAAGTGCTACAACGTATTTCTATCTGTGCGCTTGATCTTTATTGTGAGTAATTAAAAAATACCAACAAACCCATGTTTACGTTGTACAGGCTCACGGACATGGCCGACAACTACACCCTTGAGGAGTTACAGTTCACTGTCGTGCGCCTCCACGATGCCCTCAGGAAGCTCAACGGCCTCGGCCAGAAGCGAAGTTGGCCTGCCAAGGGTGACTGACCCCTTGGTGAACAAGGCCAACTTTTACGCCTTCAAGATCGACGATATTGCATGTATCCTCGCTGAGGGGATATCGAACAAGCTGTAGAGGTTGAGGGAGGCGCTCATGGCGGCCGTGCGGGGATTTGGACGGTGGTGGCGTAGGGCCGTTTCTTCTTATTTCTATTAGCTATCTAATATTTTTATGCACTTGTAAAATATTATCTATTATGTTCTAGTGAACCAGTCATTTTTTATTCGTTTGCGTGTCAACTTTCTTTTTCTATCGTTTGATTTATTGTTCCTTGGTCTTCAAATCGCTATCAATTCTTATTTCAAACCCGACATTGATCCGTGTCCATCAAGATCATTTGTCGGGAACGATTACCCGGTGGTGATCTAAATTTTCACTGCGGTATTGGTCGAGTCCATGGATTTTTCTGATTTTCCAGCGCTGAGCGGTTCATCTTTGTCGGGCTCGGTTCATCTTCTTAGGTGGACTAAATTCCGATAGTGATGCCGCGGCGATGATGAGCGATTTTGTAGTAGTGTAGCGGTCATGTGCTCAGGTTGTGACACCGTGAGATAACCATCTTCCTATCCACACTTAGCAAACTCATTAGCTCTTTAATCGCATTGTCATTCATCACCCAAAACCCCACTTAGGGGCTAGATGCACTTTCAACAACTTCAAAAAAAAAGGCCGGATAAGTAAGGAGGCTTTTTTCTATGGCTAAATAAACAATTCTCCCTATACCTAAAGGGGCATATGTAGGCGAGAGATAATATATACTCCCTCGAGAGATTGTTTTGGAAAAGGTTTAGGTCAAACATTAGGAACATAAATCATGAATAACTTTTAAGCCGTTGAGTTTGGAAATGTGAAAATAATATCAATAAATTTGTCTTTAAAATTACTTTTATAAAAAAATATACATATATAACTTTTTAATAAATATTTTTATAGAAAAAATAAGTTAAAGTTGTGCTTTGGAGACCGTGTCATTTGTCCTAAACGACTTCTAAAAAGTGATATGGAGGAAGTATATACTTAAAAAGATGATTGAACTCCGAGGATGACGGACCACGCGACACAACTTGACTATTGTGGAGCATCAATGCTTGAAACTGTAAATAAAATTGTAGAAATTTTATACAATAAGAGAAAAATTCAATGGCTCAAATCGTCAGAGAAGCGGCCGATCCAACGGCTACAAAGGTAGGAGGCAACAGCGGGAGGCAAAAGGCACGAAGGCAAAAATTGACTCATATTGTGTCTATGATAGTGGGCCATAAGAGCAAAAATTGCCTTCCGTTGCCTCCCGCCAACGAGGGTATTAGCATTGGACGGTAATTGCACTATTGTAATTCTTTTTTTTATCAAGGACAAAATGGTAACTTCATAAATGCTAAAATAATGTTTTGAGTAATATAGTTAGGATGGATAATACAAGTACTATAGTTAGTTGGATTAAAAAATCAATAACTCCTCGTTCCTTCTAGGGTTCGTCATTCCTCGAAGTCTGCGGCACCGTTGGTTTGTGGATCGCCGCCCACAGGTGATCCATTGGTCCTTCCCGTCGCCGAGCGACCGGATCCGCCTTTGCAAAGCACCGGATTCGACACGGCCTTCTTCCCCGCCACGGGCGCCTCCATGTTCGGCGGGACAGACCGATGCCGACGCCGACGATGACGCTGCCGCCATAAAAATGCACACAACATCTTAGTTTGGATCCATGAACACCCTATTAAAGTTTCGATGATTTGGAGACCGTGGTGATACACATATCTCACATGTGGCGACATCTCTCACATAGTCATATTGGTCGTAGTGAGACATGTAAGCCTTTGTGAGGATGTGCACCACCACTTTGTTAGAATCAATTGAAACTTTTTTCTCATGACTATATACCAAAATGATGTGTCCATGAAAGGTTTTAGATTTTTCTAGCTAGGTTAGGGTATTTTTACATTTATTCTTTAGTAAATCAACAAATAATTACAATAATAGGTAAACTTGCTCTGAAAATTACACAAATGCACACGGCATCTTAGTTTGGATCCATTGAACATCCTATTAAAGTTTTCAGATGATTTAGAGATAGTGGTGATACACATCCTAGTAAAAACATACATGTCTCACATGTACTCAATGTTACTAAGTGAGACATGTAGTTTAATGTGTGGGATGTGTAGTTCCACGTTCACAAATTCATTAGAATATTACTTCCATGCTCACACACCAAAAAAAATAAAAAATTTGAAATAGAAATAGCAAAAGAAGAAAAAAAAAGAGTAAACCAAAAAAAAAATGGCACCCACAAGATTTGAACCTGGGAGCCGTAGGGTTAAACCCAGGTGTGTTAACGTTGCGCTAGTAAGGGGCTTTAGGTAGTGAGTGTACTAGCAGTTATTTGATTCTTTGTTGCATAGGAATTTCTGGATGAAACTGAATAGCAGAGCTTATCCTCTGCATGATGCAAGGAGCAGGTTGATGAATTTCTTGTCGTGCACACGCGACGCATCTCGCTGTTCCTTGCCGCGCATGCTCGTCCAGGTCGCCACGCACACGCTCGCCCAGGTCGCTGCGGTGACGCTCCTGCCGCAGCGAGGGACGCACACGCTCGCCCGCAGCGAGGGAAGGCAGTAGATGCAAGCAAGAAACCGGGCACCAGAAAAAAGAAGGAACGCGAGGGAAGGCGGTAGATGCAAGCAAAAAAATTGTGCCCAGTACAATCGAACTAGGCAGCTCACGCCATATGAACCAATCGCCTTGCTGCATTAACCACCCGAGCCTTGTTTGTTTCTCATAAAAATAGCACCCGCAACATTAAGCTAGTCAAGCATCATTTTCATTTAGGTAGCGCCTCAAAACACATTTCACTGCGCAAACCAGAAAACAAGCGGTAGTTTGAGCAAACCCACTTATCAATTATCATTCATTAACAAAAGCTTACAGATCCAGTTGCACTAATAAAGAGTGAGTGTTTCAGGAAAAAAAAAAGTCTAAGCGTGTGACACAGCACATATATGGGTAATGAGAACTCTGGCAGCTACCATTTCATCTCATTTCTCACTACCAGAATCCCAGCTGGCCAATAGTATTTTCTCATTCATTCTTGATCAGCTTCTTCATGGTAGCCAATCTCTCAACAATAGCAACCACATCTGCAAAATACAACCAGTCAATAATCAGTTCATCACTAAGAAAACCATTAGTTAGAACCTTGAAAACCATTAGTTGAAAATGCATCTGGATATCACAAACAGGTCATAAATGACAATGGTCAATGTAAATGACCACAGGCATATGGCTGAGTTGGATTAATTCATTCTCTAACATATTTCACCCACAGGTGTAACAGAATTACACTGAACTTAATTAAAGAGCAGAAAGCATTTCATCGAAATTTGAAATCCTGGTTATCCACCACTGCAGCAAACCAGATATGATCTATATACAAAAACGCATTCATTAAGGATGCTGGAAATAAGAACAGGAGCCAAATACTATCATCAAAACTTGGTGGATCTCTTCAATCAGGTATTATTCAGGCACAAGTGATACAGACCCAAACACTAACCAAACAGCAAACCTTAGTTCATCTCATCAATCAATTCTCAATCCTATGAAATACAGAAAATGAAAATGTTGCAGCTAATGAACTCACCCATGGAACATTTTAGATACCTTTGGCAAATCATATATCCAGCACATCCTATAACAGGAGCCAAATACTATCATCAAAACGTGTGCAGTATAATTTTTTTATCAAATGAAATATTTATTAGATGCCTGTAGGCAGTAACCTGTAACAGTATTGTTCAGTGGTTAGTAGGCTTGGTCTTTTTTTTTTTTTTTTTTTTGTCAGTGTCACGGGGGCGTTCCCCACCTGAATTTGTATTAATTGGCCCCAAATGGCCTCGTAAGAGTAAAAACATTTACAACAGAACTGTACAAAGGGAGACAGACAGAGCTCCAAGAAAAGTTTAGGGGTTAAAGGATTTGTCTAGCTTAGCCTAGCCATTTCAAATATCTCACACCATTTGTCCGCAATCGGTTTCTTCTTCTTTTTGAATCTTGCCCTCCAATCCTGTGGCCGCTTTGTTTGCACAGGAGTAGAATCTGCTGCACCGTGAGTTGCTCGTTTCTGAAAACAGCGGCATTTCTTGCCTTCCATAGTTGCCAGCATGCAAGTGCGAGGAAAGCAGGGAACTCATCTTTTGGTACCCCACGCCCGGTTGTGCTAGGTGCAGAGAGCTCAAGTCCATCCCAATGACTTGTGGCAAGTTCAGTTTCTCCCAGAAGGACCAAGCAAGTGGGCAACCATGTATGATATGTTCCGCCGTTTCATCATGCAGATTGCATACCTCGCAGGTTGGGGAGGACACCACACGCTTCTTTAGCAGGACCGTTCTTCACTGGATCCGCTTTTGCAGTAACAACCACATAAACATCTTCACTCTCGGTGGGGCTGAGGTTTTCCAGATGAAGTCCGCTCGCTCATCCTTGTGTTGTCCCCGGATTTGAGCAAAGAATAGATAGCTGAACTGTCGAGAGTGTTCCTTGTAGTGATGAAGGGAGAGACTCTGGTGTCTTGGTCGTCATTGAGAGAGACGTTGAGGAGCATGCCCTGAAGCTGCAGTAGTTCGTCAGCAGCTCGACGTGACAGCCCGGGAACCAATGAATGTTGAACCCCTGCTTGTATAATTTCGTAAACGGACGCCTCCTTTGTGCTGCAATGGGAGAACAGCGCCGGGAAGGAATCTGCTAGCGCCTCGTCGCCAAGCCACACATCGAGCCCGAAATAGCAGCTCTTTCCGTTTCCAACCACGACCGAGGTGATGGCCTGATATAGAGGTAGGAGTGAACCCAGCACCTCCCAGTGCTGCCCGTGGACGTCACCGCGCAGAGATGACATTGAGCAGCGCCCCTGCACCCATTGTGCCCAGGCCGAGGATTGCGGACAGAATAGTCTGTGAAGAAGTTTTAGAAGCAGGCAGATGTCGTGGGTGCCCAGGTCCTTGATACCAAGTCCGCCAAATTCTTTTGGATTGCAAACCGAGAGCCAAGCAACAAGACAGCTCGCCGGTGATGATTTCCCATTGGTGTCACCTGACCAGAGAAAAGCTCTCCTCAACTTGTCCAGGATTTGAATGATCGTAGGCGTTGCAAGTCCAAGATTCAGTTTCAGAGTGTACTACTATTGAGACAGTAAGACTTGAGACAGTAAGACGGTGCGAAGGAACAGATCAATTTTTATATACTAGCAGAGACTAGTGATGATATCTTTAATTAAAAAAGATCACACTGCTGAGCAAACATTAATGAGAAGGCACAGGTATTAACATTAATGAGAAGGCACTGCGGTAGCTGCAGGTACAGAGTGGAATATGCAACGTATACTGAGCTGAAACAATGTTCATTGCCTCATCTTCCCAAAAGGAAAAGGGACAAGGAGACGCATATTGTAGGTACAATGCAGAGGCGGAATTCAGAAGCACAACCGAGCTGAATATGCAACGCAATGCAACAAGCACAATTCATATTCAGATTCATTGAAACTGTACAGGCCTACTGAAAATGTACTCTGTATGATCCAACAAGACAATTTAAAGCTTATATTTGGACAAAAACATGTCTAAAAGCATGAAAGCTGAGTTCAGAAAAACATGTCTGCAAGCATGCAGCAATTTGTTCATCACAGGTATATTTATCAGATCAACAGCTACTCAATTTTTTTTATGACAAGTGAAACAAGAGGTATATTTATGCAAACTTGATGTCTTAATCATCTGATTGAAATATATTAGGAAATGTTTTTTTCCTGACAAGTGAAACAACTCAAATTCTCTGAATTGCTTAGTCTCTCAATTCTCGGAATTGCTTAGTCTGCTTTTGCTTATCTAAGCATGTTTCAGACTACTACTCATTGGCAAAAGCTACCATTCCCTGAAAAAACTTTAAGTAGCAGTGTCAGTTGTACATGCATGCAACAACTATTTTCACACATCTCTTAGAACACAGGAAGGACCATGCCTTTCTCAGTTTGTTTGACTGAATTCAAGCAAGGAAAAATTACGATGTGAGAAGAACCTTCAATCGTGAAGCTCCTAAATTTTGCTGGGACATAAAGCAAAGTATGGGCTGCATACTAAAATAAATTGTATAACTAAAAAATAATTCAACTGATGAAAGAAACATCGTTGGCTATTAGCTTCTGTGCTTAAGCTATGAAGAAAACCATGATCATCGTAGAGCATCCACACAAAAGGGTATATATATAAATAAAGTCTATAAAGAAAACTATAGAAAAACCCCCGGTGCAATCTGTGGCCGTGGAAGGCATGCGATTACAATAGGCACTCCACCGAGCAGCCTGGCCAACACGCTAAGCACGAGTTCGCCGGGACCACTATGGGGTGTGTTTGGTTCTTTTTTGAGCACGGGACGGCGTGGCCAACCGGGGCATATGGGCGTTTGGTTGCCGCTTGGCGGCCCCATTAGCCAGGCCGGGCCGCTCGACCACCCCTTAGCCAGGCCAGGGCCAGGCCTGCGCCAGCAGCCACCTGTTGCTTCGCGTCACCGCTGCTCCGCCTCCCACGTGCTCTGGTCCACGCTTTTGCTCCGCTTGCTGGTCCTCACGCTCCTTCGTCTCGGTTCATAAGTTTAACTTGATTCTAAAAATCCATACAATATTTATATCTTTAAATAATTTTATCAAAAAACTAGATTTAAAGATTTTTAGATGATACTAACTATGTAATATAAGTATTATTAATATTTTTAATATATATTTACTTAAAGTTATTTTTCAGAAAAAGAAAACGGCAATTATTTTAGTATAAGGAGGAGTAAATCCGCTTTCTCTCAGCGTCCTTGTCTTTCTCCACGCTGCTCACATGCGTTGTCTCCCGTCACCCTCACCTCTGGCCCTGTCGCAACCTGTCGCAACCAGTGGGTCATGTGACTGTAAAATTAAAAGCCGGTAAGGCTGCCCTCTGATGTTTGGGGAATTCAACACAACCCAACTACCCACTACCCAACACCCTCCACCTGCACGGCACGGATTTTTGTAGCCATTTGTTCCTTTTGAGATTCCGTGCTCGCGCATAGTTAGGTTACCAACTTACCATACACACGCTCGAGCTCCACTTGCGTCCTCTATTTACCAGGGAGGAAAAGGAGCAAGGAGAACCGTCCTACCCCTGTCCACCCCAAACGCAGAGTGCAATGAAGAAGCTCGAGGAAGGCGGAGTTAAGGAACGGAGAAAGAAGGGAAGGCGGCTATATGCTCGTCGGCTCCAGCTTGCTGTACAAGCCCTGCTTCATCGTCTTATCCCACGGAAGGAGACGGTCGATGTGCTCTGCGCTGGGCAGCAGATGCATGGGTTGGCTCTTCCAAGTCCAGATCTACAACAACGGCTGGTACTATTTCCTCCGTCTCCGGTTAGTATATATTTTTTGAGCTTCATGGAGTTGGAGTACCCCCAGATGCGCATATATCCATACATGCGCTGGGCACTTTGCATTTAGATATAGAATTAACGCGCGCTCTCAGATCTAGCGGTAGCTCGATTTCTCGATTCATGATCTGGTTGGTCGGTGCTCCGCTCCGGCACCCTCTGCGTTTAGGTAACTGGAGTTCTCTCTTGCTTCGGCTAAGATCCGCTTCCTTGACTGTTAACCACTTAACTGAGGTTGACTTTTGCACAGATGGAAACGGATGCGCACAACTAGCTATAGAACACGAGTTATAAATCTTAGAATACTTGGGTAATTAAGCAGCTTTAATTTGCTTCACATATGGTGCCACCGGTAGCTTTGCAGCTAATAACAAGGTCCTTTGCTGGGGACACCACGTTCTCCGTATCACTGGCCTCGCGGAGCTACATGCAGGCCAAAGGGCCATGGTCCCTCCTTAATTACTTTTTGAAAACTCCATTAAGCAGCTATTAATTTGGTGATGAAAATTAGTAAACTAGATGGCCTCCCCGCGCGTTACTGCGGGTATTCTATTTATAAACTTGTGGTTTAAGTAAACATAATGACTACATTTACTGACTCTCTATATAATTATAGAATTACACAACAAATTAGTAGTTAGCATTAAATAATATTATAAGTTAAATTTCAAGGATTAAATTAGAAGTTTGCATGATTGTAATATAAATAAATATAATCAAAATATAGACAAAGTAATCACTTTGGCAAGTTTAAGCATCACGCATGCATTTCATGATAGGTAGCTGAATCATGGATGCATGGTTTGTAATCTGAGGCTGAGGCGGAATAACACAACTAATCCAGAAGTCTCTACTCAAACTGGGTAAGAATAATACATAAAGCGAGTACAGATAAAGTCTCTACTCAAACTGGCTAAGAATAATACATAAAGCGAGTACAGATTAGTATCTCCAGCCTCAGGAAACAAAGGAAAAATAATGTAGTCATATGTTTGACAGCATCACAAACTCGGTATAAGCACATTAATAGCTACCAAATATAACAGCCCCTATTACCCGATGCAAAAGGCATACAGGTAGTTTCAGGTAGTCTATTGAAATTGCTTTCTACAGCTTAAATCATTATCAACCACGGACAACATCCACTCACTAAGCAGCATCAACTTCCCCAACCGTCACTCTCCCCAATCCCCATTCTTTGCTCCGCCCGTCAAGATGGCCATGCCGTGCGCCGCCGGCGCTGCACCTCCCCATCCTCTGCGCCTCCATGAATGCATCCATCAAGCTCATCTCTCTCTCTCTCGGTCACAACACAGTTGGCACCTCCCATCGGCTCGGCTCTGGCTGCTTGCGGGCCAAGGCGGCGGCCGGCGGCGGCGGGCTTCGCCGCGGCGGCGGCGGCAGCGCAGCGCAAAGAAGGGGAGCAAGTGTGGCTGGGCCACGGCGCGTGCCGCGGGGGCTCATCCTCATCTTGAGGCGGGGGGGTGTACGTGGCCTTGGCGTCGGCGGGGCCCACGGCGGCCGCGGCGTCGAGCGCGGCGTGGGGCGAGGAGACCCGCGAACTTCGGCTCTGGCCGGGCGTGGGAGCGATTGGCGAGCTTCAGCGCCTGGAGGAGGCGCGTGTCGCGTGTTAGGCACGGGTCCGCCCGGCTGGGCGCTGAGGCGGGCGGCCGCCAGCACGAGGTTTGCGTGGCGGCGACTGTTCTTGCGCGGCGTGTCGCGGCGTCGTGACCGTCGATGGCCGGGCGAGGCACCTCCATCTCGTCGGTGTCTTCGGCGGCCATCGTCGCCGGGCGGGCGTGGCGGGCGGGCCGCGGTCGCCGCCAGCGTGTTCTGGCGTTCGCTTGACCCGGCGGCCCGCGCTCGGTGTCCAGCGCCACGCGCTCGCCGGAGAGCCTCGGCCGGCCGGAGGCGGAGCCTCACACTGGCGCTTGAATTGCGGAGGCGGCGAAGCCTCTACACCGGGCGTGGCGTAATTACGCGGAGTGGGCGAGCCTCGTGCCGCGTGACGGAATTACGCGGCGTGGCCGAGAATCAGCTCCATCCATGCGCGCCCGGTCGAGGGTGGAACGAAGCATTGGTGTTTATGGAGACAAAGTTAGGGGTGAGGCGGGGAGGCGAGGGGGTGGTGGGGGGAGGCGAGGGGCGGCGTCGATTGGCGGGGAGGACGCCGGTGGACAACGAAGCAACGGTGGACAACCCAGACGACGCTTGGCGAGCAAGGTGAGCACATCACCTATATTTCAATTACTATTCACGGGGGGCCAATCGGAAGGCCGAGAACTCCCAAATAAACCCCTAGTAGGGGATAGGCTTATTGGAGTTTTAGATATATGCATATTTATTAGGTCCACTTATTTTCCCATCACAAGCTCCGCTAGTCCCTACTATCACTATTACATAAATTAATAGTTTTTTATTAACCGTGATGGTTTCTAAAACCACCACCGCGGCGGTTAAAAAAATTGAAACCAACACCGCCGGATCACGTGCCACCGGCGTTGGATCCGAGGCTCCTATTGGTCGGATCTAGTGGTGGCCGCCGCCGTTGGATCCGTGCGCCGCCATGAGGAGGAGGCGGCCGCCGTGGGGTTTGTGCTCGCTGTGGAGGAGGGCGCACCGCCTTGCCTGGACCACCCCACGCCGCGACAACTGTCGTGCCTCGACCGCCGCCGCCCCAAGAGCCGCCGCGAAGTTTAGGGGGAGAGCGTCGGGGGAGGGGAGGCCCCGTGCACCGCCGGGGCACGGGAGGAGAGTGAGATGGGAGTGTGCGGCACGGTGGAGAGGAGTGAGGGAGAGAGGAGAGGGTGGAAGTGGGGAAATCCTAAGTCTACCTTTTATACTTGGCCAGGCTATCGGGGCCTCCATATGGCCTGTGTTGGTCCTAGAACTTTTTTGCGTGGCGGAATGGTTAAGAAGACCGCCACATCTAGTTCGTGGCAAGAAGTTAGAAAGTTCAATTTGAACTCCTTGTAGCACTTTCGTTTGTATTTGGTAAATATTATCTAATTAGAGACTAACTAAGCTCAAAAAATTCATCGCATAATTTACAACTAATCTATGCAATTAGTTTTTTACTTATATTTAATGCTTCATTTATCGTCAAAAATTGATGTGATGAAAAAAGAGAATGAAAAAATTGTAACTCTTTGAGGGACTAAACGAGGCCGTAGTCCATTATCAGATATACCAGATAACCCTCGTTGCCTCATGTTTGTTAGTCCATTTTCTATGTTCAACTAGCAGTGCGGCCCGAATTTTGCCCCGAACTAATAAACGAGACAAAAACATTCAAACGCCGGACGCACACGCACCACACATTAGAGCAGGTTTAATAGTGTCGTAGGCTACTCGCCCACGGCCGGCGACAACGCACGAGCGATGGTGGTGGAGCCCACTACTATTTAAGGCATAGCTGCATGCGGAGCCAATTGTAGCAAGCGCATGGCGTAGTCGCCTGCGCTGCGGGCGCGTTGTGAGACGTCTATTTTCTTCTCTCTCTTCACTGCTCTCTCCTCCACGTAGATATAAGCCGGCTAGTCGCTCATTCTTACCGCAACAGCCTGTCCGGCCCCCCATGCTACTGGATGCGGGCTCGGGGTGCAGGCTCCAGCGTGTTTTTTTTTTTTTTTTTGAGAATGGGGTGCAGGCTCCAGCTGGCAAATGCGTGCAGGAGTGCAGGACGACAACAACAACAGTGAGAGCACTCGAGGCCGGCCCACTTCTCTACACGTCGCCCACTTGGAAGCCTAGCCCATGAGTAGGCTTAGACCCAAGCAGGCCCACGCTGCCAAATGACGCACACCCGCAATCCAACCGTGGCATCAGATTCTTAAAAAAAAAAAAATCGTGCCACCATCAGTAATTAAATGAAGGTCCACAACAAGTAATGTATACTCACCCCTTGACTTTACATGAACCTGAGCTGGGCGGAGGCGGTGTCTTTCTATTTTTTCATAAAAAAAACATGTGGGTCCCATTTGAAACCTTAACGAACCTAACTATATCCAAACAAGTGATTGAGCTTTATTAAAGTATAAATCAAATAATATAATATGCCATGGACTAGGGGTGGTATAGGGCCCTCTAATATAGCCTAGCAATTTTTAATGATCGGACCGAACTAGGATCGGGTAGTAAAGTTGTATAATTTTAAACTAATATACTCCCTCCATACTAAAAAAGAAAGATGTTTAAGACAGCGACACAGTCTTCAAAAAATAACTTTTACTTGTCTTTATGTATATTTTTATGAAAATAATTTTCAAGACAAATCTATTAATATGATTTTCACATTTCCAAACTCAGTGACTTAAAAGTTATTCATCATGAATTATATTCTCAATGTTTGACTCAAACCTTATTCAAAACGTCTTCCTTTTCCAATATGGAGGGAGTAATAGAAAAGACCAAGTTGGATTGTGAAAAAAAAAAAACCTGGTCCATCACCACCCATGGACATGGTTAATGTAATGTCTATGTGTGAATCATCAGTGCTTTGCGTAGTGTCATATACTATCTATGGTTTTTGAAATATTATTTTGTTGGGTTGATAGTTATCCATGTACTCTGTACTCTTGATCATATAATGTCGTCTTTTTATATTACTGGAATACCAACTCATGATATTGTATCATTTTCATTTTCGACAAAGAAATGTTAAACTGAAAGTGATGGAGCGTTCTTCTGGTTGTTTCCTATATCGTTGTCACCCCTTGTAGTACCAAAACAAGCACTCTAGCTAGTCACCCCAAAATCCCCTATACTGTCCAAGGAACCTATCACTGATGATATTGTGGGGTTCGACACCAAATAAGCACAATAGAAGAAGATGTCTAGGTCAAATTAAATACTGCTAGGCTCTCCAACCTCTTGAATAGGTCACATCTTTGTAGCAGCACGAAGGTACCTTTGTTCCAAGTCCACTTTCTACGAGCATGCATTTTTATTATCATTATATTAGCCAGTACATTAAATTTCAGGGTGCAGCTACACTACCTTTTTGCAACCCATATGTCAATCTGTAGGAAAACAAACGGACTTGATGGTTACGTCAATTATTTTTATAGTAGGAGAGGAAAGAGGAACGAAATATTTATTGCAATCAACGCACGATAAAGGCCAATCCATCACCGACATCCAGAGCCGTGCTCAAGTCCGCTGCCCTCTGGGCGCGCGTGAGGAACACTTGGCTTCAGACGTCGGGCCTTTGCTGCCCCTTAACGTGAAACGATGAAAGGCAGCCTCGATCTAGGCATCAACCAACCAGCATACAGGTATGCCTCTGATCTCCCAATCTTGCGTGTCCATTCCTCTATTCCTAATCTTTATTTCCAGAAAGTAGCAGCGGTGTTCAACTTCCAATTGTAGTTTAATAAATATATGGAACAACATATGTGTAGCATTGATCATGGCTAAAAATTATCAATAATCGTTCCTAAAAAGTTTACATTATATTGAACATGGTTATATGCCTCAAAGAACTTCTGAAATTTTGATACCTCTGAATTATAAATTTCTTATCGAGACTCAATACATAGATGTGAACAAAATTTGTTGCCATCATGCAACGCACGAGCATGTATCTAGTGAAATAAAGTATATACAAAAATGGCATAAATTAAAGGGGTGAATTACAACAGTGCCCCTGTTTTCAACTCTAATTCCTCGTTTACCCCTGTTTTTTAACTTTACATGTTTGCACCGGGTTTTTAAATCGAAGGCTCCTTTGCCCCTGTTTTGCAACACTATCAGCTGAAGTTAATTAATAGACAAAAAATGTTGTAAAAAAAAAAAAAAAACAAGGGGAAAAGACTATGCATTAATTTTCATAATATGCAGTGTTGCTATATATAGTTAAATATTGAGCTATGTGGCTTTCTTTTAGAGAACTTATAAAATATTTAATTCTAATATCTGATTAAAATAGACTAAAAAGTTAGTTGTTGACGTGATAAGGATTTAGTTTGTTAATATATTTTTATTATTGGTTATGCAAATATTAAATACTTTGTTTTATTTTAAATATAATATTTAGGTACATATAAAACTATTTTTATATACGGCGTGCCGCTAACACCTTATTAAAAAAAGCATAAACGTGTCGCTGTGATGGACAGTATGCGTGAAGTTTTGAAAAGACCAGACTGTCTGACTGTAATCCATAAGTATTCGGTGGTTGCCTTTTGACAATCCCAATTAGAACAGAGCTCCCGGCCCTTCGGGATATACTCCTCTGTCGCTTTTCAATTGACGTTTTTGTGTGCGTGCCACGAAATCGAGTCGATATATATAAAATACATGTAATATTTGTATCTTCAGATAATTTTGATAAAAAACTAGATAAAAGATCTTTTCAATGGCACTAATTATATACTATAATTATTAATATCTTTTAATATATAAGTGCCGGCAGTTTTTTTGGCGCAAGTGACACTTAGGGATGGAGGGGGTTGGTGGTAGAAAAATATCGAGGCTTTCACCTGTATGCCAATATGAAAAATGCATCGAACACGTGTGCCCTTTGGAAATTTTGGTTGAACCTACATGCCATGACACTTTTTTCACTTGCACCTCTCGCCATTCCGCCCAAAGTCCGTTCAAATTTAACAGATGTGGAGCTGACATGTGGGACCCACCTATGGAAAGGTCCATTATGCCCTTAGACAATAATAGAGAAAAAAACACATTTTACATCAGGAATCCTATACTTTCCAAAAACTAAACCAGACCCTCCCACCTTTTTTCTCTATGTCTTGCACTTTAGCAACAAGAACTCGGAAAAACTTCTATTCTATTTTTCTCAACCTTCTACTTCTCGAGGCTCGTGGGCGGCGGCTGGGCTCACGCAGACTTCGTCGGCGAGGAGCGCCCTTTTCTTTCCAAATGTTTTTGCTTCGTTCGCGATGCCCAGATCGGTCCCATATGCTTGTTTCGTTCGGTCTCGCCTTCTTCCGGTGCTTGCATGAGTGCTGATTTCTCCGCTTGGGACCCGGTGGGGGCCAGGTTGGGACGCGGGGAAACAACGTTTGCGGGGCTGGCCGCCGGCGCAAGACGCTGGCCGCAGCCGGGGCGGAGGCGAGGCGAGGGCGAGGGGGGCCCGCCGCGCCACGAGGGCCGAGGGGCGACGGCAATGCCGGCCTCACAACAGGGAGCCGAGGGGCAACGGACGGTGGCGACGCCGCCCTTTTTCCGCGGACGAGAGCAAACGGGAGTAGATGCCAAGCTGGAGGTGGAAGACTAACCTATGTGGGTCCCACTTGGTGGTGATTGTGCGAGAGATAGAAGAGAGATGAGAGGGCGATAAATGGGCTCCACAAAGAGGGCAAAATGGTCGTTCCTCCCGATCAGTTTAACACGGTCACACACCTAACACGGACGGAATAGCATAGAGGTGCAAGTGAAAAAGTGTCATAGCATGTAGGTTCAACCAAAATTTCTAGTGGCACACAGGTTCGGTGCATTTTACATAATGACATACAGGTGAAAGCCTTAAAAATATCATAGTAGAAAAAGAGATGTTGATGTAATCGGACACCGAGTCTTAAAAATATCACAGTAGAAAAAGAGATGTTAATGTAATCGGACACCGAGTCAATCTCTTGGTTGGATGAAAATCTTAATTGGATGAGTGTGTAGCTCGATGAAAACTATGCGTTCCTTTTTTTTTTTTTTTTTCTCTCCAGGGACTCGGGCCAGTGGACATAAATTTTGATTGTCCGAAATTTTGGTGAACTAAAATTTTTCTCTTTATTAATAACTAGTAAAACATGCCCGTCGCGTTGCACGGGGCATACGCTTTTATTGCAAAGTACTCTTGCCAATAGTAGATGCGTCCATGTTTATTGTTGAACGCTCAGGATAATAGCAAACATGTCAATGTGTCCAAACACGATGTTTATTATTATGTGGTCACCTAAAGATAATTATCATTGTTTGATTTTAACTGGATATTTTCTTTCTTTCAGCTCGTCTAGTAGAGCTCTGAGTATCTTTTTCCGAAAAATGTTTGGCAAAACAAATCATTTTATTGTTTTATTTTATCTTTCTTTTTACTATTCTTAATTTTGCTCATTTATTTTATTTCCCTATTCTCCCCCTATCCAAGTCCCCCGTACCCTCATTATCTTCTCTCTCTCTTTATCGATTCATATATTTATTACTAAGAACAAGGTATTTTCATGTGCTTGGATTGGATTTGTTTTTCTTCCCTTGATCATTAAAAAATATTTTTGTTCCAAAAAAAAAAAAAATTCTTCGTGGACGGACGACCTGGCTGTATCAGCTGGCGGCGAGTAGTGTCTTTATTTTTCTTTTGCTGCTCTATTCCCTTACCACTCTCTTTCCTCGAGTTTTTGACGCAAACTCCTTGTTTCTTCCTCAAATTCGGCGAAGTGGGAAAGATATCGACGTCTTGCATGTTTCACGATGTGGTCTCCTCTTCTCGATTTTATTTTAGAATAGAGGAAGAAGAAACCATGAATTTATTTGAGGTAGCAATGGATTTATTGATTTTTGTCGAGGTGTTATAGTTTCCTTAAGGGCCCTTTGCTTAATGATTTAGTCTGATTTGGATTGGATTTGTATTGTATTGTACTAGGATGAGAGTCGTGAGATGTCTCATGTTTCTCTCTTTTTGTTTTAAAAAAGTTCGGTTGAGTAAGAAAAATTTCCTTTTTGCCTCTTGTTCCCCTGTACTTGAGTTATTGTTTTGTTTTGGCGTAGCATATTACACCTAGCAATTACACCCAGGAGACGGGACACATGTTGTGTTTGAGTCAGGTTCTGATTCAGATACTTTTTTTTTTCTTTTGCATGGCTGTTCCATATCTATACCTATGGCGGACAGAAACCGGAGGTGGCAGAGTCCATTACGCACAAGGATCAAAGAGGCGGAAGCTGGACTTTTGATCGATGCGGACTGAGGGAGCGACCAGGCCGGCAGAAAAGGCAGAAAAAAAAAAGGTAAAAAATAGGTGGTACTCTTGAAATTTCTCTCTTTATTAGTAGATATAGATATAGATATCGGGGCGCAATAGCGCCCGTGTGTCCCTTTGTGGGGCTGTGGCTGCTGGCCCAAGCCCATTTGGCCACATGCGGTGACTCCTCCACCTCGCCTCGCTGCTCGCCAAGCGGCCTCCGCCTCACGGCCGCTTCCTCGATGCGGTCACTCTCCTTCCTCCAGCTTTCCTTAGGCCCGACCTCGTCGCGGGCGATTTTCTTCTTACACCGCCTTTGCGCGCGCCCTACGGTCCCACTTCGGCTCGAAGTTCGAGGACAAGGACGACGCCCTCATGTAGACGGACGGCGTCGTTGTCGTGATCTTGAATTCCTTATGCTATAAACACTTGCAACCCCGTGGAAAAAAAATTGCTGCAACATAAAGATTAAAGCGACTAAAAGATTTGGAACATATTGATGCAACATAAAGATTGAGGCAGCTCAAACATTTGGAACATATTATTGCAACACTTGGAATAAACCATATATGAAAACCGATGAAACATACATATGAACATATTATTGAAACATTCTTTTGAGAACTGATGAAATATTGGAAAACAATTAAGAACACACTTCGCCGGGGAACCCGATGTGTGCTAGGACCTCAAGGAGGAAAGGCCATGCTACCGAAGTCGAAGGCCTTGGCAAGATCGACCTTGAGTAGCATCATAGGCACCGTCTAGCATGTAGCCATTGGCACTGGCCGCATTGTGCGGAAGTTCTCATGTATTCGGGCGCCCGGATGAAAGCCGATTTGGTTGAACGACGATCTCAGGTAGGCACGGCGCCGGCCAGCGCAAGGCAAGAGTCTTGGCAAGCGGCTTGCCCATGGAGTGTATAAGACTGATGGGGCGGTAGTCCTTGAGCCCCCCCGGATCGGCCGTATTCGGCAGTAAGACCATGGATGCACCGTTGAGTAGATGGAAACTTATGGAATCTAAGTCCCACATCGCCTGGAAAACCTTGAGGATATCCGTGCCGATGACTGGCCAAGCCGCCCGAAAGAAGGCCGAGGTGAACCCATCGGGCCCGATGCACGGTCATGTGGCGACTTCGGCCGATGGCTTTCCGCACCTCGCCCTCTATGAAGGCGACGTCCAGCTCGAAGAGGTTGAGGCGTGGTAGGTCAAGCCTGCTGAAGTCAATGAGGTGACTGCGGATGAACGGGGTGCCAAGCAGGCTGTTGTAGTAGGAGAATGCCAGCCGCCTTAGCCTCTTCCTCCGTGAAGGTCTACCCGTCATTGACGATCGCTAGGAGGTAGTTCTTTTTCCTTCGGTGGCATGCCCGAGGTGGAAGAATTTAGTGCATGCATCGTTCTCCGAAGGTATCTCCTCGGGCCCTCGATGTGCCAACGTGCGCTCCATGGAGGCCAATCCCAAGGAGGTGGCCTTGAGCTCCCGGTATAGGTCAAGCTCCCTTGCGATAGTTGTCGTGTCTCCGTGCAACGCCGAAGCCCGTAGATGACCACACGTGCAACGACAAGCTATAGAATCTCGGCGATGTTGTCTTGGCCCGCCACAAGGGTGCTAGTCAACGCCGCCAGGGACGCCCCATCCGCCATGCACGAGGGGCTACGCCGGGGGGATCCGCTTTCCCCGTTCTTATTCAACATCGTCATGGAGGTAACTCACCGTGTGGGCGGACGCTGGCCGACATGTCGCGCCTTTTGCGCGATCAAGTGGCCAAGTGTCGAACCTCTCTATGCGGGACGACCTCGCCATCATCATCCTCGTCGCCCAAGGTTTACAGATTTCACTTGCATAAAGCGCATCTTGGAGCTATCGTAGGCGCCGGGATTGGCAACGAACGCCGACAAGTGCGTCATCATACCGATCCGGTGCTCGGACCTTGAGGAGGTCACGGGGTGCGGGGAGGTGTTCCCCGTGGGCGGTAGGACTTCCTGTCACCTACCTCGGCGCCCCTATCCCTCAAGAGGTTGGCTCGGCCGGCCGACGAGCAACACATCGTTGACAAGGTGGCACCAGGATCCCAACTTTGGAAAGGAAACCTTCTCACGAAGATGGGGAGAAAGACTCGGCACGCACGACACCGTCAGCCATCCCGGTGCACCTATCCATTTGTTGCGCTCTATCGTCCGGGGATCGAGAGAAATTGACAAGCGGAGCGTGCTTTCCTATGGGCGGGCATGAAAACGACGGGGAGGTAACCCATGGTGGCTTGGCCGATCGTCGTGCCCCCACGTAACTTGACGACCCTCGGGTTAATGGATCTTCGGTTCCAAAGGCTCCGCTCTCCGGCCGCTACTGGAGTGGCAGCGCCTGGGAGGACCGGATGCGGCCCGGGCACGGCTGCCATACCGAGTGGAAAGCGTCGTCCATCGATGTTCCAGACCTCGTATCGTGCGCTTGGGGGCGGTGCTCGGGCATTGTTCGGGCGGACAATTGGATCTCGACGGCGCAATCTCACCCCCAGTAGTCATGTGGTCGGTCAAGATGGCTGCGCATGGCCGCAGGTAATGCGGCGCCGCCGATCTTCGGGTCGACGACATCGAAGGCTTCACCTGACGGCGGTTATCGTCGATGAGAGCCCCGACTCTCTCCGACCTCCTCCAAAGAGATCTGGTACAAGAGCGGCATCCCCTAATCAACTCGTCTAGCGATGGAAGTCCAATGGCCGGTATTCGCAGCGCCGGCCACAGGCTTTTCCTCTGCGGAAGGATCAGGCTTTTGCGCGGGGCGCGGCGGAGCTATGGGCAGCCTCCGCGCCTCCCAAGGTGAAATTCTTTCACGGCTCGCCATACACGGCCGCCTCGTGGACAAATTGAACGGGCGATATCGACACGGACTACAACCAAACGCAACATGCGTCCCCGTGGCCGCCAAGAGGATGAGACTATCGACCATCTCCTCATGTCGTGTGTCTACGGCTGCACGTGTATGGAGCTTGATCCTCTCCGGGATCGGCCTCGGCAGCTTGTGCCCCAATGTAGACTCCATGTTGGTGGACTTGGTGGCTGCGCGTGTACGACGGCTCCACAAGACTACCGACACGCTTTCGACTCCATGGTCTTCGCCACGCCCCGGGTAACTGAAAGGAGAAGAATAGGCGCACTTTCGAGCCGACACCCCGGGTAGGGACGCCCGCGACGATCCCCGTCGGTCCTTTCGACGCAGGCCGATGAGTGGGTGGCGGCTAGATTATTGAGTTTGACCGGTTCTTCTCAAAAGGCTACTCTAGAGACAACTACTTCCTAGTCGCACAAAACGGTTTCCTAGTCAGCACACCACTATCCGTAGCAACCGTTGAAGCCGGTGATTCTTGTTATGTGTGCTTACCTAGTGTGCGCCTAGGCATCTCGCCACGACTACAAACTAGGTTGTGTAAAACTTTACCCACTTCTCTTAATGAAATACGGGCAGCGCCCGGCTTCGAAAATTAAGAATACACTTCGGATGTGTATGATGAAAAATAGATGAAACAGGGGACAAACTTTTGCAATATAACTATATAAGTGAACAAACCATTGCAACATATGCAACTTTCCGATCTAGTTTTGCAACATCCATACAAAACCATTGAAACCTATCCCTAAACCAATTGAAACACTTCAAACACATGATTGCAACACATGTTTTCAACTCAATGTCACCTTGTTGCTCGAATGAATGGAGCTGGTCCTTGTGGAGTTCGACAACCGACACGAAGCTTGAGGGCGCGGGCGCTCGTGAGGTCACCGGGTGCCGTCGGGCGGTGGAGGCGAAGTGGTGGTGCACCAGGACGTAGCAAAGCGCACAAGGCGGGCAAGATTTCATCGGCAGATCTGGGCGGCATTCCGGGACGCATCGGCGGGGTGGCATCCTCAAGGAATTTTTTTTTTTTTTAATTTTAACCCTTTTTTTAAAAGAAAATCTATTTTTAACACGGTTTTTAAAGATTTTCTAAGGATAACCCTTTGGCCGCGCCCTCACCCAACGCAGCGGCATTATTCGGGCGCTGCCAGCGCCATGCATGCGCGCGGGCAAGGCTCCTCACGTGGCAAGTGCGCATGCGGTTCACGCCGACGCGTGGTCGCGGCTGTCGCGCCGCAGATCATGGCGCGGCAGCGGTATGCGCCTCGGCGCGGCAGCGTTGGGCCATGATTCACGGCATGGCAATGCCTGCTCCACTGCATCCGGACTGCCCAACTGGGCCAGGGATGGCGTGCAGCCCTTGACTGGAGAGAGAGGTGGGGTGGTGTGCCTGTGCATTTGACCCCGCTGCATTTGTCCTGCATGTCAGAGGAGAGAGAGGGGATACAGTGAAGCGTAATGTGCATGTGAGAATACTTTTCATGCACTGTGTGTGATAGATAGAGAGGGGAGGTAGGGGCTACTAAAATTTATATCTGATGTCTGGTACTCACTGCCTAGAGAATACTTTTCATATTTATAGCTCGAAAAATTAATTTATTATGAAAATATATTTTTTAAATAATCTAATAATATTTATTTGGTATTGTAATTATTTATAGTTTCTTTATCTATAATTGATCAAACTTGGTGAACTTAAACAAAGTATCGTGCTGGAATTAGATGTTTTTTCGAACGGAGAGAGTATTTCAGATACAAAACTAGCCCCTACCTCTTTTCTCTCTCACACGCAACATCATGTCATCTCACATCCACTTCATGTGCATGCACGGAGAGAGGAGAGGTAGGGGCTACACTTTTATTTGATATACTCTCCTCTCTTTTTATATCTGTCATATGTTTTTCTGAACTCAAGTTATAGAAAATAAGAGAAACATTTATATCTTTATTTTTTTAAAAATATATTTAACTATCTTTTAATGATAGAAATAATTATATTTTAATATATATTTTGTCAAAATTATTTTTAAGAAGCACAAACAACAGATATTTTAAGACAAAGGGAGTATATATTAGATAAAAGTGTAGCCCCTACCTCTCCTCTATCTCTGTGCGCATAACATCAGCCCCTAACTTTGACTCCGTTAGTATTATTGGAAAACTATTTAAATCTAGTTTTTTAATAAAATTATTTGAAGACACAAATAATACATGTATTTTCTAAAACAGAGTCAAAGTTGCAATACATAAACCAACAGAGTCAAAGTTGTGATACACAAACCAAAAGTAACACGTATTTAGATCCATATCTATCACTGCGCACACATCCCATCCATCCCCTTTCCACATGCAGCATCACACCATCTTCTTTCTCTCACATGCACGACACTTCATCCCACCTCCCTCTCTCACCGGTCACAATCATAGCACAGTGCAGTCACAATCGTAGCACAGTGCAGTGCAGTCAGCACCCCATCCTGATCTGCGCTGCCGCGCTGCATGTTAGGCGCGCGGCAAGCGGCGCCTTGATCCAAGGGCACGCGGCAGCCCCACGTCGGCCGCGACGGCATGCAAATCTGCGCACGCAAAGGCCCGCAAGGCGCCCATGCAAGGCGCGGCACCGATTCAAACGCCCAGCAAGACGCGTCGGGGCGCGCAAAAAGGGTTATTCTTAGAAAATCTTTGAAAACCGTGTTAAAAATAGTTTTTCTTTAAAAAAAAGGGTTAAAATTAAAAAAATTCTCCCCTCGGGGTGCAGGACAATGGGTGCGACACGGCCGGGAGTAGGGGTTGGGCATCGACGCCCGCGAGATACGAGGCTACATCATGCCGGGCGGGTCCATCGGCCGCGCAAGACAGTCCAGCAAGCCGGGGAGCCGCTGGAGGCCCCGGCGTCGGCCGCACCGCGGTCCCCACGCCGCGCCGAGTCAGCAAGCCGGGAGCTGCTGGAGGCACGCAGCGGCGGCCACGCGTGCAGCGGTCCCACGGCGCGAGGCCGGCGAGCGCCCCGGCCGCCCGTGGCGGCCTTGCCGCGACTTCGTCGGCGGCGAGCCTCGGCGGTCATGGAGACGACCTCCTCGCCCACGAAGGCGACCTCCTCGAGTGGATAAGGATGGATGGTTCTTGGCCCGGCAAAGCGTTCAACGCCCGTCTCGCAATCGTTTCCATAATAATATAGAAGATATAGATTTACACGGCGCAATGGCAAAGATCATTGGTTGGGGGGCTCCCACCCAGGGTTCAAATCTGGATCGCGACACATTATCTGGATTTATTTCAGGATTTCCGACGCTGCGCATTAAATGGTAGGCGACGCCCCCGCCGGCAAGCGAGGCGCATGTGGTGACTTCGTGAACTTGAAGATTGCCGCCTTTCCCCTTGAAGGTGCTCATAGGGGTAGGGTTACACGCACGTGTGTTCATTGGGGTGAGTGTGTGCGTGCGTGTTGAGTGTTCCGCGTTGTACTGTGTAAAAAAAAAAAAAGAAGTCAAACTTAAAATCGATTGACTTCTCGAGAAACGAGAATTGCATGTTTTAGTTGACTTTTCAGGAAAACGAGAATTGCATTTTTTTTTTTAAGACGGGGAGTAGATCGGAAGAACTAGTGAAAATTGACAGATCACAGATTTCGTTCAGGGCCGAAACTAACCGAACGTACCATTTTTATCTGGCGTGACTTCGAACCAGGCCAATTCCATCCGGGTAGAATGGGCCACGTTCCGGCCGACGAGGCCTTACTGCGATTGTATCAAAAAATAAAATGCTCGGCCGCTGTACACCTCCTCCCGACGCCGCCCATTCCCCTCGAGCGCCTCATCTGTCTCGCTGTGTGGTCGTCCATGGCGATTAGGGTTTGGTAGCGGCGCCCCCTCGATCGCCCTCATCCTTAACTTCCTGCCGGACCTGGACGAGGTGCCGGTGTCGTCCTCACCGCCGTATCCGCTCCCCCGTCGTCCTCAATTACCTCACGGTCTCCCCCAACTGTCTACTGAGGCTTAGGTATGTGCTGCTGGCGCCTTAAGCCTCCCACACTGTCTACTGAGGCCTACAGATTTAGGTACTTCAAATCGTTCTAGCTGTAAGTGGTACCATGTCAGATTTAGAAAAGTAGAAGGTTTTCTAGCCTGAACTGCTGCTGCTGGGCCAGTGCCTAGGCCTGCCCCACTGTCTACTGAGGCCTACAGATTTAGGCAAATCGTTCTAGCTGTAAGTTGTACCATGTCAGATTTAGAAAATAGAAATTGTTCTACCAGTAAGTGGTGCCATTTTAGATTTAGAAAACAATATTGTTTCTGCACTTCCCTTCAAAAATATTGTTTTTGCACAATTGGTGTTGAAAAAAACGTGCACACATGAACCATTTCTTTAAAGAAGATTTCCATTTCTAATTCAATGCGGTGTTCTTTTGGGCTTGAGAGGTACTTTCCAGGCAGAGGATGTCAGACTAAATTTATGTACTACCATATACTTTCATCATATCTTGTTTGGCAGTGGTTGCTTTATGTACAGTCTGTTCTTTTCAAAATCATCAGTTTGCTCTTTTTCAGTTAATTTTCCTGTTCTTTTTAGTTACATCAGTTTGTTCTTGTCAGCTAATCCTTAATGTTGTTCTATTAATACAGAAATGCAAATTGACTTTTAAGCCTTAATGTTACATGTTTTTTTTTTTTTCGACTGCAGATTTGATTTGAAGAGATGTATCCTCAAATCGCTTATGCTCGCCCTGGGCCAAGGCCATGGCGCTGCCGCAAGTGCAATGCATATAACCCGGTCATTCCTTGTCGGGTCTTCAACATGCCTGAGTTTGAGTGCAGAGGTTGCAAAGCTGATGTAAGTTCTTTTTTCGCACTTTAAATAGGTTCTTGACACAGGGCCTATTTAAATTCACTTGCATGGCTGCTGCAAGTGCAAAGTATAAATGATGACATATCTTCTTTGTTTTACCATTTGTATTCTAGACCGTTGCAAATTGGTGCAGTGCAATAAATTGATCTTATATATGTAAATTTGAATCATACAAATTTTTTTAATTGTTTATTTTTTGCAAAGCTGATGTAAGTTCTTTTTCGCACTTTAAATAGGGTCTTGACACAGGGCCTATTTAAATTCACTTGCATGGCTGCCACAAGTGCAAAGTATAAATGATGACATATCTTCTTTGTTTTACCATTTGTGAATTCTAGTCCGTTGCAAATTGGTGCAGTGCAATAAATTGATCTTATATATGTAAATTCGAATCATATAAATTTTTTTAATTGTTTGTTCTTGCTTTGATTTATATTTTTTTTTTCTATGCCCAGTTTTTTGAGGGAAATGATCTAGACTTTTGTCTAGGAGATGTTAAAGTGAACGGGGTTTCACTAATTCCTGATATCATGGTTCAAGAAGGCCGTAAGTATTGTTCTAACCTTGTTTTGTGTTTATTTGTGAAATAAGTAGCTGAAAGTATTTTTGTATTTTGTAGCCAACTGCTTTGCTTATGCTTGTTGTCAAGCTATCCGCACAAGTTATCTAGTTGATGTGGCTTTCAAAAATAAGATGCCATCTAACTCAATGCTAAAATGGACCCTTTCAACATGGTTGATGACTATGAATGGAAATATTTTCAGTATTATCAAATGCCTCAACTTCCACTTTTCCACAAGACATTGAAGGTTCTTGATTTGTTTTGGAGAGATGGAATTCCATTGGATGTGAGTGATATATTTACATTCTTTTTAATTTTGTACCAATTTTTAGAAATCTTAGATTATGTTTAACATAAACTTATAGGTTATATTCATACTCTCAGGATGGTTCGGTGTATAAAGTAGGTGACATCACCTTCATTCGTCGTAATAATTACGAAGCCATATGCCAGATGATGGCAAATGGTGAATGTGTTGTTGCTCTCATATCACCAGGGGTTGGTCTAAATTGGCTTCAATATGGTGAATTCTACCGTGCACCAAAGAGGGATATGGTGGAATGGAACATCTGCAGTGGCATGCACCCAAAATCCCCTCATTCAGATCATGCCGTTGTGCTGGTTGGTGCAAGAACCAACCATCGGACAGGTGCAAAAGGTTATTGGGCAGTTAACTCTTGGCCAAATTGGTGTCGGCGCAATGTGACCTCTGGTGATGATGATGGGAGTATTGTCAGATATGGAATTGGGCTAATTCGTGAAGAGGATCTAATCGCAAACGTTATAAAATTTTGGCTGCTGAATAATTGTTCAGCTAATGATGATCCAATGGCATTCAGACAAGAGTCAGATGATGGAACAATCAATCTTCACAACGTAAGGCTCTTCACAACTTAAGGCTGTTCAATGGGTTATGACCCCAATCCTTAGCAAGTGGAGTTTAGTGCATTTTGTTGTTTTGGCACGATTCGACAAGCTGGCCAATGACATTATGTATGGACCTTGGACTTGAATCATGATCTTTATGTGTTGTTGAACTTTTATTTATATTATGGGCTTGTAAGACTATTCTGATGAACTATGTGTGATTGCTAGTTGATACAATCGTTGTAAGGACATATTTGTGTCATTTTACTTATTAGATATCACTTGTGATGGTGTATGTCTTTCTTTTATCTGTTGGGTGATATATGTCATATGCATCATGGTTATTTATGTGATACCTTTGCACACCCACGAGAGGATGTATATGATTTGTTCTTAGCACCTTCACTAAAAATGTGCATGTGACCTTTTATGCCAAATTGTTAATTCAAGACATATATGCACACATTTATATACATGGTAAACTTATTGGTTTCTATACTTTATTGTGAGCTTTATATGTGTTGTCATCAATCACCTAAAAGGGGTAGTTTGTAAGCGCATCAAATTTGATTTGTAGGTTTTGGTGAATAGATGATGATACATATAAAGAGCTAATGGTGTTCCATAAGATTTTTAGTTAAATATCAATGTGTAAAGCACATTTGAAACATGTGACCCCTCAACTTTTACTTCAAAGAAAGATGCGGTGTCATGCTTCAAATTGAGTGAAGTTTGACTTTAATTTTAATTTTATTTCAACTTCACTATTGTTATATATTGTTTCTTGTTGGCTAGTCACACTCTTGCAAATTTAGTTTAGTAGTTATTTCTTATCTTGATCAAGGCCAAATCCTCTTTTAAAGTGGTAAATGTTCGCTTCCTAACAGAAGACCCTCCCTGGAAATTAGAGCCGTCTACTCTGGAATTTCTCGGTAAATGTTCGCTTCCTAACAGAAGACCCCTACCTGGAAATTAGAGCCGTCTACTCTGGAATTTCTTGCTAAATGTTTGCTTCTAACAGAAGACCCCTCCCTGGAATTTTTTTCTCCATCCGAACTGAAAATTTCGGTTCAGCCAAGATCTTCCGTCTCCGTCCAAGCGCCGCATCCCGTCCCAGTCCCGCGGCTCCCTCCCCACGACCGCGACCGCGCCGCCCTCCTTGCGACCGCGCGCGCGCACGCCCCTGCCGGCTGTCCCCAGCTCCCGCCCCCGCGGCGCCCCTACAGGCTCTGCCCCACCCTCGGCCGTGCCCCCATCGTCCGGTCCCTGCTCGCTCCTGCCTGGTCCGCCCGCCGTGCTGCTTGCCCGTACGGAGCGAGTGCGCCCCCGTCCACGCCGTGCTTTCAGCCGCGACCAGACCTGCACCACCAGTGCTCTTGGTCCTACTTCCCCCGACCGGTTATCTTTTTCAAGGTGATTACCTTTTCCGATCTCTGCATTGTCCGATCTCTGCACGTCCTGGGCTTTTGTTCGATTCCTTCGGTCTCCCAGTTGTTTAGTGCTTAATTTATCCCGATTCTCATAGATGTCCTCACTTTATCTCCGCAGTATGACTTGCAAGAAGGTGGTTCGCCATGATTCCTGAGCTGTTCATCTAGAAATCTAGAATATTACAGATTTGTGTGATGCAGCCGTGGTAGTTGTAGTTAACTCTTGAATTATTTTCGGCAGCTCAGTTGACCCGTCCCTGATTTAAAGCTGGGTATATTTGGGGCTACCATTTTGTTTCTCTTTGAACAGCTGGTAGATCTAGTATTTATCTTTCTGTCAAAACTAGAGACTGATGAATCAGTTATTTTACCACAAACCAGATCTTTGAACTTCCTAGAATTTTGCTCTGATGGGCCCTGTCCAACTAGTGTGATGGTAAGTTGTGCTCTTTACTCTTTTCGTGTAATATTTCCACCATTAAAAGTCAAAGGCTAACACATTGAATCCCATATTTCCATCTTACTGAAACCGTTCTGAGAAAAATTGTGGGGTTTACGTTCTTTTATACTTGTTTCATATGAGTTTCATCTCTAGCCTACCCCAACTAGCTTGGGACTAAAGGCTATGTTGTTGTTGTTGTTGTTGTATGTTTTCTTTCTTACTGAACAACCATCAACAAGAAATCTATTGCAAATTGACTATTGACATTTCCCAAAATTTAGGAGAAATCAGTCCGATTGCATCATTTTCATCATAGCGTTGGAAATATGAATTGATCTTCAGAATGATTTACATGTGCTCAGGTTGCTGAAGCTGCATTTCTATAATACAAGGATTGCAGCAGAGACTAATGGAAACTGAGCCTCATGTGAGTCTCTAAGTCCTTAAACTTTGTATACTACATATAACTCTTGCTCTTCTTTTAGAAAATTGTACACGATGATGTGTTTTTTTTTTACTGCATACTCCATTTAAGCATTGTCACTTATAATTGGCTTCAAACCTTTAAGCTGTTACTCCCATCCCGTATTTCATTGGGATTTCAATTTAGTCAACTTTCATTATCGTGCACACAGTGGAATTCAAACAGCAATGCTTCCAGCTATTTCCATCTTTTATATGCCTTCCAGAAGTCCAACTGCAAATTCAAAGCAGAAATGTCATTGCAGCACTTTCAGAAAGTCAATCCATTAATTTGCCGTCAGCTTTTGACTCTGCTCCTTTGAGATACTGGTAGGACGAGCCCTATCAAGTTACAAATTTGGTAATGAAATTTTCTTGGTGGAATTGCATTGAGCTGGAGTGATGCATGAAAGGAGTGGGTATTGGATTGGGTGTTACTGCAGGAGGTGGGGCAGGGTTTCTAGAAAGTGGCAGCGTGAGTTTGTGTCAAAACAGGTAGTTTCTTTTTGTAGATGTACTTTTACTACCAAATTCCAGTTAACTGCTTGATATCCGATATATTTGCCTTAAGTCTCATTATCTATTTGCAGATTATTAACAGTAAGTTTCTTCAGAACAATTCCTTTATATGTTTCAGTAAATTAGTGCATTTGTGATGCTCACAATATGCTTCTGAATTTAACCTCACAATTTCATTATCAAAATTTACTATAGCAGTGACTTGTTTCCAGTTCAATCTAACCAATGACAATAGATCCTTCTGGATCTATACATGTTGATGAGACAACTATGATGATGTTTATTAAAATAAATTTATTTTCTTTCGGTTCATCTTGACCATGTAATGAGACAACTATGATGATGTTTATTAAATTAAATTTATTTTCTTGTCTAACATTTTTTTTATTTCCACACATTAGTCCTAACTAATTTCTCTATTTGTATGTTGCCAATGAATCATTGATAAGTTAGTACCTGTCCTAATTTTCCTAGTTCGTGTTAATTGATGTGGTGAGTGATGACCATAATTCACCTCTCATACATATATTCAATATTGATAATTATTTCATGCAATTTTCCAACTAGTGGTTATAAGAAGATATATTTTATGTATGGCAGACCAAAATTTGTTCAAATGTTGTTATGATTCATTCTGCATATTTGCTGTAGTCAGTACATACATTTTTTTCAAACTAGTTCTAGAAACATTGGATATTATTCTTTTCTTTACAAGGTTACGTGCAGTTTTGAGTTCTTTTGTGTTGGTTATGTTTTTTTGCGGCAGATGTAGCTATTCATCCTGAATGAATGCTCAGCAGTGTACACCTTGTCCTAAATCTTTTATCACAATGAATTTGCAGATCAGCGACCCTTTCAGCTGAAGGATGTGATTTTTGCTTGTTAATTAGTAATAGTCCAACAGTCTGTCAAATCGACAACATATATTCAAATGATTTTTGCAGGTTGTGTGCCCTATATTTCAGATCTACCCAACTTCATTATTGTTCATAAATGCTTGTGTCATCCACAAAATTCCTCAGAGGTCATGGTGAGGCTGAAATGCACATGATGTAATGCTGTCCTTGATCAATTCCAATTACAATTGTCCATTTGATTGAACTTTAAAGTGTTCTATGGTATTCTTCTGATGAAATTCGGTAGAGACACAGACAAATGAAAGCTAGTTTGACAATTAGTCAGCCATTGTAGACCAGCTCCTTTGATTCTTGCACATAGTGGGAAAACCTGCTGATGTTCTCAGTCAATCAACAGTCCTAGAGTTAGTGATTCTAGGAATTAGTTAATACTTCTAGTCTTTAGTTATAACCAATTAATTTGTACTTAATTGTGCACTTGCATAATGCATATGGGCTTTGTGGAACATGCATTTGGTAGAAGTGCATGCTGATGTATGATGAAGTGGCAGGGACAGGAGTGTGTCGATGAAATGCATTGAAGAAAGATGATATTAGATCCTCTGAGTAAATTCCTTGCTGGTTTCCCCCCTTTATGTACTTTCACATGTTCTTGAATGCTAGGTGAACTATGTCTTGGAGGTGAACTTCCACCTGCAGTTGTGGGCAGGGTGGCACTATCGCAATAGGCACTTGCAACAATGTGCCATCACTTTTTGTGGCTCTCATGCTTATTTTGTCATGTTCTTGTTTTCCACATTGCATATGTCGATCTGGATGGTGATTTGGAGCAAGTTTTCAACAAGCTGAGAATGCCATTGGGTGAGAACAGCTGAGATAGCAGAGCAAGCAGGTCAGTCAAACAGCCACAACTTCAGAATTTCCTTAGAATCTTTTAAGTAATGATCTCATAGAAAGCTAGATTACTTCATATCCTGTGACAAATCGCATTTTTACGCTTGGGGAAAAAGTACTGAGCCAGGAGTCACCCTGTTCATTTTTCCTTTTTATTCAATTTGATTTGATACTTTTTGGTAATACTAATCTAGTAATCTGTGGTGAGGTCACATTGTTGTCCAATACCGTTTGCGCAGCTCGATGCATTTGGCATCACATGCCAGATGATGTTTGCTACCTCAATATTAATTAGCTATCACTTTCAGTTGGTGCCAGATAATTTTTCTCTGGTTGCTCCAATGTTTCTTGATTGAATTAGTGTGGTGTCCTACTTAGTAACACCATTTATGGTATTCAGTAATAAAGCTTCTACTTTGATTTGTTCTTTTACTGCTATGTTTTTGGTGTTTCTATTAGGATTGTTCTGATGCATGCACATATGATTATGACCTTTATTTTTGTAGACAGGTTTTTATGGTTGTGTATTTTTATGATTATATATGGTGACCCACGCAAAGATACAATATTAGTGATTTGCGTGCATAATTTTATAGTAGTATCTCAGATTCTCAGTGAACATCAAATCGATGCAAATATTTGTCCATCTTGAACGTGCAGTGGGTGTGTCCATCCCTGAAGGCCTGAATCATAGATAAATAGAGTTTAGTGCATATCTGTTTAAGTGTTTAGTATTATTTTCGTTCAATTGTGTTTTCTAATTTATCTGATTAATTCAGGATTCCATGTTCCTTGGGCTTCTTTCTATCTTATTATATTTTATAATTTATATCTCTACTAGTTCCTATTTAATTTAATGTCATAGGATGTTGGCCTTATCTCAGAGATTCTTGTTAGGTTATAATGGTTGGCATTTTAGAACGCATTTGTTCCAGCACTCTAGTGTGTGTGTTTACTGGTTACATGATTTTAGCATCAAGCATATGTGGATCATGATGCATACATATTAGACAGAACAGTGTCAAATATCAATGTCTGCCATCTTTGGTGGATTTGAATGATCGTGTTCTTCGGTGTTTGTGGAGAGGGTGCTATATTTTACTAGCTGCAGTTTTTCCTCTGTTTACTGTACAGCAGCTCGAGCAAATATGTGGTTTTGGTTCTGCACATGATTTTCTAAAATAGGCTGAGCTGCAAGTCTTCTCTGATCATTCTAAAGAAGCAGTGTGTGCTCTCTTTTTTGTTGTAAAATAGGCCCAGCTGCATTTATCTTGTCTCTCACTCAACCTGCCCTACACACCCGTGGTAAGGCTAGGTGTTATTAACCATGGAAGTTCTTTTTTAATGTTCTCTTGTTCTGCTTTTTTTGTCAGGTGATATTATTGCAGCCATTAGAGAGAGCGACATAAGAGAAATACATATAATAGTTTTTGTTTAGATAGTACTATTGCTGAAAAAATAATATAATTTGGCCTAGCTATTGGAACCCCCAATATTGATGATCCCATGAAAGTTATTTATGTGCTATAAATTGCATGTGATATCGTGGAATAACAATGACGAGTCACAAAACTATATATGTTTTTGGCGAACAAAGGTTTATGGTTCAAATACATCATTACGTTTCAGTCTGGATTTTTTTGCCCCACGTATTACTATAACTATCAAAAGTGCCCGCATTGCAACGTGTCATTATTTTCACTCTTAAGTTGTTAATAACACCTTCCTTTTCTGTGGCATAAACGTAGTGCCAAGCCGTGAGTTCAAACTTCGAAGCAAGGAAACTGGAGTACCGCGGACAATAATAAAAAAAAAAAAGGAGTAAAAATATCTTTGTAATACTTTTCCATTCCAAATTATAAGTCACTTTGGAATGCAATGCATGCATTCCACTCGACTTATAATTTGGGATGGAGAGAGTATTATGTATGTATAGATTTGGTACTGGACTTTCAAAGTCCATCATGCCACTTTTTCTCTCACAACAAAGCAACATAAAAAAACACCCTTTTTTTTTTGCCCAGAACAAAAAAACACCTGTTGTAAGCACCAGAAACCAGCAGCCAGACATGTGGATCCTACAGCACCAGAAACCACCAGCCAGACATGTTGATCTCGGAGGTTGAACTAAAGTTACGTACTTTGATAAAACCACATGTGCTTGGGTTTTGCCCCTTTTGCTTGTCTCACGTCATGTTCATGCACATATGTTGCCAAAAGTAAATAAACAAATCCGAGTTGCTTCCTTAACATCAGCAAATTAATCGTGTCACTGCTCTTAATACAGGCAACCCCTCCTTATATATGGTAATCCGCTGCCGTTCTTGTACACTACTATGCACACATTGATAGTTATCCTCATGCACACAAAAGTATTCGGGAGAATTATTTCTATGGCCCTCTCGAAAGTTTGTGTGTATTTCTATGGCCTTTTTTCAAAGTTATCTCTATGGTCCGAAAACTTTTTTTTTTTTTTTTTGAAGTAAAATGGCAGGAGCTCTGCCTCTCAATTAAGTTAAGAAAGAGGGTTTATGTACAGGAGTGATTTAGGCCCCCAACGTAGGGGCGATTAGAGCACACACACCAAAGCTAAAAAAGAGATTACACACTCCAATTTTGGGCCCTCCTCCATTGTAGGATGTCTTCCTTCGTTCTTGAGGCCACTTTGCACAGCCGTCTCATGGGAGTTTGAAAATATTCTCCTGTTCCTCTCTTTCCACACATTCCAAATGGTGTAGATGACTAAACCATTGAAGCGCCTTCGTCAATTTTGGGTATCTGGACTGAACCTCCTCCCACCGGGAGATGAGATGTATCGGATCAAGAGCCGATGGGAGTAGGTCGGTGTCGAAATGCTCCCAGTGGAGGACACGTTCCCTGCACTGCTTTGGTGAAAGGGCACAACAAGGCGAGATGAAGGCATGTTTCCATGGGTCCGTTGCATAAGGAACAATGCTCCCGGTGAGGCCAACCCCTCTTCGTAGGTTGTCCGGCCGTGAGAGCTTTTCTCTCGCGCCATGATCCAAGCGAATACCTTACATTTGTTCTCGGTGTGTGCCTTCCATATGAGGTCTCCTTGAAAGCTCTCAGAGGACCCGAAAAAATTGGATCCTATATCTTGATCTGGTGGAGTAAGTGCCACTTGCAGTCCATCTCCGGTGATGGTGTCGGGGGGTGCCCGGTGTTAAGTGCACTTGCTGTACCCCGATCCAAAGTGAGACAAATTCTTCCAACTGCGAGGGAGTGGTGATTCGTCCCGTGAGCGAGGTGACCCACGCTGGGCTGTTCCGGGAGCTCGTATTGCACGGACCTATTCTTGAACCTGATAAGCTATGGCCCTGAAAACTTTGGTGTTAGCTCTATGGCATTCCGTTACCTTTTACCACTTGACGGTGTTAACTCTTTGGGGGGAGACCATTATATCCCTGGATGAAAATAAAAAAACTGTAAGGTTTTGTTCCCTAAAAAAAAAAAAAAAAAACCTCCCCATTGACCTTTGGTATATTGCTATTGTATGCAGTGTGCACGCTTATATATCAGCTTCCAGTCAAAGCATGTACTACTTGGCCATTTTCATGCTGTGAACAAAAAAAATGCCTTTAAATTTTGACGACATACACATGACTTGGTCGACGTACACACCCTGGTGCCCAGGCCATGTGGATTGTGTGTGAGGCTTGTGCTCGAAGGAACCGAGTTGCTGTGCAAATATTTTGCAAGTCCTTGCAACATCTATCCAGTACTTAATAAAATAAAAACAAATATCTACTACTTTGGCCTTGTTTAGATGGCTAAAAATTCTAACTCTTTTTCCACTCTCACTCCATCACATCACATTAAATACACCAAAAGACATATGTTTGGAGTATTAAATGTAGATAAAAGAAATAACTAATTACACAGTTTAGATGTACATTGTGAGACGATTCTTTTGAGCCTAGTTACTCCATGGTAGGATAATATTTACCACAAACAAACTAAAACGTCTTCAATTGTGCTCTGGGGAGTTCCAAATGTCACTTTTGCAAGTTTTTTGAACATCTAAACAAGGCCTTTATATCTACAAGAGTCCATTTATGTGACAATGAAATTTGCTACTTTAATTATGTCAAATTATGTGTCCTGTATGCAATATATATGTCCATACAATGAAAGAAACAAAACCTTACAGTTTTTTTTTTATTTTCATCCGGGGTATAATGGTCTTTCCCCCCAAGAGTAAACACCATCAAGTGGCAAAAGGTAACGGAAGAGCATAGAGCTAACACCAAAAATTTTCGGGTCATAAAGATAACTTTGAAAAAATAGGTCATAGAGATACACACAAACTTTTAGAGTGTCATAGAAATAATTCTCCCAAAGTATTCTTCTCTCTTCTCATCCTTGCCAAATACCGTTACCTATAGAGTCTGACCAAATAAATAATCCATCCAAAGGAACGAATAATCCTTGACATCACGCATGCTGACTTTTGTTTTTGACAGCCACGAGGTCGCCGAGGCACTACGCCACGCCCTGCACGCTGCTGAAACTCCTCGCCTTGTGCCATGCCGCCGTGGTCGGCTTCTTGATTTTGCGAGCAACGAACGGCGGAAGACAAAACCATGGACGATTGAAGCGATATGTCATCCTGCCGCTGGCCAAAGGCTGCGTCACCACGACGATGGACGGAGATAACACTAATTCTGACGCACTCCGTATTCGTGAGTCGTGACATATTCCATATTATGACAGAGTAGTACACTGTACAGTAAGTATGCTTCGGTAGTAGCTAAGATGAATACTTCAATTTGCATAATTATTTAATTGATACAGTAGTATAAAAGTTCGTCATAGGTCAACTTAGTTTCTAAATATACCACTGGCATCACGGCGTCCTGTTCCTGAGGAAGTCGTCGTCGCTACTGTTGCTGGTTCTGCCCTTGCGGCACACCATCATGGGGTCGTCCGGCGAGCACCGGGATATTGGTGCTCTCAGGTGACCAAGAGGCGGTGTCGGCTGCGAGCGGCGGGATGCTTGCGGATGAGAATCCCAACGACAATGAGGTGAGACAGAACAAAGATATAGAAGCCGCAGAATATAAACACCAGAAGACGGTGGCAGCGGCAACGGCCTACAAGGGTGCCACAGACGAAGGATAAATTGTATAGACAATTGCACAACAAATTATGTATCCACTAGCCAGGCACCAGTGACGACGGCCGACGCCTTAGTCCAAGAGTCCACGGTCTCGCCGCCGGTTCCACCGGCCGCAACGATCAGCCAATAAGGGTTCAGGTAAGGACACGAGGTTTATAAATAATCTGTTTTTTTTCAAAAGCATGCACTAGCATGTGCTCCATTAAGTGGATCCATTTTTAACATATTTATTAATTTGGATAATTATTTTATTACTTAGTTTGGTTGTTAATTTATGATGAATGTGCAACGAATATAATCATATTCTCAATGTTAGATTTTTTTTGTTTAATTTGTTGGATATTTAGTTAATTACTTGGTTTGATGAAGCACAATGAACTTAATTACGTCCTAAATGTTAGTATTTTAGAGGGTGTTTGGTTGCTAGCCACGCTTTGCTACGCTTCATGTTAGACAAGTTTGACAAAAATTGACAAGTGTTTGGTTGGTAGCAAACCTTGGGCAAGAACCTTTTAGGCTCCGCGTCTCATAAATTACAAAAAAGTGTGGCAAGATTCCTTTAAGCAATGCAATGTGTGGCCACTAATTTCCTTGCCACAATTTGACACAATTGCCTAAGCTTAGTTGTGGCAAATTGTGGCTGTGAAACAAACAACCCTTTACACTACATCAATATATCCATGCTCCATAGCATTGATGCATTCAATCCTTGTTTGGATGTTGTTAGATTCATCTCAGTCCACATGTGTTGGCATGCAATTTAGTTCAAACTCCAATTGATCCACCCCCACATATGTGGATTTATGTGGATCTGACTACATGCAAACAAAGGCCTCAGAGATTATTTGGTTTTAGGGTTAGAGTCTTTTTTTCAACTCCTAAACTAAACAACCACTCACTATTCATCCCAACATCCTACTTGAGCACTATCAGTTTTTGAAATAATTGACAATAGTCATAACTCATAAGTCGCACTATCAGTTTTTTTGAAATAATTGATAATAGTCATAACTCATAAGTCATCACCTAATTTTCCAGTCAACTCATATTTTATCCCCCCGTTACAACATAACGGGATTTATATCTTGTGTCACTATTCTAACTCAAAGGAGTATAGCTCATGAAGATATACCAATTATTAATTACAATTTTATTTTTATGTTTTCGATCGGGCCACCCGTGTTTCAGTGATTACAATTTTAATCAACACTTTACAATCTACAAAGAAGCAATTATTAATAATATAGTGTTGTAATTGTCTATTGTTGATAATTCCATTGCTTCATATTTCAATTTCAATGTAGTCATGGAAAAATACAACAAAAAAAAAAGAACATTGAGTGCATATGAATTATTGACTAACGTAAGATATGTTTTTGCAACTTGCTAATTATGAATTATAGCAAAAGTGTTCGTGTGTTGCAACGGGTGGCGGATAAATATATACCATTGATTTGAATTTATAGGGCCCATAATCTTGTTTCATTTTGAAGTTTGCTGTGATATCTTGTATGATTCTTGTGTGAATTTCTAATTATTTTACGCACCACAAAGTTGTATAGCCCAGTCAAAAAGGAGTGTAACAAAACTGAATAATCATTAATTTGACTCACATAGTCACATGATACTTATAGGGACTAATACAATGATCATTTCAATTCATCGTAGATCGAAACTTCATGAGATGTGTGGACGTAATGTGCTGCTCAACTCACGCGCCTCCTATTCATGGAGACATCAAGCTCAGTTGCTCAGGCGTACGACGCGTGCTGGACCAAGCAGCATCCTTAGCATGGAGCAAATCGATCGTTGCAGATGGCGTTCACGATGGGATATTAACATGGCAGGAGATGGGAGATACAACAGTCGTCGGTGCCTGGAGCAGCTCCGGGATTTGGAGGATTCAAGCTCGGGAATCATTCAGTCCTAGAGGAGCGTGGTGGGTTCTCCATCAAATCCGGCGTGCACGTGCTGAGCAGCGCTAAGGACGGACGTGCACGTGCTAAGGACGTGCAGCGCTAAGGACGTGCACATGCTCTTCAACGTCTCCGGCGCCTCGTCATAGAATAACTCCAGCTGCGCGATGTAGCAGAACACCTCCCCGCCCGCCAGCACGAAGTACTGCGGCATCTGGCGCGCGATGCTGATGGACTCGCCGCGGCCCGCGGCGTCGAGGTGCTTCATCTCCACCAGCGCCGCCACGGCCATCGCGCACGCCATGACCAGCCGCCGCGCCCATCCGCTGCAGCTGCGACGGTTCGCCGTGGGCCATGGAGATGGACCGGAGTGCCGACACGATCACGGCGTCGTAGATGACCACCCACGCCAGGACGCACAGCACCTCGAAGGACACCATGAACGCGCTCGGGATGATGAGCGACATCACCTGCATGTCCATCACGCCGCCTCGCCGTATGTCGACGTTCTACCCGCTGATGGAGAAGTGTATTTCGCCTCGTCTCTCAAAGATTGAGTTGCCGGTGTGACAGACAGATTAGATGAGGACAAAGATGATTTGAGTACAGATAGATTAAATCGAGTCATGGCGATGATGGATATGTGGGCATACCGTGTTCACGTCTGGTTTCTACCGTATCCTCGGGAAAAAGCGGACAGAAAAGAGACCGAGTCAGATAGGGAAGGCAGGAAAAGGTGAAACAAACAAAAAAAGGTAAAAAAAGAGGTAGGACTGAAATAGATAAAATCTGCCTTCTAAAATAAAATAAAAAACAACACGTTAAAGCATCATGTTTCTCGGAAGTTGACCCGTTCAAACAACCACCAGGCTGAAAGAAGGGAGAATTATTTATGACCCTCTGAAACATATGTATCTCTATGGCCTTTTATTTTCAAAGTTATCCGTATGGCCCTGAAAACTTGTGTGTTAGGCGTATAACCTTACGTTAGTTTTGGCAGCTAACTCTGTTAGGGTTAGCACTCTTGGCGTGGTAAAAAAGACCAAAATACCCCTGCCCCTTCACTGAACAGGAGAGGCTCCCCAGACGGACTCGCTCGTCGCTGGCCCGCCCCATCCCCCGTTCGCTCCTCCGACCGCGAAAAAAAAGGCGGCGGCCGCCGCCGCCGCCACGGAGGGCAAGCGCCGCCGCCGCCGGCGTCGGCCGCCGCCGCCGCCGGTGAAGGCGGATCCTCCTCCTCCTCCCCTCGATCTTCGTCCTCCCATCCGCCCCGCCGGCACCGTGCCGTTCAAGTGGGAGGTGCGGCCGGCCATCCCAAGCAGCGGCAACACCCGGCGAGGTGCGCCGCCCCGGCGGCAGAACGACATCTCTCGGCGACTACTCCAAGGGTCGGGCGCTCTCTCCCGCGGCCTCGTGGTCGGTGCGCCGGCTGGCCTCAGCGTTGGCGCCCGCAGACGCGCCTGTCGCACCGGCGGTCCATGTCCGCTGCCGCCACGCCATCGGGCGCTCATGCTCTTGCCCCGCCACGCCGGGCGGGGGCGTGGAGCGGGAGGAGGAGGTGGACGCCCGGCGCCAAGGCCAAGGATGACGCCGCTGGCTTCGCATGCCGCACGCCGAGAAGCGGTCGCCTAATTGATGTAACGTCGTGTCGTGCACTGTAGATATATACAAACCAAATGTATGTGTACATGTATCTACTAATGCTTCTGGAATAGTCGTCGTGTATGAACAATCGGCGATCGAAGCGAGTGAGCAATCGATGGACTCGAACAGAGGAAACTTTGGCAACGCAGCACCATACGTTGATGTGGACAGAGGAAACTTTGGCGCCCCCGTGAGAACAAGTCGTCACCTTCGTCTGCTCGCCTGCCATCCGCTGAAATGCAAAACCATACGTATGATGCCATCTGCCGCGGATTGCACCTCTCTGGTTCACTGAAGGGCCGGGGTATATTGGTCTTTTTGCGCCAAGAGTGCTAATCCTAACGAGTTAGCTGCCAAAACTAACCGAAGGCCATACAGCTAACACACAAGTTTCGGGGCCATAGGAATAACTTTTTTAAAAAAAAAGGCCATACAAATACATCGAACTTTCAGAGGGCCATAAAAATAATTCTCCCTCGAAAGAAAACCGACCAAATCTGATTTCCCATTTTTACTAGGAAATATGTCGGTGTGTTGCTATGGGTGCAAGAGTGAAAAATATATTTTTTTTGCCATTTTTTCTAGCAGAAAAAGATGATTTTTACTAGTTTTTCTAAAATAAGTTGTATTTTGAGCTTTTAATATGACATCGTTCAATAACAAATACATGATACAATATGTCAGAAGTATTTATCTATACTCTTTGAACATTTTGTCACAAGCGCGTTGAGAAGGGGCGGCAAAGAACGCTCGGTCGACGCTGCCGGCGCGGGGCTGCGCTGCTGCGTGGGAGGAGGGGCGGCGGCGGCGGTTAGGGCTAGAGAGAATGGAAATTACTTCTTTATTGCTTTCCCCTAATAGATTACATCCGCCCTATTTATATGGTCCTCCTATGAAACTTGTAATCCAAGTAATCTCTAAAGGGTTTTTTTTATAGATTAGAACACCTTTTACAAGCAATTTCATTTATTTCCTAATAAGAGATTTCCTTATAGAGTTAGAATATCTCTTGCACACCAAAAAAGTTCTAAAATAATTCTAACTGAACTCTTACTTTAATTGTCGAAGAAGTCGTGGGCAACCGACGAGGACGGCGGCGCACGGGGGGCCTAGGGGCGTGCCCCTGCCGGGCGCGGGCCTCTTGGGCCAGCCATCCTGGGCCTGTCTATTGGGACGTGACACATTTCCGCTATATCCATATAGTTATGAAGAGATAGAAGAAATAATAGTAGAGAAATTTAATTTCTTTATTTAATATTATGTTAGGAAAAAAATTGTCAAATGGTTGGACAACCAATCCATGGCAATGACGCGATCTACTTCCAGCATCCATCAGAATTTCCTTTTCCGAGTCCAAAACAACAATTGTATACATAAATCGATCAGAGTTTGTGTAGTTCTACGTTTTCTTGTCAGTTTTGATCGAACGGCGTGGCTGTTTGGCACAGAGTTCCAGGTCGGTGTTGTAGCTCCTGGTGCAGGGTCACCTCAATTTGTTTTGATCCTGTATTAGGGCAGTACATTGCTACGCGTCGGCTGTCTTATAATTTGTCTTATGCAATACCACATAGGATTTTTGATACGTGGAGGAAAGAGAGGGGGAAAAAGAATGAGGTCGTTGATTCGCGAAACAACCGTCTCATGAGACAACTATTATACCATTGTATGAGTTGTTGTCATGCAACTCACAATCCTATTTTTATTTTATCATTAAGGAATTGTATGTTACTATGAGATAACTTAAAAAGACAACCCTTGTATGTATAATCTATTAAATAGTCTTAAATGACGTGGCACTAAATGAGACCGGTTATGAGACAACCCTTATTGATTTGGAAAAGTCCTTCGGTATTCTGCTAATTTTTTTTTTATCTCTAGGGCAATTTTGCTATTTTTGCTCTCTAGGGCCGTATAGTTATTAAGTTGCAGCATTGTTGTCTCTTATTTGGACAATGAACATGTAAAGTGGATCTAGGAGTCCTATTTGATTTATCTTTTTTTTTTTGGCTTTGTAGGAGTCCTGTTTGGACCAGGAACATAATTGGAGAAGGGTCGTATTGCAGTCCTATTTGAAATTATATGACGGACAGAAAAATTCCTATTTGATATTGAGCATTGTATAGGGTTTTCGTGTAAAAGATAGAAGACACAGTCCCTATACGGACTAACAGTCCTATAAGGACATGGAAGTCATAATAAGAGGGCGGTGAACAGAAATTTGGGTGACAAATTTTTGGTGAACGAAAATTTAGCGGTTACGATCCTATTTCCTAGCCAAACACCTCCACGAACGGATCCTGATGGGCCAGACCTAAATAACACCAGAATCAAGCGCCCACGCCCAGACGAGAAGCCCACGACGATTTTCTCGACCAGCAACCAGACCAAGGTGACGAGTACGAGTCCATGTCCGACGATGCCGATTTCCTTGACCAACAGACGGGGCATGGTGATCACGACGACGATGCCGAGTACTGGTCCGATGACGTTGACAATGACAATTACTGGTCCGACGACGACGGTGACGATTTCCGGTCGGCGCAAGGTGACTACGACGACGCCGACTTAATGTCCGACGACGAGGAGGAGTATGCAGGCGCCGCCAGCTTGCCTGGCATGCAGGCGCCGCCAGCCGACGACTGCTGCCCGGTCTGCGCCGGTGGCGATCGCGGCGCTGGAGGCGACCGAGGCGCCTGCCGACGACTGCTGCCCGGTCTGCCTGCAAGACGACGGCGGGGAGGCGCCGGAGCCCCATGGCGCGGCCGTGGAGGCGGGTCGCGCCGTGAGCGGTTTACGAGGAGTCCGGTTCCACGCCGCGTGCGTGGACAATTGGCTGAGGGTGAAGCTGAGCTGCCCCGTTTGCCGGTGCCCGGTTGCCGCCGCGCGCCGCCGCCGTGACGACGCTGCACCCATCCCGGACATCGTCGACGGGGAGTTCAGGGGTATTGTTGGCGATGAGTTACGAGGCGCGTGGGGAGTCTTTGGTGTTCGACAAGATCTGGCGTCGGCCCGGCGGTGGATGGAGTAGCGGTTGCCGGGCATGGACAACACCCACCGTCACATCGACACCCATGGCGCCAATTCTTCCTGGCTTGGGGGCGGCATGAGACTGGGCTGGGGATTCTGCAAAGCCATGGAGACGGTGACCATTTTCCTAATTGCTGTTCCACATATACAGACAATGTTTCCATTTCTTGTTTTGAACCCTTCCTTTGCCGCCTAATATCAATTATATAAATATATATATTGCTTGAATGTTTGGCCCATGCATTTGGTTCGATAAACGGTCCATTATTATCGGACCGGGCATGGTTCTAAAAGGTTGGACCAATGAACCATTGAATGAACCACACAGTGTTTTTTAAAACTATCGGGTCCGGTTTTTTTTTGGCCCATGCATGGCCCAACAGTGTTTTTTAAAAAAAAAACAGGCAAGTTTAATTCTGGCCCATGCATATGTTTGGCTATAAAATTGTACTATTTTTTTATTATGTATGTTTCCTCTTATTAGCATTTTTTTCATTTTTAGTATATTCTTAGCTACCACTCTTGCAATCTTTCAAATTGCAATTATACTATTGTCTCGGCTTGTATCTTAATGAGCCAGAACGAGCCGAGCCGAGTTGGCTCATTATCTAGCCTTATCCATGTGACATGTCTTTGTCTTCCCAGGAACATATATGCAAATTGAATTGAAATATCGGAGTGGTTCAGATTGAATGATAGTATGATATACCAAGTCTCCTCCAACTATAGAACACCACAAGCACACTGATTCTCGCGGCACCACCAGCAATGGGCTCCCGCGTCCGAGTTCTCAACGTCACCCATGTCCGACCCCCTCAAACCTCCAATCCTCTGCCAGACAACGACGACGACCACACCATCAAGCTCTCGCTCTTCGACACCATGTTCCTCCCCTACCAGCCGATGCAGCGCCTCTTCTTCTACGAGGGCGACGACCTGCCGCCCTTCCCTGCTCTGCTCGGCACGCTGCAGTCCTCCCTGGCCGCCACGCTCTCCGTCTTCACCCCCTCGCCGGCAACCTCGCGGTCTCCTCGGCGTTGGGTGACGTCGTCATCGACTGCTCCCGCGGCGCCGTCTCCCAGGGCGTCAGGTTCGTCGAGGCCGAGTACGGCGGCAGCACCGACGACATACGCCGCCTTGCCAGCGACGCCGAGCACGACGCCGAGGCGTACGCGCAGCTCGTGCCCACTCGTCGTCAGCGCGCTGCCGGCCCGCGCGCTGGCCGTGCAAGTGACGAGGCCCGCGGACACGGACGACGACGGTGGCCGGATCGGAGCCGTGGTGCTCGGCGTGTCCATGTGCCATGGAGTCGCCGACGGCCAGGCGCTGTGGGAGTTCATCCGGACATGGGCTGCCGCGGCGCGAGGCGGCTCGGCGGCCTTGTCGGGCTTCCGGCCGCCGGTGTTCGACCGCGCCGTGATCAACCGCCACCCCAAGGCAGAGGCGGTGGCGCGCACGTTCCAGCGCATCTTCGCGCCGGCATTGCCGATGGTGAGTTGCTGCGTCAATTCAGCGTGTTTGACTGTCAGTGTTGCAAACTTGCAGTGGCCGAGCTAGATCAGTTTTTTTTTTTTTTTTTTATTATTCGCCGTGGAAAATGAGGATACCGGACAAACATTTCTCAATCACTGTGATCGAATTACATGGAATAATTCGCGTTGCAATCACATCATCGTCTGAACAGGTGAACGCATTCCCAAAACCGGACACGACACTCCAAGGGAGAAGAACCTACCTGCTGAGCGCCAGCCAGATCAGTTCGCTGAAGCAGCGCATTTCACTGCAGAGCAATGCCAACCTCGCCGACGGCGCACCACCGGCGAAGCCGCCGAGCACCTACGCCACCGTGGCGTCGCTGGTCTGGACGTCGGGCGTCCGCGCCAAGAACGCGCTGAGCGGCGCCGACGACGACGCGTACCTCCTGTTCGCCGCGGACTGCCGCGCGCGCCTGCGCCCACCCATGCCCGCCGCGTTCTTCGGAAACTGCGTCAAGTTGTGCTACGCGAGGGCCACGGTCGGCGAGCTCAGGGACGACGGCAGCGCGGCCGCGCTCGCGCGTGCCGCGGCGGCGGTGCGGGAGGCGGTCCGGGAGCAGCTGGAGGATCCGCTGGGCGACGTCGACCGGTGGCTGGAACGATACCAGGCGGTCCCGCCGGACAGGTTCGTGCAGATAGGGTCGTCCAACCGGTTCGCCGCGTACGAGACGGACTTTGGCTGGGGAAGCCGAGCAGGGTGGAGCTCGCGGCGGTGTTCGTCAGGGAGTTCGTCGCGGTGGTCGGAGCGCCGGACGGCGCGGTGCAGGTGTCCGTGGTGCTTGATCGGGGACGGATGGATGACTTCGAGGCTCACTTCTTGTCGCAGTTGCACGGCTTGGAATGACTCTACGCAAATGATCGAGTTTCAAACACTGCGTACACCCAAGCATATGGTCATTGAGCAGCGCGCGGACCGCGTCGCCGATAGCCGCGGCGGCGTGTCCCAGCCCGGCGCCGCCGTCGCGGAGGTGGCGCACGGAGGCCCTCGCGTAGCATGGCGCCACGCAGTTCCCGAAGTAGCGCTCGTCGACCGTTGCGCCCACGAGGCGGTGGCGGAGGTCCACTGGCACCAGGAAGTAGGCGTCGCCGCCGGCGGGGTCATCGTCTAGGAACTTTGCACGGACGATGGACGTCCACACCTGATGGTGTCCACACCTGAGGTCCACAAGCGACGTAGGTGCTTGGGAATGTGCATAGGTGTCTGCTGCCGATGGCTTTGCTTTGTGTCAATATACTCTGCTTCACCGACCTGATGTCGTCGGCGTGGAGCAGGAAGCTTCTCCTCCGCTGGTCCAGTGGCGTGTACAAGGACGGCGATCTTGCCACAGGCAGCGCCGGAGTGACCGTGCGCAGGAACTTGCGAGCCAATTCCTCGGCATTGGGGTACGGGATCGCCGTCCGATCCCATGTCCGTGGCGGCGTGTGTTCTGTTGCAACCAAGCTTCACCGAGGACTGTCGCCGGAACGTGATCACCACTGCCAGAACGCGGTCGCCGCTGAGATACGAAAGTAGATTGAAAAACACACGCACGCGAGAAGTGTTAGGGTTTATGCCGCCACAACATCGTGACGTTCGGTCCTTTATTCATGCTTATATAGACTCATGACACGATCTTGGGCACAGGCGCCCGCGATCCACCGTGCCACAACGCGCGTCGTGCGCGCACCGTTTCACCGCGACGCGCACCGCGTGTGCAACTCGCATGTGGCGCAGAACAACCGACCGACTCAGGCTGAGTCATGATCTAGCACGCCACCGATCATGCCCCTCCCCTATCTTACCAACCTAGGACTCAATCTTGAACAAAAGATTACATAATGCGTGCACTAGTTTAGCTAACAAACTCCCCCTAAACTTGTTGCACTGCTTGGTGTCATTGCTCTTACAGTGTTTTGGCGCCGTTGTTATTTTAGTGATGTCGTTAAGCAGTATCAACAATAAATCATTACAATCAATCATTAATTATTAATATGCGTTGTAACACAACCGCCTCTGTTAATGATGGGCATTAAAAAATGTGAGCTTTGTTACTTGGAACTTCTATAAAATTATTAATAGAGGCAGCGCGCCTTCCTGTCTCGCTCATCTCTGTAAAAGAAATAACCGATGCAATCGCATTAGAACACCCGCCTTTGTTAACGATCTAGTACGTGGCAGCGCTGAAAGTGCATCTAGCCCTTTTGTGGGTTTTGGTGAATTGAATGACAACATAATTAAAGGTCTAATAAGTTTACTAAGTGTTGAACAGGAAACTAAGTCTATTGTATATACTTGTGAATTGTGTATTAACAAGTATATCCAAGGTTCAACAAGGCAAACTTGATGGTATTTCACATAGTGTTGAAGCAAAGGCAAAATTGTGTATTGTTGTATTGGAAGATTATGGAAACAATCTAGTTCAAGCAAAAGACAACAATGCAAATGGAATCAATAAAATGGCTTATATGTTGTGGGATATCATAGCATCATGTGAGAGCAAGCATGTTTGGCAAACGACAAATGAGACATGAGTTGATGATCTTGGATCGGTCTCTATAATGGCTTGCTTTCCATGAATAGAAGATTGAAGTAAGTGTTTGGAGTGTCAAGCCAAAATGGATATGATACAAGGAACCGTGAATTGGCTTGACCATATTGATGTTGATCCATGTATGTCTCTATGTGAGTCAAACCGAAGCTTGATTGATATACATTCATATCTAGAAGATAATCAAGCAAGGATCATAATATTGAAGAAATAGTTATTCAATGGTTGCTTGATATGATGTGACTTGAGTGTATCTTGATAAGGTGAAGATAGCAAGGAAAGGGCTTCGAGGTACTAAGCGAAGGTGAAGGGCAAGCGTTGGCTTGGGACCGAGGTACCATGGCTAAGGTGAAGAAGAGAGTACTTGCATTTAGTCGAGGAACTAATCAAGCTATGAGGAGTCATATTGTGTTGAGGATCAAATCATTAGTGTGAGTGACTTGAAGCCATGGAGGTGAACTCATATTTGTGGAAATGGTTCAAGTCACATGCACAAGATATATTTGCTCTAAGAGATGAGACAAAGATGATAGAGGATGATGTACAGGTTGATGGAACCTTCAAGTGCAACGGATGGCAACCTAGACTCATGGAGGTTTAATTTCATTTATGTTTTGAATCTTGAGTTTAGGACATGCCGTACTATTAAGAGGGATCCTAGGACCTTTGGCTACATGTGAACTAAATGCTCAAACCTCCAGCTCAGCCAAAAACATCACCTCACAGCCAAAACAGACAGCCGAGACACTTTTTACACTTTGCTGTTCTGGCAGGCGCGGCAGTGCCGCGCGTAAGTGAGGCAGTGCCGCGCGCGCGCGGCAGTGCCGCGTGTTAGGTGCGGCAGTGCCGCACTTAATCCGACCGTTGGGCCCAGTCGGGTATAAATACCATTCCTACCCCTCCCACAACGGTTATCTGGCTCACTTCATCTCCTACCTCGCGACAAAGACTTTAAAAACGAGACCTCTTGCTCTCTCTCACTCCTCCATTGTTGCTCCTCCTTCCCCCAAGCCAAGATTTCGATTCCACCATCAAATCTTGAGGGAAAAGGCAGCAAACTGCTTGTGGAGGCCGGATCTACTACTTCCCCAACTTGAAAGAGCATTTGGTTCACGTTTGGCCGGAACCCTAGGGTTCTTTCCTCTTGGAGCTTGCTCCTAGACGGCTAGGCGTCGCCCTTGAGCTTGCCTCTTCGTGTGGCAGCCTTGGGAGGTTTGTAACCTCACTCAAAATCAAGAAAATCACCCCTCATCTCAAGGGTTCACTCCCTTGACTTGAGAACGAGGGAAGGGACAGCTTGTGTGGCGAATCCCAATCCTTTTGTGGATACCTCAACAACGTGGACGTAACCCAGCCTTTGTGGCGACGGTGAACCACGGGAAAAATCCTTGTCTCACGTGTGCTTTTTACATTCTTGCATATATATTCTTGTGAGCTAGGGTTTGTCCCGATCTACTTTGTTGTTGAGTTCCTAGCACTTTCTATTGGATATATGTGATATATTTGTGTGCAGGAACTTGGGATATTCACTCGATCTAAGTTTCGTTGCTTAGATTTCAAACTGCAGTTTGTGTTTGTCTGCCAGGCGAGGCAGTGCCGCGCGAAGGCGAGGCAGTGCCGCGCAGACGAGGCAGTGCCGCACGAAGGCGAGGCAGTGCCGCGCAGACGAGGCAGTGCCGCGCGGAGGCGAGGCAGTGCCGCGCGTTGTTCTGAAAACTGCTCGAGTTTGTTTTTACAGGTGATTTTAAGGTACAGGCCTATTCCCCCCCTCTAGGCCTCCTAGGCGACATCAAGGTCCTTACAAGCGCCCCCCTGCCTATGTTAATCATGTCGCCTATCTCCAGAAATTGATTTTGTAGTAGCACAGGTGACTGATCAAAACCCAACTGATTGCCATCCAGCATTTCCAACAGTTCCTAAATTTTTTCCCCTGTAATTCGCGCGATCACTTTGGCGCGGCAAAAGACATCGCGAAGAGGGAACTACCACGCAGGAGGGGGGATACGCACCGCGGAGGAGCGCGTAAAGTTACGCACAACCAGGGGAATTTCCCGAAGTGCCTAAATTTTAGGAGCTATTATTAGGTGTTGTTGGAGAGAGTTTTTTCCTCACTTTTCTAAAAAAACAAATATTAGGAGCTGTTGGAGATGCTCTTACTCCCTCACTGAGTAAAGCACGCAATGGTTACGTCCTCTATAATCCCTTTTCAACTCCTCCTAAATGCTCTCCTCCACTATGATTGGTAGTTTGCTATATCACCACCTTTCTCACCGTCCCACTATGGGCCGTTGTTTGTCGATCACCTTTGCAATTCTCTCTATATTAGGTCCATAGACACAGGTGCCCTCAAATGCAATTCCCTCTATATTAGGTTGGTCGACACTGGTCCCTCAAAATCCCTAAATTCTAACTCTCTACACATTTTGATGGCCGGCATCAAAGAATATAATGGTATTGGGCAAATTTCTAGATTAGTAGATACCACAGATGAACATGTCTCTAAACAAAATTTACAATATAATAAAGTACTAATATTTATGATGTGTGACAAGTATATAGATTATTATTATAATCATCGAATATAATTTCATTATAAAAATATAAATTTTATAAACCTAGTTAAATATAATTACATTTGACTTGTATGTAAATTTTCCTGGGAAGTATTAGGCAACAAAAGCGACCGACACTGACAGCACCGTCCAAAAGTTCCCAACCACCCCGGCCTTTGTCTCCAATCGATACAGTAGAATGGTGGACTTAGCCGAGAAGTCGCCGGCAGCAGGTGAGACGTGAGACCGATGTGTAATGTGCTTTGATCATACTCGTGCTGGCTGCCTGATTCTTCCATCGCCAGATTATCCGTACGATGAGCTCCTGCGTGCGAGTTCTCAACGTCACCCATGTCCTCCCGGACCAAAATCAAGCTGCGCTCTACTCGCCGTCGCCGCAGTCCCTCCCCGACGACGACGGCATCATGAAGCTGACGTTCATGGACTCCCTGTGGGTCGACAGGGCCATGCCGATAAGGCGCCTGTTCATGTACGAGGGCCCGGCGTCCCACCCTTCCCGGACCTCGTCGGCTCCCTGCGCTCCTCCCTCGCCACCGTGCTCGCCATCTTCTTCCCTCTCGCAGGGAAGCTCACCTACCGCCCATCAGCCGGTGACGTCGTCGTGGACTGCTCGCCGGCCGCGGTGTCATCCGGTGTCAAGTTCTTGGAGGCCGAGTACGCCGGCAGCATCAACGACATGCGCCGCGTGGCCACTGCCAGTGGCCGCGGCGGCGAAGGCGACAGGGACGCGCTGATGGAGCTCGGGCCCGAGCTCGACGCGAGGCAGCTACCGGCTCCGGTGATAGCGGTGCAGGTGACGAGGCCGGCGTCAGCAGCCGCAGCGGGCGCGCTGTGGTGCTCGCGGTGGCCATCCACCACGCCGTGGCCGACGGCCACCCGTGTGGCAGTTCATGAGGGCGTGGACAGCTATGGCGCGGATGGAGCAGGGCTCGGAGGCCCTGGCGGCGCACCTCGTGCCGCCGGCGTTTGACCGGACGGCGATTCGGTACCCCGAAGCCGACGAGCTCGCCTCCAAGATCTTGCGCGCGATTGCGCCGGCGCTTCCTGTGGTAATTACTAGTTTACTATATTGTGAACAATTTTCTGAAGCAGATTTGAGGTGACACTGGAGCAGGTCAGATCGCCTTCCTCGTGCACGCCACCGGACCGGTCGAGGAGAAGCTTTCTGATCCACGCCGACGAGATCCAGTCGGTGAAGCAGCAGATACGGACACACACAGAGACCGCCGTCGCCGAGCAGCTGGACACGCATCCAAGCACCTACGTCGCGGTGTCGTCCCTGGTTTGGACGTCAATCGTGCGCGCCAAGTCCCGAGCCCCGCACCTCGCCGTCGCCGGCGACGACGTCTACTACTTTCTGGTGGCCGTGGACTACCGCCGGCGCCGCCTCGGCCCTGAAGTCAACGAGCGGTACTTCGGCAACTGCGTCGTGCCGTGCGTGGCCAGAGCCACCGCGCGCGACCTGTGCGGCGACGCCGGGGCCGGGCTCGCGCGCGCGCGGCCACGGCTATCCGTGACGCCATCCGCGCGCAGCCGGAGGACCCGGTGCGCGCCATGGAAAGCTGGCTGGACTCGTTGCTCGCGGTACCGAAGGAGAGGTTCACGTTCACGGGATCTTCGAACAGGTTCATGGCGTACGAGACGGACTTCGGGTGGGGCGCGCCGACCCGGGTGGAGCTCGTGTCGCTGTTCGCCACCGAGCTAGTGTTGCTCGTGGGCGCGGCGGACGGCGGCGTGCATGTCACCGTGACGCTCGATCCAGACCATATGGAGGGCTTCGCGTCCAACCTCCTGCGGCCGCGGCCAGCTGAATACTGATTGAGGATCTGCCTACATAGTGTAGTATGTTTCTAGCTTGTTCTTCCATGCCAGCTAAAGGACATTCCAAGATAAAACCTCTCCAAATTTATGTTTCTTATAGCAAAAATGATCCAGTTTTGAATCGATGACTGACTCACTGTGTCGTTACTCCTAATTTTCCGCTCCGTCCCCACGTCGTGCCACCTGCAAGAAGTTGGCTGCGAAGCCCTCCACGTGTGCATGGTCCAGCGCCACGGTGACCTGCACGCCGCCGTCGTCCGCGCCGAGCAGCAGCACCAGCTCCCTGGTGAAGAGCGACACGAGCTCCACCCGGGTCGGCGCGCCCCACCCGAAGTCCGTCTCGTACGCCATGAACCTGTTGGACGACGGCGACGGCGTGGTGGATGGACACCCCGACCACCACGCCGGTGCGTCTAGCTCGAATCTCCGATAGCGGGCCTGGTGACCTGCACGGCGAGCACGGGGCCGGCAGACACCTCGCGCTCAGCTCCGGTCCGAGCAGCATCAGCGCCTCCGTGTGGTGCTCGTCGCCGACGGCGAGACGACGCATGTCGTCGATGCTGCCGGCGTACTCGGCCTCAACGAACCTGACGCCTGGCATGACCGCGGCCAGGGAGCAGTCCACGACGACGTCGCCCATCGAGGCGTGGTGCGTGAGCTTGCCGGCGAGGGGGTGGAAGACGGGGAGGACGGCGGCGAGCGAGGATTTGAGGGAGCGGACGAGGGACTCGAAGGGCGGTACGTCGGGGCCCTCGTAGAAGAAGAGCCGCTGCATTGGCAGTTTGGCACCCTGTCGACGAACAAGGTGTCCATGAACGAGAGCTTGACATGGCCGTCGTCGGAGAGGGCTTCTGGTGACCGGATGAGAGTCTGATGATCTGGGGTGGGAAGCACATGGGCGACGGCGAGAATTCGCAACCGGGACTTCATGGTGCTGGTAGCTTGTTGGTCACTGACGGCTGCTCTTGAGTTGCAAACAATTTATGATCCAATGTAGGGTTCCTAGATGATACCGAAATTGGCAATTTTCTAACATCCACAGGTTTGGGGTACAAGGCTTCTGTTGTCATTCCTCCCTAAATCTTGTGTGGCACCTTCTGGGGAATTTGAGCGATCCCAATTCTGGTGCGCATCTCCTGGAACTTGTAGCGTCCGAGGGACTTGGTGAGGCTAAGGCTAAAGTTGTGTCGTTCGTAAGAATGTAAAGCTCATTTGCCTGCAATATCTGGGAACCAAAAAAAAAAGTCAACTTAGGCACGTTGTAATTAATGGGGTAATGATTTAGTCTGGATATGAACCAAATCCTAATAAAATTTCCAATAACAATCCTCTCATACCAACACGAAGCCATATTTTTTTGTCAAAAAGAAAAAAACAAGAAGCCATATTTCCATTTCAACACAATTTATGAACTAGCATAAGGACTTTATAAGTCATGCAATTCGACGAGGCTTTTTTGTAAATCTCGAAGCACATTCCATCTTTCCTGTTTGATTCCTAAATCAATAAATACAAATACGATGGTAATTGCTAGTGCTATAAAAGTCTACTACATCAAGATAGAAAAAAAAAAAAAAAAAGATGAAAATTTCAAACTACAACATAAGACAGTGGATGTAAGGTATCACTCATTTGCTATGTTTTCAAAAATCAGCTGGTAACTGCCGCAGTGAGCTTGAACCTAAGGTATGCTTTGATAAAGGGATCTAAGTCTCCATCCATGACGCCAGTGATGTCCGACGTCTCACACCCTGTCCTGACATCCTTGACGAGCTTGTAGGGGTGGAAGACGTAGTTGCGTATCTGCTGTCCCCACTCTGCCTTCACCATGTCGCCACGGATCTGCTTGATTTCTGATGCACGCTGCTCCTCAGCCACCACCAGCAGCTTCGCTTTGAGACGGTTGAGGGCTTTTATTTTGTTGGCCAGCTGGCTCCTCTCCTCTGCAAAGTTGGATATTGGTACGTTACAAGACAAATGTCAGATTTATCTCAATAACCTGCAGTTACATTGAATTCTTGATTTCAGTTTTCAAAGATATCTCTGTCATCCTGGCTATACGAAGTCAAAAATATCTTTTTCTGCGAGAGTGACAATCAAGCATTGGCAAGAGTCGAGAAAAAATTGCCTATCGACTATGCAGGGGTAGGAAATTTTGGTACTTTCAGGAGGGCATCAATAAGTTTTTAACATCTTTTGCTTACCACCAATTCATTTACTACATTTTCTTTTGCTTTTTTCATAATTGTTACTTGTCAACCTAAGACCCAATGTTTACACAGAGAAGATTGACTGCATGTTGTTCAGCATATGCAGATGCAAGCTGGTCTGAAATTGTACCTGAACAACGAACTGCAATTCCAGTTGGAATATGAACCATACGGACAGCCGTTTCCACCTTGTTTACGTTCTGGCCTCCTTTACCTCCAGCTCTTGTGAAGCTTATATCCAGGTCCTCTTCAGGTATGTCCACAGCCATGGATTCCTCTGGTAGAAGAGGCATAACCTCAACACCAGCAAAGCTTGTCTGCAGAAAGTAGCACATATAGCAGAAAACTGAGAATTGGAAAGGTACAATCCCCTTAACCCACGAAAAAATGTAGGTAAACTTTACAGGATTAGAAGTTTAGAACTGTGAATGCAAATATTACCTGCCGAAGCCCTTTAGCATTAAATGGCGATTGACGAACAATCCTGTGTGTCCCTTTCTCGCCAGAGAGATAGCCATAAGCATATCTTCCCTCTAGTTCAACAGTTGCTGATTTTATACCAGCCTCTTCACCAGGTGATTTCTCAACAACTCGTGTCTTGTAACGCTGCTTCTCTCCCCACCTTACATACATCCTTAGTAACATGTCAGCCCAATCCTGCACAGATCAAACAAAATTTTAGCAGTATGCAAGCAAACTTAGAGTAAGCAAACAAATGCTTTTAAATGAAAATTCAGTCACTGACATTCTTTCATGAGGTGAGTACATAACTATATTTTTTTTTTCTCAAACATGCTGGACAGCTACATATTATTTATTATACATAGTACTCGTATATATATATTGCAAGTTCGTAACATACTGCATGGACTAGCCACCAACACAATGTCATCTCTGCACTATGGTTCATTGTGTGAACAGCCAAAATTCAATGTTCATTTTTTTACTACTATGTTTTTTGTTAGTGTCTCTTCATAGTATCAAGACAACAATTATATATGGTGAGTTGGTGACAGATAAGACTACAATTTGTATATGAAAGCTATTGCAAAACTTACAATTAAAAATACAAAACGAAAGTTACAAGCTGATGCAAAGTACGAAATGACTAACACATAACTACATAAGAGTTTTCAAAAACTAAAAGTACATTCAGTCTTTTTAAAATGAACACAAACCATCCTGCATAAAGAGAGTGAGTTTAACTACTATTACAATTGTAAATATAAGTCCATCCAGGTTTTTCCTAAGTGAAACTTACTTTTACCATCAATATCCAATTTCATATTAGACTGATGACACAAGTTTGATGCTACTAGATCCTCATGAAGAATACTTTTTTAATATATAAAAATTTCTATTTATAAGATAATATATTTTTAATAATATTGCTAGTCAGTCCTAATGGACTTATACATGTGACTGTAGGAAGTTAGACTTATCCTCAATGGATGCAAAGAGAAGATTTAAACAAAGTGAACGCCCACCTGAGCGTCAGTGCCACCAGCGCCAGCAGAAATGTTAATTACAGCACCTTCCTTGTCATATGGTCCAGAAAGAAGCTGTGTCATCTCAAAGTTATCTAACGCCTTATTTAATGCCTTTATAATCTTTGAAGCCTCCTCAAGAAGACCCGTATCTATAGAATCTAATTCTTCAGTAAGCTTGACAATAGTCTCAGCTTCTTCAACCTACAAGTAGAAAAAAGAATATAACTAAGAATTAGTAGTGCTCATACCAAATCTTGACATATGGGCATACAACATTCTTCTTTCACAAAAAGTGATAGCCTCTATAATTGCAAACTGTTGCAAGGCTAGATGCAGTACTAGATTATTTTTTTCCTTGTTAATTACCTACCATGAACTGCACAAATATGTAGCAAATGTGATGTCTAGAAACTATGAATTTAGTAGATTCAGTTCATCTGCAATTAATGTTGTGACTGCTCAGACCTGTAACTTGAAATCGTTGAGAAGCTTGACTCTGTCTTTAACCTCTGTCAGAGAAACAAGTATCTGCTGTGCCTTGGAAGGATCATCCCACAAGGAAGTATCAGCGGACTTGTTCTCAAGCGAAGCGATATCCTCCTGAAGCTGTTCCAAACCGGCAGACTGCCTGACTTCATTGACACGCTCAACAGCTAACTCAACATCCTTGCGCAAGGTGTAGAAATCTGTCACAAATAGATATCAATTGCTATTTTTTTACCATCTACCGAAACCTGGTGGACCGACTAGCCACCGCAACGAATCAAGTGTGTGAGTGTGAGCAGAGAGAGGTTACCCTGTAAGGCCCATTCTGCAGCCTCCGGTTCATCCGCAACGCTTGACTGGCTTCCGGCCCCAGAGGATGAGGATCGCACTGTGTTGACCCAAGTCTGTCAATGTTTCATCCATCCAGAGAATAAGACAGCTATAATCTCTACCTAATAACAAACGCGAAAATCTCAGGCGTCCAGCCTAATCCGCTTCCTATCCCACCCAAATAGGATATAGCAATCCAAAAACAACAAATCCTACCTCGAAGACGAGGCGTCGTCGGAGCGCGGTCGCACACGACGGCGAGGCATCGTCAGCGCGGCGGCTCGCCTCTGTTGGAGCGCGGCGGCTCGCCTCTGTTGGAGCGCTGTCATGGACTGCAATGGTGAGGTGCTGCCGAAGTACGGGCGTAGGCCACACCGGCAAGGCAGAGTGCAGCCGGTTGCCATGCCGGCCTACTCCGCCGTGCGTGCGGGCGGCCGCGGGCACGCTTGGGCGAGCTAGAGCTAGAGATACGGCGGACGGTGGAGGGGTCCGTCCTAGAGAAGAAGATAATGAAGAGAGAGAGAAAGGAGAAAGAAAATATAATAAATAAGCAAAACAAAAAATAATAATATTACCTCTCTCTCCGTCAGCTGCAATTGTCCCGTGCTCGCCTGCTCCCTGACGTGTCATGGTCATTATAATAAAATAAACTAAACTAAACTTCCAAGTTGTAAAATAAATTATGCACATAACTTTTGTTTTTTATTAGAAAATATATATATTATTTCAAACGTTTTTATTAGAAAATGTTAGTAACAAATGAAATACAAACGTAAAATGTATTCTATGTTAAGAAAATTGAAAGATGATGTAAAAAAAAACATATTTTCCAGATGTATTCTATGTAAGGTAAATTAAAAGATGATCATACCTAGAAAACATAGAAAAATACAAATTTAATTTCCAAATGTATTTTATGTAAATCTCGCGAAGTTGCAAACCAGAGCTGTTGGTCCAACAACAAAACCCACATTTTCGAAAATGTATTCTATGGATGGCAAATTAAAAAGATGATCAAGGTTTAGAAAACATAGAATAAAAATCAAATTTTATTTCCAAATGTGTTCTATGTAAATGTAAAAATTATCGTAGATTTGTCTTTAAAAAAACTTTGATAAAAGTATACATATATCTGTTGCTCCATAAATATTTTTATAATCCGACAACAAAGTTAATTGTGTTTTTCGTCGAGACTACCAGTAAGCATATTCTAAGAGCATTCCCATATGTACCTCAAAACATCTCATCAGGTCATTAAAACGTCTTAATTTTGTATGTTTCGTGATGCCATATGGACCTCAAAACATGTCTTTAGAATACCAGGGTACTACTAGCATTCTAAGCAAGTCACCACATACATAATGATACACGTACATAAGATTTTCTAAGCAGGTCACCACATACATAGTGATACAGTTCACTGGGCCCGCTATGCAAACCAATATGAAATTTTCTTATCTAGATAAGATTTTCGCTGAGATGTGCAAACCAATATGAAATTTTCTTATCTAGATAAGATTTTCGCTGAGTGTTCATCTGATCAATATTTCAATTACTAGCAGGCAAGAAAGACATGGAACATATAACCCGTTCCACCATTATATCACATAAAAGTTCACAATTGCCGCAGCAGCAAAAACTCAGGCGAAAAACAACGCAGGAACCAGACAAAAGAGAAGCAAATATCGCAGAATTCAATTTAACTTATGATGATTGATAGCCATCTTTTGCAGTGGGGAGTATCATTACACCACAGGCTCATACATAGGTTCAAAACATCACTTCCATTAGTACATTTCCCACACTAAACTTCATGATTCATTCAAACATAGCATGGAATCACCTACATACTAGAGTAATACTGGAGCAAACGTCCCTGGATAAGCAAAAGGAACTGTTTGTAGCTTGATACTTAAATCTCCTGAACAGTCAAACCTACAATAGGGAAGTCATAATTAGTGAATATGGATACAGTTGAGCAATTCCACAGCCAAAATTATATGCACAGCAATCATATAGAGGCAAAAGAAAAGGTACAATTGACCTGACATCACAATGACTCAAGATTATAGCAAATAAATAAACAAGATGATACTATCCAGAGTATTTATTTTGAACAATTCAAAACTGGAATGCGTCTCTGGACATGCGTATTGCATAGTGACAATTGTAACCATGAAATTGCATGATTTATAATGTGCATAGTTCAGTTAAACACTTCTGGACATCACAACAAGCTGTGTAAATATGATAACACATTTTGTTCCCAAGCACTAGTACTATCCAATTCATGTATTAGTACCATGGAAAAATGAAAACAGGCAGAGTAAATATTTTTGCATCTAATTGTGGAAGAGGCTCCGACTATCCAAGATAGCTGAAAATCCAGACTATCCCTAACTCAATTCTATTGAATGGGAACTGATTTTTCAGACTATATGTCCTCTAATTTATGACTGACTGGTAGACTATCCAGAACAAGTGAATAACTGAATATGCATCCTACCCTCTAATTTATCACCTATAGTATATCCTCTATCATTCAGAGATTCAGCATAGATGTGAGCTTGTGATAATGATATAATCATGAAACAAGCTGTATTTTTACTGACATAGAAACTACCCATCTAAATATACCTAATTACAGATAGGAATTATACTACTGTCTACTGCGGGGGACTAGGTATTGCGACATCTATATCATTCTCGCGCAACAACAAACAAACGGTCCTCACTAACCACTGAAACGTCCAGTCCGGGGCTGGAATACGGAAGGCCCAATAGATCAGCAAACCAAAGTAGCCGATGGATGTAGGGGGTAGGGACTAACTACGGAGCACGGACCTGGCGGAAGCGATTGCTTGAGCTTGTTGGCCTTGTCGGCGTCGTGGACGCAGAGGGTGTAGAGGTACTTGGAGCAGCGCACCTTGAACTTGACGGCGTCCTTGGCCCGCTTGATCCGCACCGACCGCGCGTCCTTCCGCCGCGCCGTCAGCAGGAAGTCCTTGATCTCGTGGATCTGCTTCGGCTGCCGAGGAAACAAAAAGAGAAACACGAACGAGTCAGCGTTTGCGCCGTCCGCCGCCGCTCAGGTGGGCGTCCAACCGTCAGCGTGTGGCGGGAGGAGAGGGGAGGGAGGGAGGAATCTCACCATGGTGGTAGCCCGGGAGGAAGACGCTGCGATGCGAAACCCGAAGATGAAAGCCTGAGACGACGGCGGCGGACGGCGGCGGTGGTTGAGGACGCTGAAGAGCCTGATATGGGCCGTAACCCCAGGCCCAGCTTACATCGTTCGATTGGGCTATGAAGCTATGGAGCCTTCTTGGGCCATTCCTAAAGCTATGAAGTTTTCTGGGCTTTTCTGGCTTCAATGCTTTGCTGGGCTGGGCTACTTGCTGGGCCTCTAGGTATTTTCTGGGCCGGGCTTGAAAAAAAAAACCTGTTTGGATGTATGTAGATTGATGACAAAAAACGGTGGGTTTTTCTATTTCGACTGAATTTTGAAAAACATCATAGTAAATCATACAAAAAATCTGAAATAGAAAATATATTTTTTTGGACTCCACATGAGTAGACCTTAAATATATAATATGGTATGCTTTAGTACAAAGCTTTTTTTATATGAAGGTTTGTTTTTTTTTCTTTTTTATTCAGTTGGTTGAATCAATAAAAAATCATAGTAAATAAAAAAAATAGAAAAATCCAATTTTGCGACTCTAGGTGAGCAATGTGTAGATATACTCATGTGGAGTGCAGTAAAAAAAACTGGAAATTGGAGGCACTGTCGCACTGCTTCCAATTGTTTTTGTTAGGCAACAAAAGGGGTGCGATAATGTGTCTTCTTGGAGCGATCGATCATTGCTTGGCAAGTTGGCAGTGAGTCCAAACATGCCTTGCCGAATGGTAGTATTCTAAGTCTTAAAAGATCACAGATTATGTTTTACACATTAGAAAATTGGAAACTTCGATATCAACTAGTTAGGAACCGTATGATCATGGATTTCAGGCAGTGATGATCAAGATCAACAAAGCTACCAGCACCATGAAGTCCGGGTTGCGAATTCTCGCCGTCACCCATGTGCTCTCCGGCCGCTGTCTCGCCAGGCGTCAGGTTCGTCGAGGCCGAGTACGCCGGCAGCATCGACGACATGCGCCGTCTCGCCGTGGGCAACGAGCACCACACGGAGGTGATGCTGCTGCTCGGCCTAGGACCAGAGCTGAGCGCGAGGTGTCTGCCGGCCCCGTGCTCGCCGTGCAGGTCACCAGGCCGCTATCGGTTGCAGATCGCACCTCAATGGTGGTCAGCAGGGCGTTCAGCCACCACGCCGTCGCCGACGCGACTCTGGTCCATAGTTTCTCGTGACCCAGCGTCACGGTGACATGATCACGTCGCCGCCGCCGCGCCCACGATCGGACGGCGATCCGGTGGCGAATGCCGCGAATTGGCTCGCAAGTTCCTGCGCACGGTCGCGCCGGCGCTGCCTGTGGTCCGTATCGCCGTCCTTGAACCTGTTCGAGGACCAGCGTGAGGTGAACCTCTCCTTACTGAGCCGCGCCGACGACATCAGGTCCATGGCGCGCAGAGCATACTGACTGCGCGCGGAAAGCCATCGGATGGCCGTGGCCGGGCGCATTCCCGAGCACCGGCGTCGCGGTGTCGTCGCTGGGTGGACGTCCATCGGCACGACGCAAAGTTGCCGAAGTAGACGACGACCCAGGGCCGGCGGCGACGCCTACGGTAGTCCTGGTGCCAGTGGAGGCGTCGTCGCCGGCGATGGCCTCGTCGGCGCGACGGTCGACGATTGACGCTACTTCGGGAACACCGCGGCGCCGTGTTTCGCGTTGGCCGCGTGTCCGCCACCTGGTCGGCGACGGCGGCGGCGCCGGTCTCTGTTTGTGGTCCATGGGCTGCTTCACCGCGGATATCGTCGGCGTGGATCGCGCGCTCCTCGACCGGACTGGGGCGGCGCGGAGGACTGGATCTGAGCCTGAGGATGTTCCTCGCGGTGTCTCAGGAAATTGTTCATATACAAACCATGGGGTCGTGTCGGGTGGGGCAGCGCCGGGGTGTAGCTCGTGTCGTTCTTCACCAGGGAACTGGTCTGCTGCTCGGCGCGGACGACGGCACCGTCAGGTCAAACGCCGGCTGGACCATGTGCGCATGGAGGGGCCTTCGCAGCCTGCTCCTTGCAGGTGTCACGACGTGGGGACGGAACGGGCCACTACGAGTAACGACACAGTGATCTCGATTCGTGGTGGATCATTTGCTAGAAAAAACATAAACATGGAGAGGTGTTATCTTGGATGTCCTTTAGCTGGCATGGAAGAACAAGCTAGAAACATACACTATGTAGGCTACTAAGCGTTGCAGATCGTCCTCAATCAGTACTCAGCAGGCCGCGCGCAGCCGCAGGCCGTTGGACGCGAAGCCCTCCATATGGTCTGGATCGAGCGTCACGGTGACATGCACGCCGCCGTCCGCCGCGCCCACGAGCAACACGCCGGTGGCGAACAGCGGCCGGCTCCACCCGGGTCGGCGCGTCCCGGCTGATGAAGTCCGTCTCGTACGCCATGAACCTGTTCGAAGATCCCGTGAACGTGTGGCTCCTTCGGTACCGCGAGCAACGAGCCCAGCCAGCTTTCCATGGCGCGACGCCGGGGCCCTCCGGCTGCGCGCGGATCGGCATGGCCGGATCGAGCCGTGGTCCATGAACGTCAGCTTCGGCCCCGGCGTCGCCGGGCAGGGACTGCGGCGACGGCGGTGGCTCTGGCGACGCACGGCGGGAGGACATGGTTGCCGTTGAGTACCGCTCGTTGACTTCGTAGGGATAAGGCGGCGCCGGAAGAATCCACGGCCACCAGAGTATGATCAAAGTAGACGTCGTCGCCGGCGACGGCGACCTGCTGCCGGCTCGGGACTTGGCTAAGTCACGATTCTACCAAACCAGGGACGACACCGCGACGGGGTGGTTGGGATGCTTGTCCATGGTGCTGTCGGCGACGGTCGGTCTTTGTTGCCTGTCCTTTTTCTTCTCCTTCACCGACTGGATCTCGTCGGCGTGGATTTGCTAAAAGGTCTCTAAATTTTTCGACCGGTCCGGTGGCGTGCACATAGGAACACTAAAATTGCAGGTTTGACCTGCAATTTTTAGTGTCAACCTCAATTCTGGTTTCAATAATAAAATTGTTAACAATAAAGTAAAAATTTTATATATGTTGGCATAAGGACAATTTAAAATTAACAAATTTCGCGCGCAAGATCAAGGACAAAAATTTCGTCGGCTTATGACACAATGGCAAACCGAATCAAACCGTAAAAATAAAACGCCGTAGTACAAAAGGTGTTGCCGCCAATTTATTTTACCATCCTCCATCCGCTATGCCATGGCTGTCCAGGCCCTCATGAACTGCCATAAATATTGGCCGTCAGTTTTAAATTGGTGGAGGCCACCGCGACCAGATACAGCTTTTGCGGCTGCCGACTGCCGGCCTCGTCATCCTAGTAAAAGAAATGTATCACCGGGGCTAAAAGCTGTCTCGCGTCGAGCTCGGGCCCGAGCTGCATAAATTTTGTTTAGTCGCCAATCGACGTCGCCGCAGCCACTGGCTACACACTGCATGTCGAAATTTGCAATGCCGGCGTATTCGGCCTCCATCAAAATGTGTTGACGCCAGATTTTTGAGGGCCTGTTTTTACCGACCGCGGCCGGTGAGCGTCAGACGACGACGTCACCGGATGATGGGTGGTGATATAGGTGAGCTCCCTCCATTTTGAATTGTAAGTCAAGAAGATTTTGGCGAGTTTAAGTATTTTACGTTGGCGAATTGTAGAAAGAACTATAAATATTTATAATATAAAATAGATAATACTATGAATTGTGAAAGTATAATTAATAAAGGGCGGGACGCTTGGGGCCATCATAAAAGAATAGTCTTAATTATCATATGGCTTTATCGACAAATAGGGAGATATTTTAACTCTAAGCTTTTTAGAATGCCGTCGTAATTCGGAGGGGGCAGCTGCGGCGACCAATCACAGTGGAGCTCGATTTTGAGAAAGGGTTAAACAGGGGTGACGGGGAGGGAACCATAACCATTGGTGCTTTCATCAGTGACGGATAAGGATGGTAATCGCAAGAACCAGCCAGCCACCTGTGCTATGATCAAAATCGATTCCTGGAGATCGGTCAACATGATTGCCAAAGGCATACATCTTGGCCCGCTGCAATGTACTATCGATTGTTGACACAAAGGCGGGTGTTCTAATGGGATTGCATTGGTTATTTTTGGATCATGATGAGCCGCTTTTGTTGCCTGCTGCTTTTTCTTCTTCCCAGGAAGTTTGAACTAACAAATATAAATTTTTTTTTATATCATTTACCATGGTGGTATGTTCAAGGCATTATAATAATGATTAGTTATAATGGCCTATATCCACCACACCCTCTTCTTGCTTTCAGAAATTATCACTCACTTGGACACATATGGACATGGTTCCCGTAGTATGTAAGGTAATCCAATAACGCCGGTAAATAATGTGTGTTATGATGTTTGGCAAACATGTAGAGATACTCAAATAACATGTGCCATCCTCTTTATTTCTTCTCTCTATCTCTATCTCTATCTCTATCTCTAGTAGTCCTCAACAAGGATTCACCAACCATCTATCTCAAAACATTTATCTTTAGTGAGTCCTCGAGCTGTGAGATTGATATTTTAGCCAACCATATGAGACCGAAAACATTAAAAACTAGCAATGTTGGTCTTGTTAGCGTCATTTGGCCAATAGAATTGATATTTTAGAGAAACATGCAAGACGTTGCCCTTATATATCTCTAATCTCTATCCCTATCTCTGTTTTCCACCTTTATCACTTCTCTTCTCTTTCTAATATAAAAAAGAAGAATGTTTTTTTGGTTCATCATTGCTCATAACCATCTGACCTCTAATCTCTATCTTTTCTCTGTCTATTGGACCATTCAATCCTTATTATAATAAGAAAGGCACCAACCACAACAACCAGTTAACAAATACACTCTCTCTAAGCATCTCTAATTGTAGATAAGATCCCAGGCTAGTAACATAATTTTGTCATTTTATATTAGTTGATCTATCTTTTGTTAGGCAGAACGAGAGGATGCCAGTGAGCTAGCAACGCCGTGGTCGGTGGTTCACTATAAAACCCACGGCACCACCCAGCAGCGTCATCCCACTGCAGCTTTAGAATTCGGGCACACCACCTCTCGTTCGAGTTCGCGACTGAGAGATACCCCTACAGCCCTACCTGCGAGCGAGCAGGCATAATGGAGAGTCGTGTCGACAAGTCCCTCCTCGTGCTCCTCGTATTGTCCTGCCTCATCGTCTCCCCCTTTGCCTCCTCCGTCCACATGCCAAGTGAGTTCTCGATGGATCGCCACCTGCTGTGGTTCATGGCCTTCGCTCCCCAGCTGATTCCATTCTAGATCGGTTGTTGATTTTTTCCGTGCATTTGTACGATTGCAGGAAGCCTGCGCCTAGGGAGCCAGCAGGAGACGGCGATCGGAGCGGCCATAAACCTGGGTAGGCCAGAGGCAAGGATGGACAAGGAGGTAAGCTTCGACTACCCAACGCCCGGCGCCAATGGCGACCATGACCCAGGTCATGGTCATGGTCATGGAAGAGTTTGAACGGAGCTGGACGGCTGGACCCAATAATCGTTGTCTTTACTAGTAGTACAAACCAAAAAGTGCTTTGTTGGTGCTCCTGCTGTATTATATGAAGTTTATTAAAATATACTACTCGTTCCTAAATTTGGAAGATGTTGCTATCTTGATTTCAATCTTTTTTTTTTATTTTATTTCTAGGTCTCTAGACTTCTCGTTGATGCTAGCACTAGTCCAAACGTGTTTAAACTCGCTCCATATACATAAGATTTATAAGATTTAGCACTGATGTGAATCTGACATGTTGTGTCTAGTACCTAAGATATGTCAGTGTTATCTGAATCTGTTGACGCCAAAACGTGATCGGGCCAACACTCGAGTGGGATCTTGGACGCTCTAGAGGTCACATACGACATGCAACAACAGTAAGACACGTAAGCGTGATCGTTCAAATCAATTAGAAATCCATAAGGCCAATGTAGAGCTCATTCTCGGCAGGGATAGGCTTCAAAACCACCTCCAGAAAGATCCATCGGGAGGAGGCATGTGATCGAAGGTTCTCCTAGAACCGATAGACCGCTTAGGATGCCGACAAAACTAGCCGAACATGTTTGAGAAGAGCAAAAAATAGGGGTAAAAGGAGATATGTGTTGTGTTTTATCAATTGGGTTGGATGGGGTCAATCGACCATGTACCCCTTATTTTATAGGGGTAGGGCTGGTCTTATCTCGTTGGAAAACCAATGTGGTACTATTATTATGTTGCTTATAGAGTTTTTCTTAGATTGGGCTAACAGCCATCTTGGACCTGTTTAAATTGGCACGGCCCCAATTTGAGCGTCAACAAACTCCTAAATTCCAAATTCACACACCATTCACATACACATAAACCTAACAGGTTCCTAGGCTTGCTAATCGGGTTACATGATGAGATTCAAATTACCGTTATTTACAATAAACCACCGGCATATCTACTGATTGTGAATCTAGCATGTAGGATTATAAACTTGTATATGTCGTACCCCTACTGCCTGTTACACAGAACTGTTAGCGAAAATACGTAGGTTGACTAATTCATTGACTTGGTGTTCCAAAACAGGAGATGGAGATTGTGGCGGTGATAAACTTGGGCATGCCGACGGCGAGGATGGACTTTGAGGTAGACGACTACCCACCGCCTGACCATAACCACCACCATGGCCCAGGCACTGAAGAGCATGGACGGAGATGGAGCCAATAATCATCCATCGTCTTCTTTCCCAAATTATAGATGAAAAAAAATCTAAAATAAAAAATACATAATATTCTATACAAATTCTTCCATTGTCTTCTTTCCCAATGGCCTCCTTTGAGCACTGGAGACAAAGTGCATCCCTTATGCATAATCCTATGACCAATGCCAAAACACTAGACATGCCAATGTTTCAAGACCAGTCCAAAACACATCTAAATCGTTGGAAGAATATAGGTAGTTGCATCATTGGATACAACATATAATGCAAAAATTCTTCACTTTGAGACCTTAAATTCCTCTCCATGACCATTGATGAGTAGATCGATACCTGGAGTCATTGTCCTCATATGAGGATCCCAAAATCACCCCTCCCCTTGCAAAATTATAAAAGGGGAAATCAAAGCCACAACTATGTGTGGGAACACATTAATTTAGCCTCCTTGTCTCTATGACAAGCAGGCCCCAGTCCACTTTTAGAGTTTAGTGTTTAGATTTTAGGGTTTAGTGTTTAGGGTTTAGGGTCTAGTGTTTAGTTGTAGTGTTTAGTGTTAGGGTTTAATATATATGTGTTGCTGCACATAGTTGCGGAAAGCACGTGTTGCAGATAAAAGCCATAAATTGGTCGCCTGCCAATGAAATTGACGCTTGCAATGGCGATCTTGTCGTGGCAATCACCGAAGTCATGAAAGGACACATGATCCCAACCGAAAATCATTAGATTTACCTGGAAATTTATTTAGACCCAACCCTAAGACACTAGAAAACTATGAAAAAAAACGCTAGAAATTAAAGGATGAGTCCCCTCATTCTTATCTCCCACAGATGCACCGTAGAGGAAGAAAATGAGGGCCCTAGGTGGAGGCAATAGCGACGACGAGGAGCAGAGGGCAGTTTTGTTGGCGGCGGCGATGTGGCCTCTTATACCGACGGTCTTTCCTAAATCTAAGGAGGTTGCCAGCCAAATCTCAAATACACGTGTCCAGGAATGGTACGAAAAGTTCGATTCAAAACACGTGTTGGAACAGATGACACGATCATCGAATAAATATGGTACGAAAAGTTCAATTCCAATACACGTGTTGGAACAGATGACACTATCATTGAATAAATATCCGAGACGCAAATCATTGAGGTGACAACAACACCATAAGTTGTACATTCCATTGTAACACATTGGCACCTTCACTACACACTGCATAATCTGAATCCAGAGACGTGTTCAACAATGGTATGGATTCGTTTCCAAGATGTATTGAAACTAAACAACTGATGCGATCGTTGAATAAATAGGCGAGGAACGAATTATCATCCATGAGGTGACCACACAACAATCTCTGTGTTCCCTTATGACATATGGGTATGTTTGTTAGGTATATTATTACTCTATACAATCTCTGTGTACCGATCAATTTGGCATATCTTTGAAAGTCATTCCGATTAGCTATGGAACATTTGCAACGACTCACAGAAACTTCACCATGTACTCTTCCATTTTTTCACACCTGACGCACCCAGCTACTACAATTCTATACTCCATCTAGCAACTCATTCGCAACAAGCATGGCTATCCCCAGCAGGACAGGAGCTATTTCTTCTCATTTGTTGCAGAAGAAAGACAAGCTCAATTTCGGAGCCATAGCCATTGCCATTGTCTCTTGACCGACCATGTACATCCAATGAACGCACACACATCTCGACACATCGGCGCGGTTATTCGTCGTTCCCATCATCAGCCATCAATTGATTTTTTCTTTTTTTGAAGGTGATCAGAGATTGAGAGTATCAGATCCATCCGATGTTCGTAGACAGCCCCAGAGCGACTGCTCGAAGCGAGCGAAGCTGTCGTCGAGCTCATACATGGAGCAGGCGAACGCGTCGTCGTCCGCCCCCGCCGCGCCGTAGAGCTCGTCACCGTGACCCAGCTCGCCCTCCGCCTCCGGCTGCTCAACTTTGGCGTCAACGACGACGTCCGGCGACACTGCCCCGTCGTCCGGGAGCACGAGCTGCTGCTGGTGCTGGTGCTGCCGGCGCCGCCGGCGTTCCGCGCCACCAGCTCCTGGAACATCGACGAGCGCAGCAGCAGGCTGAGCGCCGTGGTGGACGACGGCGACGGCGACGACGGCCTCCCGACGCACAGCGCCGTCGGGCTGGGCCCTGCGCTGCCGGCGAACACGGAGCCCACGTCGTCGAGGCCGAGTCCGGCACCGGAGAACAACGCAGCCCCGCGCACCGCGGCCAGGTGCCCGCGGTAGATGTCATCGGCGACGTCGACCTGCAGCATGCCAGCGGGGTGCTGCAGGAGTCCGCCGGCCTGGAGGCACAGCGACGGCGGCGGTATGGCCGCCGGCCTGACGCCCGAAGTCGGGGTGCCGACGCCGTCCTCGACACCTGCCGCGGCGCCGCCGCCGCCGCCGCCGGGCTTGAGCCAGCGGATGTAGGTGCTGAGGTCGAAGTTGGTGACGGCGTTGATGCCGCGGTACTCGATGGCAGCGATGTCGTAGGCGCGCGCCGCCTCCTCCTGCGTGCTGTACGTGCCTAGGTACAGGTACTTGTTGCCGAACACCCGCCCGATTCGTGCCTCCCATCTGCCGTTGTGGTGGTGCCTGCATTCAGGCGATGTGCGTCAGGCGACGGCGGCCATGTATATGCATGTGGATCGGCGTGCGACCACCATATCACCGGCCGGCCATCCATCACCGGCCGGCTGTAGCTAGACGATGATCGGACAAGGTGTCGTCGTTCGTACGTACCGTGCGACGCCCTGTACTTGGAAACTCCGCGGGAGAAGCCGTTGCTCTTCCTGCGTTGCCATGGGTGGTGAAAAAGCATTAATTATTCGACGATCACTACTCTTGGATCTTTCTGCGAGCTGTACGTGCGTGTGGAGCACATGAGAACACGTACGTACAGTTGGTGTATATATATGCTCACCTTCTTATGGAGGCAAGGTACTCTTCCTTGGACACATTCTGCATCACTTTGAGCTCTTTCTCGTAGTCCACGACCTGCCAGATGTACAACAAATCGATCATATATTGATGATCATGATGCTCGAAATCTAAAACATATTTTTTATAACATGTGTGTACATATAACATGTGCACCGCACCTAGAAGTTGATTTTAACAGTTCTTAAGAATAATCTCTACTACTTACTAATGATGGTTCATGGTTGTACAAGATATATTGGAGTTTTGCAAACTATGTAAGGAGATGTGGCCTGATTTGCAAGAATTCCTAGTTAATTTTCTACGCAGGACAGAGAACAGTGTCACGGCATAGGAGATCTAACATCTAAAACTGCATGTGAGCCATCTAGCTAGAATAGTGTTTTCTTCTTGTCGGATGGAATCATCTACAACTTATGGGCTACGGCACTCTTTCATTTTATTGTTATACCTTAATTAATAGACTTATTATACATATATCAAAGTTTTAAATTTCGAGCTATATATAGCTTTCGCTATCCCTGGCTATAGTTGTTAATTTAAGAAGGATTTATATCGCTAAGTTTTTTCATATGCAATTTAGTTCTTATCGCCTGCCGCGCTCTACAGCTTACATATATACCTTTTTTATAAGGCAAATACCTTTTGTTTTTCATACAACTTATAGTATTGTATTTTTCGTTATTAAAAGAGAAACATATGTTGACACACTCGGATCCAACAACAACCACACACCATACGTACCGGAAAGTTGGTGTAGGTGCTAGGTCCCCAGTACTTGAGCGCTGCTAGATCATAAGCTCTTGCTGCCGCGTCTTCCTCGTTGTACGCTCCAAGGTAAACTGATGTTCAACATCGATCGTGTACGTACGTACAGTCATATACAAAGATACACACAGCTCTTGTTCATATATACATACTGTCTTCATATACAAAGATATATACGCTGCCAGATATATATATATACACGTACCTTGCTTCCCCTTCTTCTTCTGCGTAGGGTTCCATGTCCCTTTATCCCACAGGTGCGCCTCGAACCTGCCCGTCCACCGATGCCTGCGTGTATGTACGTACGTAGCAACAAATCAACACAACGTTCACGATCAAGACGTAGGCTCTCAGACAACACGTACATGCACGCTCTATACATAAATCAAAGCACAACTAGCTATAGCTAGCGTTTACCTGCTAACACCTCTGAACCTTGAGCTCCTCTTGGACGCGTTACTGTTGCTACTCGCCGACTTGTCGCCGGCGCCTGCGACCGCCTCGTCCTTGCCACCGCCGTTGCTCATGGGCGGCGGCTCTCTTCCTCCTTTTACCCTTCACAACACCGTCCCCACCGCCGCCGGTGGCAGGAGGCGCCGGCGACCTCGGGGTAGCACCACCGCAGTACAGCCCCTGCCCTCCTCCTCCTCCTATGCCGATGCCGATGCCGATGCCGCCGCCGCCGTGGAGCTCATCCTTCACCTGGCGGCTATAGGTTTCCATGGTCACCACACACCAGACCAGAAGAAGGCTAGTGTAGGTTGTTGTGCGTTGGAACCAAAGGGGAGGTAGCTCCCGTACGTGCGTGTGAATGTTTATATGCAGCTGAGAACAGATGGCAAGGGCTGGTATTCATCGTCCTTGTTTCCATCTATCCCCTGAAAACGACAGCAGGGCGGCGGTGTTCTCGGTGCCAGGCCACTTTGTCTCTTGCTGGCCTCGACAGCTTACAAGCCGTTGCATTGTGTTGGCACTGCGCCTACTTGCTGCATATTCATTGGCTGGAAATTCCCCTTGCTAGCTTGTCATCCAGAATTTTATCACAAGCTAGCTATATATACATTCACACTTTGTAGTTTCTTGTGGGAAAAAAAAAAAGTAAATGACACATTCCTCGTCAAAATAAAAGAAATGTTGAAAAATCCAGTCGGATGAAACAATTAGCATATAAGGGATGCAAGACGGGTTGTGTCGAACCCGTAAATAGGCTATTTTTTTTGCGGGTTTGCGGGCAATCCACAAAAATTAATTAGCCTATTTGCAGGTAACCCGCTTTGGATCCCTGTTTGACAGACCCTACTAGAATGCATATACAATTTGCACTTTCTTGTGGAAAATATTATTAATTATTAATGATATATGTGATTATCTATAAACACAAATGTTGGTAATAAATTAATATGGATGATACAACTGACAACAGATATTGGGATTTGGGAGGATCAACAGAATGCTTGTATAATTTAAGGTACTTCATATGTCTCAAACTAAATATAAGTCATTCCAAACTTTATTTGAAGAGTCAAAATATCTCAAGTTTGACCAAACTTAAATAATAAAATAATAGCATTTTATGATACAAAATAAGTATTATTAGATTCTTCATTAATTATATTTTCATATAGTTACCTATTTGATGTCATAAATGTTTGTGATTCTCTCCATACTTTGATATCAAACTTGAGATATTTCTAGAAAGTTCTGACTCATAATTTTGAGGGAGTAGTTTTTATTCTACATACTTAGGTTATATATAATTGCATGCACCGGTTCGATTGACTGACACGTCATAATTTGAGGGGCGGCAAGGGCGGCGGGGAGCGGAGGAGAGATAGATAGAGACTATTTTTATTGTTTCTACATACACTTAGGTTATAACCCGGCTAGTGGGACTTGTAATCTAAGCAATCTACTATAGGTTTCCTTATATAATTGGAATACCTTTTACAAATAATATTTATTTAAGTCTTCCTTATAGTTGGAATACTTTTGCTCAAGATAAAAGTATGTAACACTGTCAGGCCCTTTAGCCCATTCCGGGCTTTAGTTCATGACAATAATATAAAGTAGTTATTGAAAAGTATGTAACACTATTCCTTTTTTTGCTCACCTGGGGAGGGGAGGATCCACACCTGTTAAAGTGTACAAGATACAATTTACATCTTTTTTTGAAAGAACAACATATAGCCTTGTAGACATCGACTTGTATTTGTATCCTTATTACATATAGCTGCTGAAAAGACACCAATGCTACAGCAATCAATATATATGTAACTGTTTTCACTTAATGTTAATATGAACAGGAGCCAGACATAATAAAATTACCGAAGTATCAATAGTACCTGCTTGTTACCTTTTATATCTTTTTTTAAAGACAAGACAACAAAGTTCCAGCTGTTATTACAAATGGTACATTCTGGATGAGTGTTTATCCTTTTTTATTTTCATTGCTAATTCCGGACTGCTCTTTTTTTTTCAGAATACGACATGTAAGACCTTCGTAGACAGTTCGTAGTAAGTGTGTGTTTATTTCTGAAACGATCGATATTATTTCCTAAAATATGCAATCCTTTAAACAGTTAGTAGTTGACCACTATTCCTATTTGTAACCTTATTAAAGTCCCCAAACATAGTGGAGGAACAAGATCTGAAGATGAGAATCGCAAGCTGTAAAAGAGAGGGACTTGCATGATTACCCTCGCCCAATCACAGAAATACAATCCCTTTCAAGAACATGCATGATAACATCAAGGAACTCTCGCATAACTTGACTGTTGTCTCATTAGTTGTCCTTGTAAATACTGTACTTATTGCACGGCTGTAGCTTTCTGAAGTTTCACCGCATCTCCCTGCCCTTTTCAGCGTGTATCTGCTGTGCACATCAAACTCCGATTGCTTAATGCTTTTTGCTCAATGTCCATCTTTTGCACAGTTCTATTACAAAAGATTCTATTTGTCCATCTTATAATGGTGGCATATATATTGAGAGCAGAGAATGAGAGGAATAAAGCCTTTTGGCTATTTCTTTTTTGATTGCAACGATTACTTAACCTCGGTGATCATTATAGCATTTGGGTTCTCCTTTCCTAACAAATTTAAACTCAATCTCTTAACTAATCGACTCTTTCCTAATCTATTGAGATTTGATATGGAAACTAGATAGCAATGACGATGGCAGCGGGAGCGGTGGCAGTGCCTCCACTTGGAGCGTGGACCTTTTTGGGCACAGTGTTGGGGCGCCTAGCCCTCTTCTTGGGCTCTCGCTAACCCGTGCATTCCACCAGAGGTTGTGGCTTGTATTGGGCGTGTGACAGGTATTATCACCACCATCGGCTCTAGACAAGAATCAGAGGTGAAAATCAAAATGGTTTTGATAGCCAACATGGGATAAATGTCGGGTTAGAGATAGACCCAAAAGTGAAATCCCCCAAAACAGTTGCATCATCTCCTACCACTCTCACCATTTTGTGTTTTTTTTTGGAGCTGGCTGCCAGCCAAGGTGTACACATGTCACCCTCTAAATAGATGATAGGGCACATGGATCATGCGGCCCACCACCTCATCTCTCCCTCTAGCGAGTGAAAGATATCTCTCCCTCTCTCCCTCTCTCTCTCTCTCTCCCCCCCCTCTCCCCTCTCTATCTCTCCCTCAGTTTCCATTCTCATGAGTCTTGGCGCGGCGGGGTGGCCTATAGCTCAATGACACCCTAGTGGTTGTTGCCAGCAAGTAGCCGCAACCCTCAATCCCTATCCCCCCTGGTACATCAATGAGCTCATCCTCACTTGGCAATGGAAATAATGGTATGGGTGTGGGCATGGCGGTAGCACATACATGTGTCGACGGCGACCATGGTGGCATGTGAGTAAGCTCAAAACGCAAGAGTATATTTTTTTATGTTTTCATTGTCGGTTCGTATAATGAGATGATGATGATCATTGTTTCACCGCCAATTTGAAACCAATGGTGATGGAGCTTATTATCATTGCCCACTTTCATTACCTAAGGACAAAAGTAGCAGCAAAATGGGTTCTAGAGTTGATGGTGATTAACTTGTTGTAGTAGTGGTTCACATGTAACTTTCTATATAGCAAAATTTTGTTCTTCCTCTACTTTTCCCTTTAGTGAAAGCAACCATCATTTAGCATCCAACAACAATTTGCAAGAACAAATCTTTTCACCATTACTAAAGTAGAACAATGAGTAAACCTCTTCCTACTCACTAGTTCCATCAATTCCTTTCCTAGTAATTAGGCCATTTGGGGGCACTCACATTTATGCAATGGAACCTACTCTACTCTCTTGAGTGTTAGCCCCTTTCCCTCCTCCTTTCTGTGATCTAAGCTCCTTAAACCCACCCATTTTCTAGCTGAATTTATGTCATTCCCCATTATTAGACCCATCTTCTTCTCTCTAGGGATGCTTGTCCCAATGGTACATGTTGCCTTTGTGTTGGGACAATCTCGTTGACTTGTCTAGTCCCTCCAATGGCAATTGTGGTGTTCATGCATGTCCCTTATCTCCCCCTACCCTGGGTGGATATGCTCTATCGCACCACCATTTGCCAAGCCTCTTCCTCATCGTTACTCTTAATTTGCTTCTTCGGTTGTCGTTGGCATGTCCTACATAGGAGGTGGTGGTGCCATCGCTTGGTGATCTCGCACCTGAGGGACTATGACAATCCTTCTGTCATGCTTTGTCATAGTCATACTTTGGTAGTTGGATGTTATTAGTTTTGTTTTGGACGACATTGTTGTTGCCAACTAGCATTGTCAATGCTTGGCCCTATTGGGCTCTAGTTGGGTGGTTCATCTTTTTTGTGATGAGTTTTTGTTGGTGAGGGCCTTGCCATCATGTCTGGGATGAACCTATCAAACATCAATTTTGGGCATAGAAACCTCCATATAGGCGGTCATCAGTCTTGCTAGCATTATCTTTGCTCCTTTGTTTCCCCCAATGCTTCACAACCTCGCTGACTAGCCTCCTTGGTAGTGCACCTTGTCTAGCTATTTGGAGTGCAAGTAGATGTCGCCTTATCCTGGGCAGTTACCATGGACATCATTCTTCAATGGGTTTGGCTTAGTTTTACAAAGTTGTTATTGGTAGATGAGATTGATCTTATCAAACTCCTACATGATCAGATCTACTTTTTCTAGTCTTTGATTTGGTTGGTCTGATTGGTGTCTATATCACGAAGGCTCTCTCAATCAACAAGGTGGTGTGTGTGGTCACTTGCTTGAGGTTTTTTTTGCCATTGCTTGGGGTTATTGTTGGGTTGCCAATCGTTGTGGCACCTTGCCCAACTTTGTTTGTCCCATATAGTTGCCATGCTTCAATTTTATAACATTTATGGAAGAAATGGCACCTTAAGGAGTGAAATATCTCCAAGTAATTAGCTTTGGATAGGAGCACTTGGAGACTAGCAATCAACATGTCTGAACCGTGAGCTTTGTTTCTTTTTCTGTTTACCCCTAACTCTACCTTCCGTCTTGTGCCCTTCTTTTGTGTTTCTTTTATACTTGTTTCATGTGGGTTTCATCTCTAGCCTACCCTATCTAGCTTGGGACAAAAGACTATGTTGTTGTTGTTGTTTATGGAAGCAATGGTGCATGTATTTCCATCATCGTTGATTGTTGTGGTTCAAGACTCATTTGATGTTGAACCCCTAATTGTTGGAGATGGTGCCACTACCCTTCTCCCACTGGTGCACTCCAACACCCAGCCTTGGATCTCTATTGGCAAAGTGTGTTCAAGAAGCCTTGTTTCAAGAAGAGTTTTCATGACCCTTTCATAGGAGTTTCAAACCAACTTGATGGACGTAGCAACAAACTTGGGTTGCCATAGGGCGGTTGGTTGATGCATGGAGCTTTTCACTACTTAGTATCGGAGGGTCACCTTTGTGTACTAGTCATGTGATTGTTTCTATTGCTCCTCTTATTAGTGTTAAGCTTCGTCAAGTCACATATGATTTTTATGTACGTAGTTAACTGATTGCAAACTTTGTTGATGATCCTTTGTGATACTTGTTTTGCAAGGATCGTGTGATCTTGGTATACTATAGGCTTTATTTTGTATCTCTTTATATTCCTCTTAGTAAAAAAACATGCTTAGACACGGTCATAAAAAAAGGCAATTAGGTCATTTGGCCACAACAAGTCTTCATGGTCCTTATATTATTAGTAGTCGATCTTGGATGTACTGATTGATGCATGGATCTTAATACAGTTATATTATCTCCTCCGATCTGTTGGAGTCCACATTTTCCCCCTGACAAACAGGAACATAGATAGAAAACAGGAACATAGATAGAGTCGAAGTAGGCATATCGCATATACTGTGTTGCATGATCATCCAAGGTATGCAATGACAAGCTGGCGTACGGAAGCACCCAGTTTCTGACGATTAATAAAGATCAATCATTCTCGCAACACACATCCTATAGCCCACTGAGTTTCGAAGACAATGACATTTCATTGCCAGAAAAAGACACAATGACATTTTTTTTTTTTTCAGAATATATGAATTCCGCCCGGCAGGCGCTGAATATTACCACATGAAAACGATGCACACACCAGACAGGGACCAGGGATGAACAATTGAACATCCCCAACAAACAGCTAAAAACGGATAGACGGAGCAGAGAACAAGAACATTCCCCATATATGTCGTACTCTATGTCATGTACTCTGAATCCAGCTGAAGACACATTGAGAGCTGGACAAACTAGGACGTGTAACGGTGTAACCCATCTGGACATAGTAATGAACATTGAGCTAGCGCCTAGCTTGGGCCGTTTTTATTAGATGTCTATCCACCACAGAGTAGTAGTGAGGAATTACCATCAAATTCCAAATACCGTCCTAACAGCTATATATATAATTTTCATAATAAAACAAAAGTTCCAGCATCTACATCTTGGGATGGTACACACAGCTAAAAGCTTGGGTACAAAACAGAGCCATAAAGCTCATAGAATAACAAGGGTCTCTTTGTTAAATTATCTTTCGTAAGTGTTACACCTTTCCTTAAATACGACAAGAAATTTTTAATTTTCAGTGGTATTTTAAATTTCCAAAGAGGACTTTTGTGTGGAAGAATGTCTCTCGTTGGATCAATGTTCCATCGACTAAAAAAACAATTACTCAATTTTTATACTCACATATATACATGGTACACATATGTACAAACGACGACCAGCAGCTATAGCTAGCAGGCTAGCTGGCCCAGCTTGTGGAGTTCTGCTGAATTCTGAAGAATTGGCGGTATTTGACTATTAATTAGATTAGAAATGCAGGTGTACTGTGCATGTGCATACTAATCAAATCGGCACAAGCAATTCCAGGTAGGAAAAGAGGATCGAGATCGATATGGACAAAACGGGAGAGCATCTCTGCGGCCTTGGGTTGTTCGCAGGGCTTCGTTCCTGACGAGCGCGCGTGGCACGAATCCTTGACTCCACCATATTTTATGGGCGCCAACGCCCAACACGTCTTCATGTATGTCATCTAGTAGAACTTTCGTGCACTGGATGATGGATTGATGGATGGGTTATTCTTAGCTGATGACTGATCTATTTTGAAGGGAAAACAATGGACAAGAACCAGTGAGAATTGAGAGGTCCAAGCAATGTTTGGTGGGAGAGACTTGTGTGCAATGGACAAGAACAGACAACCCAATGGCATGCATGACGCCTTATGAAAGAAGAAAAAAATTGCACACACCCAAAGCAATTCCTGAATTGTTTACTCCTACCATTTACTTTTAATTAGTGTTTATCTAGACCTTGTTTGCATCAGGGATCCACCCAAACAGCTCACAAAGCGGGCACCACATGTTTTTTAGATAGATACATATCATCAAAAAGTCTGTAAATGATTTATTAAGAGCACTTGGGTCATTTTAACCATATTCTCCTCTCTTCAGAATGTTAATCTAGACAGACAAATGGTTCTACAAAGTGATTATGTTTCTCTTAAAAAACATTTCCCCAAAGAATCAGAAAAAATAAAATGTTTCATCATGAACCTGGTGCCCATTAAACATTTCAGAACTATGAGAATTACCAGTTCAGTAATTCCACGAAAAAAAAAAACACTGCAGCAATCATCAGAGAAAAAATGGATAAACAGGCCTAAATGGCGCTAGACCGGTGGCCATCGGCGACTCTCGCTGTCAAGTGGGTCTGTGGGTGTGGGTCCATGCTCTCACGGGCTGGATGGCTTCCCGCTTTGCTCTCAGTGAACTGGGCCCCACATAGCAGCATTAGGCCCAAAGCCGGTTGCTCAACGGCCCAAAGCCTTGAGCACGACGGCCCGGACCGGTCCATCCACACGACGACCACAGGATCCACCCCTTGGCACCGCCCGCCCACCCGTCCCGTCCTCGTCGCCTGCCCGTCTCCTCGCCGCCCCCAGCCCGTTCGGCGCAATGCCACCGCCGGCGCCGCTCTTCCTCTCGCTCGCCTCGCCGCCACCGCCGCCTTCGCTCCTGCCCGTACACCACCACCCCAGGATCCCGCAAGCCCTGAGCCTACTACCCCCGCCCGTCGCCTCCTCCTCCTCCTCCTTCCAGGAAGTCCGCCGCCGCGTGCCCCGTCGCGTCCCCGCGCCACTCCGACTACTTCGACCCCGGGCCCCGCCGCCGCCGCGCGGGGACGGCGGGTACAGGCGGCCCCCCAACGGCGCGCTGGACGGGAGGGTCTTCACTAGCTACAGCATCTACAAGGGCAAGGCCGCGCTCTCGTTCGACCCCAGGCCGCCGCAGTTCGTGCCGCTCGATGTAGGTAGAGGAGGATGGATGGAGCCCCCGTTGTTTCCGTCTGTCTTCATTGTTGAGACCCTACGCGTGTTGCGCTAACGGATGATGCTGCTTTTGCGATTTCTTGTAGTCTGGGGCGTACAAGGTGGCCAAGGAGGGTTTCGTGCTGCTGCAGTTCGCGCCCGCCGTCGCCACACGACAGTACGACTGGACGCGCAAGCAGGTACAGTATGCTCCAATTGCCTCAGCTTTTTGATTTCAACTTGTCTTCTGTTTGGGATTTTTGATACCCAACCGACCAATTTGAGCTAATCCATCGGGTATGGGGAGAGAAGAGCCGATATTTGTAGGGTAGCTAGAGATTCAGCTTGCTTTTCTTGTGCTTATGCTGAAAATAAAATACTCCCTCTATCATTTTTTATAAGGCGTCTTGCCAATATCTAGATAACAAGAATAAAGAGCAATAAGACATTTTGTATGGCTGCATGCAAACTTTGCAAACTTGTATCAACTTTTTGCATGGCTTTGGTTCATGCATACTATTTCTTTGATTGGAAGCTAACAAAAAAAACCCCAAAAGGAACGGTAATGGAGATACTAAGACAGCTCAATTTTCAACTGGCTGGATTTCTTTTGGAAGCTGAACCATGCGATAGATACTTTTGTCACCCATGATGCCCTATTTATGGGTTATATTCATTCGGTTCCTCTGTGATCTTTCCTGCTTCCTATAGCAGTATGCTTTTTGCCTATTTTGCAATAGGTCTGCTGATTTTTGTATCTATATCTAACTAATGTGCTTACATTGACTTGTTTGAGGTAATTGAATGCTATGCTATGCACTTATGTAGGTCTTCTCGTTATCTGTGTGGGAGATAGGAACCCTGCTTACTCTTGGTCCAACAGATTCATGCGAAGTTCTTTCATGACCCTTTCAAGGGACGGAGGTTGGTACCATTTTATGTTTCTGATTTCTGATTACCTGATTTGTACTCTTAGTGAGTTTCCCCTATTGTTGTTTAGCTCTGAGGTTTCCATAAAAGATGCCACAAATGAAGATAGATAATCATGCTATGCATCTTGTTATTCTCCTAGTCAATTGCAGCATATATATTATTTTCTTGTGTTGTCTGTCCAGTGGTGTAAGAATGCAGTGATATTATCATCAATCTTCTTTCATACTTTTTGTGCCAATCTGATTTAAGGACATGCTTATCAACTTCATTTGTGTCATCTTTTGTTTTGGAAGGAATGGCTATTGGGGAAGGCATTCTTGCCCCTCCTTTTGTTACAGTTTGCAAAGAGGGATTTGTTTTAATTGTATTTTTTATGTCAATGCACAAAATCTTGCTAGCTAATGTAGTCTTGATTTTATCCAACATCTCTAATCAAGATTGTTCAGTGAGGGTTCCGTCATTCCTCAGTCACGTTGTCTATAGCATCGTTTATCCAGATTTCAAGGATGTTTACATCCTTTTAAATATCCATCATGTTTTATATTTTCTTCCATTATTTATTGTTTCATGCACATTCAACCCTGGTACTGTGCATCAAGAAAATATTAATCGCATTATCATTTCATCTTGTCATATAAACAGCGAAGAAGGTAAAGTGCGTAAGGTTCTAAAGGTTGAGCCAACACCAGATGGCAATGGTCGCTTTTTCAACCTCAGTATGTTGTTGCCAACTCATTGTTACAGATTTTGGTCTCATCAATTTATGTTCATAGATTGATCTGATAATCATTTATTGCTGCTAGGTGTCCAGAACCGACTTATCAATGTTGATGAGAGCATTTACATCCCTATATCCAAGGGAGAGTTTGCTGTCATTGTATCAACTTTCAATGTAAGTAGCATGTACAATCCTGTTTTTTTCATCACAATCTTTTACAGCTTCTTCTTTGCAACTACCCTTTGTTTTGTGTTGTTGTTATAATTTGAGCAGATTACATGAGTTCTAGTTGGCTGATTACTTTGCACTTGACTCTTGGTTCTACACTTCTACTTGTGTTCTGCAAATATTGACACGTTACATGATTTATACCATTAGTAATCCATTTTTCGACAGTACTAAGATTTTTCTGTGCAATATGTAATGGTTGAATTGCCCTTGTAACAACCTGATTTGGTTATTTATGTTTGCCGTGTATTCAATCTTCATGATTTCACTTTTGCATTACTCTGTTAATCCTGCCATTTTCTTTTGGTTAACACTGCCATCCCAATCTTGTGTGAATGTTGAATTTCTGGATTGTGTAGGACTGTGGGTGTACAATATGCAATGAAGCTACCTTTCATCATAGTTAGAGTTAATAGGAACAGTTGTGCAAACATTACCCATTTATTTATCTTTTATAGGAACATTCACACCATTTAAGAAAACAATACCTAATTATCTATCCTTGTGCATGCAGTACATCATACCACACCTCATGGGCTGGAGCACATTTACAAGTTCAATCAAACCCGAGGAGTCACGGTCATACAGCAGGCCTCAATCCACACCTGAGTATGAATGGCGAAGGTGATGGCGGACTTGTTGAGGAACTAGAGCAAAAAATGGCTACAACTCACACCTACCTAAGGGTGTTGGTATCCTTTGGCTGGGTAATCTCAGGTGTGGTTAGTTGACGATGGATTCCCTTTTTGGGGTTTATTACTCCTTTCGTTTCCGTTGTAGTTAAGCAGGCAGGTAGCACTACTTGTATCCAGAATTCCTCAGCTGTCTAGAGTTTCACGGGCTTGGGGGCCATGTTTTGGGCAACAAATCTCAGTTCTGGCATTCTGAAGGAGGCGGCGGCGGTTGTGTAGGTCGCCAACACCTCCTCTGAATCTGCTCCTTGATTCTTCTACTGTCAGTAGGACGCAACTGAGAAATGCTTTGGGCTGCTGGGAAGGAGCTGGCCTTTGTTCACGAAATGCTTGCATACGTGAGGTTATTGTACATGGTACAATTGATGAATGTCTGTCTGCCTGGTACAACTGTGTTGTGCTTTTGCAGTCTATAAACTGATGATTTTGCTGCTGTCGCTCTTGCCAAGCTGTGGCTTTCTTCCCTGCATTCGCTGTTTGATGAAAGCTCGACCAGCTTCGGTACGTGAGGGAGCGAGCCTCAAATTTGGCCCATGGCAAATCGGCCCGGCCCACGGTGAGCCCAGCCCATAATCCTATCGCGGCGGCTGGGTGGCACGAGAAGCTGCTAGAGGCGGCTCCTGCACTTTTGCCTCCTTTCGCCGGCAAACCCAGCAGAGCACACGCTCTCTGCTCCGCCGCCGGCGCGCATCGCACAACGCCGGCGGCAAAGGAAGGACGTCTGGTCAGGTCAGCCACTCAGCCTCGTCATCTTCTTCCCGGTGGCGCACCCTGTCTCTCTCTGCTAGAATTCCTTCTGGCGTTTTTCTGTTTGATCGTTCAGGTTTTGAACTCCATTGAACTGACAAGTGCCCATAGCCTCGCGCTCCCCTCTCGAGAACACGATGAGGAGGCGGCGTGTTACCACGAGGCGAGGCCATGATGCTGCCGTGTATCGTGGCCTTGTATGGGCAAACAGCGAAATCAAGCCGCTTTGGCCGCTCTGCTGTGGTGAGTAGCACCAGTTTGAGCGAGGGGTAGGGCTTACATGCTACACGCTACACTAGTGCAGTGTCACACTCACAAGTCACGTCCCTGCGAACTCTGTTGCCATTTGTGCATCATAAATCCATAATGTTGCCATCTGCACTCTTCAGATACACTGTCAGAGACAGCGAAACCATATCGTCCTATCCTGGTTAGTGTTCGGTACCTCTCTCTCTCTGACTTCAGTAACACAACTTGCAACCTTATTCTGACCACTTTTCTTTCCTTGGTTTCAAACCCTGAATGAAAGTAATCCCAAGGGAGGACATGACAGTAACAATACAATTGACATATTGCATCGCGCAACGCTTTCTTGTGACTTGTGAGGACAGGGAAGTGTGCTAAAAGTTTATCTCGGGTTGGTGAACATTCAAAGAAATCGTCTGGAGGAGGTTCCATGATGTACTCAGCTAGGAAAATCTTCTCCTTTTTTTCCCCCCGAATTTTCTGAGGTACATAAAGTTTGTTATACTATCTTCTCTTTTCCCTCCTAGGTTTTCCGTGTTTCCGCAGGTTATGTTTTTGTATTTTGTTTAGGGGGATTTGAAATCAGATTCACCATACGGACGAATTGTGATTTTCATCAACTAGAGGTGAGATCTTGTGATCTGAATTTGATTGGTTGTGTTCATCATTTACATCACACTACTGATACAATAATACACCTGCAATTAGAATCTTCAGAAATAGTGACGTTATATCTTTACAGTGAAATGAAGATGAGTATGACAGGTCATACAGACGAGTTAATTGGTACACGATAGTCAGCATTCTTCTCCAAAATGTGTGGAAAGAAGTTTAAACACATCATTTTTTACTGTGTCAAAACGAAAATAAAGGCAGAAACAAGAGCCTATGTGAAAGGGTGAAAAAAGACCAGGGTGTTTATGACATTTTACAATTTTTTTCTTTTTTTGCATTCTTCTTGTTTCTGTTTACCACTTCAGATGACACAAATTAAATTTGGTGATTTTCTTTTAAGAAATACTTTGAAAGTGAACATGCATTTTTAACTTCTCTGTTGTGTGCTCTGAACTTCTGACTGATTCTTTTCAACTTGTGCCGTCTAACCCTACGGAACCAAGTTCTTTTTCTGTTCTTTTTTATTTACATTTTTCATTCCCGTGGCGGCTTTTAGATAAGCACATGACTGTGTGAAGATGGTTTGACCTTTTAGCATTGTTGAAGAACAATAAAGAGGCTTCCAAGAAACAAATGGGTCCAGAGATCTTAGCTGTTTTCTACTCTGATGCTGTGGTTATAAGTTGATTCCTCAAATGTTTAACACCCAGTTGCCATTCTCGCCTACATATAAATAATCCACGTCAATACCAAAGAGCCAATGAGGTTTTAGCTTTAATACTTTATAACTGTAAGGAACCAATCTTACTTTTTATGCGATGCAGCCTATAAATGGAAATAAACAAGATTTGTGTTCTTGACATGCACAATTCAATCCTTGATGAAAGCATTGACCTGCTCCATTATTATAAGGGTTATATGCCTGCGCAAACTACTGTGATCATATCTTAACAAATTCATTTTTTTTTTTCAAAGCTTGGACTTACTGATATTCCCAGTTTTCAGTTGCATGTAGGCATTTCTTTAATTTAATCTCTATTGAAATTTACTGAAAATGAAATGCTTCTGTAGCATTGTAAGTACAGTACGACAATTGTGTGAGCTTGTCCATCCTATTGAGATCCTTCAGAGTCAAGATGCTTATACAAATGTAAATACTGTAGTTCTAGTTGACATATTTCAGATGTTATATTTTTTAACCCCGCAACAGCACTGGTGCATTCTTTTTTGGAAGTCATTTTGGAAAAATGCTTTGAAATGGAAACAGTTCTAGTTGACATCGAGCATATTTATTCTCTTTAGCGGGATTGAACAAACACTTTTCTGGAATAAAGCAAAAGTACACTATGCCTTCTCTCTCACCCTACAACTATGGCTCATGTGGAGCTTATAGGTGGGGAGACAACTCATACATACTTGCTACACATCTATTGTAAAATCAAACAATGGATCTAGAGAAACGAGTCATACAATCAAATCAAGATGTGCATGTGTGTGGAATACATATGGAGTGGGTATTTGATGGTGTATATGGTGGTAGGGTGAAAGCTTAATTCTACCTTTACTCTCATGGAAACATCTCTCTCTTTTGGAAACATTTGCAAGAGATAAGGGCTATCTTTATTCTCATCATTTTTTTCTTTCTTTTTTCTTGGGCACTTGTCCATATTTTTTTTAACTTTTTTTTTTTTCTTTTGCATAGCCCATGCCTCCTTTTCTACAACAGAACTTTTGAGAGATAGCAACAAGAACATTGGAGCTTTATTTGGTGGGTAATGGGATGATTGGTTGGGTGGATCATAGGGAATATTTTTTGTTGTAGGAGTAGAACATTTTTGGGTGGATCTAAATGGGAGGGATGGTGTTGCATACTTCTAGTGTAGAAGCAGTATATGTGGGTGGAGTGTATGTGATCTTGATTTTAAAAGCATGACAAGTTTCTAAGGGCCAACAAAGCTTGACAACACTCAATGCAAAGGAAGCAGTAAGTATGTGGAAGTTTTCCTAGTCTATATAGCATGTACATATGGTTGTGGTAAGAATTCAAGCTCTATCATACAGGAAGTCATCATGTATTGGAGTATTCAGTCTTTTGTAGGTGACATATCAGAATATGGGTAGAAACCGAACGTCGGACGTAAAAATGACACGACCTAAGAATCGTCCGACAAAGCACTAAGGGGGAATGCCCATAAACCTGAAGAAACCAACTCCAAATCGGCCAAGCACTGGGGGACACACTCATGGCCCACCCAACTCAAAGCCGATGGCTAGATGGCATAATAAGGGGGTGGTCGACCCCCTAGGTTAGCCGAGACCTTATCGCCACCAACCGTGCTGATTCTTCGTGTGGGCCCTCATCAATGCGCTCCTACGTTGGTTGTGCCATGTTGCCTTGTATTCACCTTCTGGAAACCAACCTTAGAGGGTATAAAAGGTGTAGGAGAGGAACCCCCAAAACACACCACATTTGGAGCTCTTTGCCTACCTCTCTTGTAATCTTTCTTAGTAGTAGGAGCAAGTTGTAAACCTAGAGAAGGAACAGAGTCTTCTCGGTGTTCATGGTATGTGAAAGCTTTGTTCATCCTTTATGGCTTTGATCCTTATTCATCATTGTTCATGTTCTAGTTCTAGAGTTCTTCGGTCATTCATCTTTTGGGAGGTGTTCGATCTTATATGCTTTATAATCCATATGCTTATCATGTTTATGCTAGTTGGTCTAGGCTATCATGAACGGTTTGACGTACCTTCAGGCTTCCTTGTGTTATGTGCTTGTCAATCCGTAGGGTTGGAGTCTCGGGGGACCACAGGTAGTTGGCAATTACACAATTGTGGTGCTCAGGTATGCGTTAACCTTCAGTTGTGACTTTGCCTCACAATTGGGGTGGTAGGTGGTGACAACCCTATCTGTTCCTTATAATTGTTGACACTTCTTATCATATAAATTCTATAGTCAAACAAACATGAGAAAAGGACCAAAAGAGTAAATCCAACATAGAATAGGGCTTGGACTAACAAATTTCATAAGTTTTGGTGAATTCTATATTTTATAGGGACTAAATAGAAAACAGTGAGAGTTATCGAGCCATACGAGCCCAAGACGTATCACGAACGTAATCCAACTTGGCTCCCACGAAAGAACACTCTAGAAGACACCATGATGAAGTAGGGCCGAGGAGGATGATAGGTGGGGCCGCCTGGCCCCATATTCAGGCCACGCGGCGCAATTAACCAACTAGTTCTAGTCTAGAGGGAGGCAAGCTTTAACTTGAGCTCCTAATCATCTAGAAGCTGATCGAGGCTTTGCTCTTGTAATCTTCTTGTAAGTTCTACAATTTTTCTTATGACTTTGATCTATTTAATGATTATATTCGAGATTATATGGTTCGGTGTTCATTATGATTATATGCTTAGTGTCACACTAAACTTGAATCCCATGATAGGGTTTACTAGAATTCGATATATCATCCTTGTAACCTGGGATTTTGGAAGGGTATAGTCATGCTTAGTTTGCTGTCATGATTGGGCTGGGAAGAGTTTAATATAATTTTGACTAATGATCTATGCAACTGTTATGTGGGTTGGAGACCAGTTGGTAATAGTAACATGATGAGTAGGCAAATCTGACAGGATGGAAAGTATGGTTGAGGTTGGTTTATGCCATGGAATGGTGACAGATGTTGGTGGTTTTGGGTTTGTGCTAGTTAATCCTGCCTAGATGCATGGGGGACTGAATCATGTACAAGTAACCCGGCAAAACAACCTCGAGGTCTATATGGTATGACCTGGCTAATTAATTAGTTGCCTAGTTTTGTGCATTGTGGATAGTTAGGTGGCACAAGGGGGGCCTAAATCGGTGAATCCTTGGTGAATGCAGGGGGTGGGAACAATAGCTTTGTAAAGGCCTCGTAGTGTGACCCCGCTAAGCACCTTGGTAGTGTGAAGCGTGATGGGGAAAACACGACTCATGGTGAAAGTGTGCAACCTCTATAGAGTTTAAAACTGATATATCAGTTGTGCTCACGGTCAAGAGCGGGCTTGGACTTCTTCATGACTAGATGGTTCTGGTTACAGTTGGGAGGCCTGGATGGAATTCCGGTGTGGTTTTGCTTGGATGGAATCCAAGTGTGGTTGGCTCGGATGAGATCCGAGTGTGGTTCATAGGTTCTCTAAGGAGAAGGCATAATTCATCTAGTAAGGTGCTAAGGATTTAAGAATTATAGGATGTGTTGCTTTAGGTGCTTGTGTCAAACTTCGTAAGCCTTTCCTTGTGTTGGTCCACATGTCATTTTTCCCCACACTTGTGGAGTAAATTTCGGTGTACTCACCCTTCCTCTTTGACCCCACTGCTAGCCAGTTCGTCGGACTAAAAAATGGAGTCGTGAAAAGACGATGTTTTCCTACGACAGTGTCATTGTTAGGCTAATGTACCCCGGTCGACTACTGCGGTGGATGGAGACCCTGCTCTTTTGTTTTAGACCCTCGGTCTTTTGTAATATGTAATCGCTTTTGTAATAAACACTGGGTTTGTATTATTCATTTGTCACATGTATGATATAAACTGATCTTGGCATACATGTGTTTGCATTCGGTTATGTTTTATATAACTAGGTGTGACACTTAGCATAGTGAGATTGTTATTATATTCAAGCATGGAGTCGTATAACTCTCATTCAAAGGATCTTTGGGTGAGTGGTGAACATAATGTAAGCGTGATGCTTATACTTTGTTTTCCTGTGATTGTTCCTTATATTTCAGTCGTGTGGTAGATCATGGAGGTGATAGCTCTATTGAGTCATTTGTATATCCACTCCCCAAATGTAGGACTAGTTGAACCTTTGTTGCTGGAGTTATGCCAAGTTTTGCTCTTGACCTTCCTTAGTAATGTTCACCATGCGTCGGTAGGATGCTCTTTTGCCATAATTGTTAGGGGTACTGCACTAATCTTAATAATCATTGACCTATGATTAAGAATAACTTAGGAGTATTTTTCTATCTAGACTATGCTACGCTTTTATTGCCTATATGTCACATTTAGTGGTATACCATGATTATGACTTGATATATGCTATTTATTATTACTATCTTTATTGAAGAAATTACCTATATGGCCATGAGAAAGATTGCACTTCCCTATATGACCCTTAAAATTTCATTCTTTTATCTAGCCTTCATCTGAAGTTTGATTTCTTATTTGCCCTTTCAATTAGAATGGGTGCCTTTCCATTAGAATGGGTGCTAAGTGAAATGTGAAACGATGATTTTGCCACGTCTCAAAAAAAAAAAAAAAAAAAAAAAAAGAAAAGATAGCCAACTAGTCATTGCCAAAAGTTGCCAGGAGTCGTCAGCACTGCAATTATTCAGCAGCTGTTCCACACTTCCTTCCACCTAACCTTTTTTTTTTCAATGTAGCCAAGTAATCTTGCCAAAGGATTATAATCAATAATTTTCTGCAAACTTTTTGCTTTCTAAAATCCAAAGCAGAGTAAAAGAAACATCAATACATCATGATCAGAGTAGATGATGATGGGTGTGGTCGGAATCGTCGGATGCGGTAGTTGTTGACACGATTTTCTTTAGTGCATTATGTTGTTATGGAAAACAAATGACGAACAAGTCCAAGAACTTGATAAGATGAAACCATCAAATTTAAAAGCACGAAGCATGATTCCAGAAATTTGCATAGTTGACCACAGATTAAACTACATATTCAATACAAGTACTTATGTAAGTAAACAATATTATCATGCGCAATTCGTGCTCCTCAACGGAACGGGTTGCTTTGATGGATAATTCATACCTCCTCCGTTCCAAATCGTAAGTCATTCCAAGAATCTTGCAGAGTCAAAGATTTTCAAGTTTGATCAAAATTATATAAAAAAAAACTATAAATATTTGTGACATCAAATATGTAAATTATGAAAATATAATTAATGAACAATCTAATGATGCTTAGTTGGCATCATAAATGTTATTATTTTGTCATATAAATTTGGTCAAACTTAGAAATTTTGATTCTTCAAGATTATTGGAATGACTTACAATTTAGGATGGAGGAGTAAATATTTGACTACTAGAATGTTTAAGATAGACAAGAACAAAATTGTTGTGGTCGACAAGAACACCAGCCTCCCAAAAGAAAAACGATAAAATTGTTCCATCACAAATGGTCGTCTGCGAGATGCTTGTGCTTGCAAGTAACACCAACTTTCATAAGATGAGGTGGTATGTGCATTTTCTAGACTAAACTAAATATTAATCAAAGTCAGAGTGCCGGGTCCCAAAATATTACTTCACAGGCGTGCGCTGCGGGTTCTTAAAGTCTGAGAGCCAAGTTTCAAAATATAAACAAAGAGGTATGCGCTACAAAAGAATATTTTAGGACCCGATTTCTGACTTTGATCAACATATATAACTAATAAGTTCAGTGAAATCTTACTTTTTGAACTCCTTTACGGTAACAGCGCCTTTGTGTTCCTACATTACAAGCAGCACATAACTCTGTATTTGGCCCTAACAGTAGCTTTGCATTTCGTCCAGCTGTTCTAACCATGTGACAAATAACGGTGGCAATGAGTACATCTCGCTTGTTCCTGCACAATCATGTAGAGATAACTGTAATCTCTACATCTAGCTGAACCACGGAGCCAAGATGGATCATGTGAGGTTTAGGGACCAAATCCTCCCCCAAATGCATAGGCTTAAGGAGGATCTTAGACCCAAGTGTTTGGCTGGAGAGCGGTGTGAGCCGGGTCAGAGCGGACCCGTTCCTACGGCTGTTTGGATGGAGAACTGAGGGGTTGGGTTGGCTCCATACGAGAATATTCCCCTCTAGATGTGGGTTCCCTCCCTCCCTCAAAATCTAGAGGACGGAGCGAACTCCCGCCTGGGTTCCGTCGCTCGCGCTTCTCTCCGTCTTCTCTCCGTCCGTCCTCCACCCTTCTCCTCGCTGTGCTTTCGCGGGCTCGGCGGCCTCGGCTGCGCTCGTCCCGTCCTGGACCCGGCCATGGGGGCGCTCGCGGGCTCGGCGGCCTCAGCTAGGCTCGTCCCTTGGACTCGGCCATGGGGGCGCTCGCGGGCTCGTCTCCATCTTCTATCCATCGATCTGGGCGAGCTCGGCGGCCTTAGCTGCGTTGGATACGATTGTGGCGCCGTCCTGCTCAGATCTGGTCGATTCCGTCGCCCATGCTCCGTACGCACAAAGGAAGAAGAAAAAGGACCAAAATTTAATTTGGTTCCCGATGCAAAAGTGCCAGAGAGAAACTTTTACAGATTCAGGCTTGATTGAGTTCTAGAAAGTCCAGGGTTCCTGATGAAAAGTGCAACCCAATAACGTTGTTAAATTGACATCCAACCCGTGTTCCCAATTTCTTCAACCAAACATGAGATGGATTGACTTCGTCCCCAAAATCAGAGGTGTAACCACACAATGAGATGAGTTCAACCCAACACAGAAAACTGGGTTGGATCCAACCCAACCCACCCAACCCTCAACCAAACACGGTGTTTTCCAGTGACTAGAGTCTCTTGTGTAACGTTCTCTCCTTTCGCCTTCTCTCTGTAAGTATGACCCTGTCTTCTAACTATTTAATGAAATGTTGTGGGGAACTCCCCACAATTTTGTTGAAAAAAAAAGGATGGGGGTAAAGAAGCATTAGTTACCTGGCTTTCTGATCTACTATTATGTGTTTATAATCTGTGAAATGCGCGACCTGGGTAACTTGAACAGCAGGACACTAGAATTTGATATGATGAACTCATCAAATTTTCAAACAGGAAACATGATTCCAAAAATTTCATAGTTGATCACAGATTAAACAATATATTCATTATAACTTTTATAAGTATTTGAGTGAGTAAATAATATTGTCATACGCGGTAGGGGTGGATATCCAATTCCCACCTAGCAAATGGTCCATTTAGAGGCGGATATTCATTAAATAATATTATCACTAGTCCTTTTTTTTTACTAGCAAATGATCCAGATATCCAATTCCTACCTATATACGCAGTGTTGCCTGGTTGCCTTCCAAAAATCGGTTGTTTGACAAGTAGGTTTTAGGGAGAAAAAAGAACAAAATTGCTATGGGCTCCCTGTCGATCGACATGGACAACAGCCTCTTTCGAAAAGAAAAACATAAAATTGTTACATTACAAATGGTCTTCTACAAGATGCATGTGTCTGCAACTAACACTAACTTCCATAAGATGATTCATTTTTAGACTATAATAAGTTTTAATCAAAGTCAGAGAACCGGCCAGTCCCAAAATATAATTTCACAGGTGCGTGCTGTCGTTTCTTCTATTGACCAAACTAAAGTCTGAGCGAATTTTCAAAATTTCCAAATTAAAGAATATTTTGGGACTCTCACACTCTGACTTTGATCAGTATCAGCGACAAAGCCAGCACCGGGCTAGCAGGGCTCCGATAGCGGATCCAGCTTTTTGAGCATAGGGTGGTCGCCACAAAAAAATTCGACTGGGGCGGCGGCAAGGCGGACTGGGCGGGGCGACCGCCGACGGCGGATACGGCGGCTGCGCGATGCCGCAAACGAAGTTTTCCATGCTTTGGAGCGGCGGGCGCTCCAGTGCCCGTCTTGCGATTTCGGCGGCCCCTAGAGTTCGAGTAGACAGTTCGACTTTGCATTGAGTGAGTTGCCACATGCCCCCACTTAATGTGTTGCCTCACGCGCTTGTGAATGAATCATTGGGAACCTGGGAGGCGGGGAGTATTGGGCTTCTTTTCTCCTTCTTTTGTATTTTCTATTTTTATCCTATACTCCATGCATGACATAGGTTTTTTTTTTTTTTTTTTTTTTTTTGCATTTTCTATTTATATCCTATATGCATGACATGCAGGCCACAGGGTGGTCGGTGGATCCGTCTGCCTTACTATAGCAAAAACAAAGAATCACCATTAAATCTTCCTACAAATCAACATCTCCATTATTTGAGGCTTCGTCACTTATCAGTATATATAACTAATATGTATTTTAATCAAAGTCAGAGAACCGGCCAGTCCCAAAATATAATTTCACAGGTGCGTGCTGTCGGTTCTCCTATTGACCAACTTAAAGTCTGAGCTAATTTTCAAAATTTCCAAATTAAAGAATATTAGAATATTTTGGGACTCTCACACTCTGACTTTGATCAGCATATATAACTAATAGGTTCAGTGAGTTCTTAACTTTTAATAGGGTCATTGAGTACGTAACTCTGATCATTGAGTTCATAAAGAGTGCCAATATGGGCTATATATATCTCAGGTGCCAAGGGAAGCTAGCTATCAAGCTGACAGCAGTGACTGCACAGTATGACTGCAGAAGCAGTGGTGATGTATGGTCGTCTTCTTCTCCCATTCCTCCTCCTTGCTGTCGCTTCTGGTGCCTACAATGGTGCCAGCCAACCATCAACAATACACCGGAGGAGCTTCCCAGATGGGTTCATTTTCGGGACAGCCTCGTCGGCCTATCAGGTACCTCGTCGATCTGTTGGTCATAGTCTCATAGGTATGATAGTTCCAGAATAGTGTGATGGTTGGGTTTGGTTTTTCACCTGATCTATGAATTGGGAGGACACACTTGCAGTACGAGGGGCAGCAATGGAAGGGGCAGAGGACCAAGCATCTGGGACACATTCACTCACCAGTACCCAGGCATGTACATCAAAATCCGCATCTCACATTAACCTTGTATTACGTTGTCAGTATTTTTGTGTTTCTCATATCCATCTTTTGGTGATCCCACGGCACGACTGTGACTTGAGAAGATTCTTACTCTTTCTACTCAAATTGCTATTGTTTTTTTTTTTTTCCTGAACTGAATACTCAAATTGCTATCGGTATACTACCTGCTCGATTCTAGTTAGTGCAATGCAAAAAGGATTCAGCAATTCTAATGTCAAATTTAGTGGCAAGAATGAACGAGCATTGAGCCTCGACATTTTTTATTAACGCACCTTCTGATTTGGTCAGATAAAATTAATGACCGAGGCAATGGGGATGTGGCAGATGACCAATACCATCGCTACAAGGTTGGAATTTGGTTCCTCTAGTTCGTTGTCATACTTTGGAATAAATTTTGAGCACTGCCATAAGTTGTACATGTGCTTCCGGTTCTTTGAAACCAGCAAAATAAATAAATTTGTATTTGTCAAAAATTTGTGGTCGTTACTGAATCAAATGGACTGGCCAAAAACCTGCAGGAAGATGTCAACATCTTGAAGGATCTTGGAATGGATGCATATAGGTTCTCCATCTCATGGACAAGAATTCTTCCAAGTACGTGACCTATCCTCAGGACACATACAAATACATGAATGGCCATTCATATTGTTATCTCATTGAATGGCCATTCTACCAAAATTCGCAGAACCATCTAATTAATTATAAGCTAACATAGTCCCTCTATTTTTAAATATATGATGTTACTAAAAAAATGGACGGAGTATAAAAAGATGAGCCGGATCAGGCAGATATTTTAACAACCACTCTTCTAATGTCTGATTCTGATTAAATAACAGATGGAAGTCTGAGCGGTGGAGTCAACAGGGAAGGAGTCAATTATTACAACAATTTGATTAATGAGCTCTTGTCTAAAGGTACATGATTCGAATGTTCTGTCTGTACACTGAATTGATTTTTTTTTTTTGTAATATATAGTTTCAAAGTTGAATGGAGCACTACATGTTCATTGTTATTATTAAAAATTCACTGAATTTTTTTTTTTTTTGGTAATATATAGTTTCAAAGTTGAATGGAGCACTACATGTTCATTGTTATTATTAAAAATTGTGAAATACTTATTGGTTTCAGGGTTGAAGCCATTTGTGACTATTTTCCACTGGGACTCACCTCAAGCATTAGAAGACAAATACAAAAGGTTTTCTTAGTCCAAATATAATGTAAGTCAACGGCATTGAATTTTTCCTATTTTTTTCCCACAAAAATGATGTAACAACAAAGTCAGTTACTTTATTATTCTATGAAATAAGCGGATTAACAAACAAAAATCTGAGCATGACGAAAAGTTTTTTTCTTTAAACTTCACAAATTTAGCGAAATTAAAGTTGGAGTTTTCTAGAACTCCCTATAGTTACAAAAGGCTCTGTACATTTTTCTCAGACTTTAATTTAAAACATTATGCTGGAGTACCATTTAAAATTTTTTGGCTAAATGAAACCTATGTGTGTAATTACTTTGAAAAAAATCAGTAATATTGTAGTGAATTTCACTATATAAATGTGTAATAGTCAAATATAGTAGCAACCAATTGGTCCCAAAATAAAACACCACCCAACATCCAGTGGGACTAATAATTCCTTCCCTGGGATGTAGTTTTCAAAGCTTGTATATTATAAGGTTATGCTTTTTGGAGTAATGATTATATTGAATTCTTCCTCTCCACTGTAGATACAATAAAAATTGACATTGGTGCAGTGATGATTACAAGAGTTATGCTGAAGTATGCTTCAGAGAGTTTGGAGATCGAGTGAAACACTGGATCACTTTCAATGAGCCATTCTCCTTCTGCCAATCAGGTTATGCATCTGGCGTTTTTGCACCGAACCGCTGTTCATCCTGGGAGCAGGGAAACTGCACCGTTGGGGATTCAGGAACCGAGCCTTACATCGCGTGCCACCATCAACTACTAGCTCACGGAGAAACCGTGAGATTGTACAAAGAGAAATATCAGGTGACTGAGAATCCTTTAATCTTTTATGCAGCAGGTTCAGTGACACCAGTCCTGTTCTGTGCAGCGGAATTGCATAAGTTAGTTTAGCAACTAAATTGCAGTTTTCAGAAAATATCAAATCTGGACTGATGGTTAGTAAATTCATCACACTATTATATTTGAGTTCCACAGAATTAGTAAATTTAGCATTTAGTTGATACATTAATTAACAAAACACAACTTCATGGAGCTATTATATTGTGCTACAGAATATCCAAAGTGAGAGAAAAAAAATCAGAGCCGAGTCAGGCATACTGACATACTGTTGTACTAATCTACCGGGCTCTACCGATATACTCTGAAATCATAAATTTCTTACATCTTCATATTATGATATAGGCCTGATGCCTGGACTGGGACATTTTTTTAATTAAACAATACTTGATCGTGATGGGTTCAGTTGTATATATAAAGTCGATTAAGAATTGAGTATAGAAGGAGCAAACTTTGGATGCTCTTTTTTTACCTACGGAATTTTATTTAGTACATTATTTGTTTATCATTCGCACTTGAATAGCATAATTTGTATCAAATGCAGGCAATGCAGAACGGAAAGATTGGAATTACTTTAATGTCACACTGGTTCGTTCCCTTCTCCAATTCAAAATCAGATAAAGATGCAGCAAAACGTTCTATGGACTTCATGCTTGGATGGTGAACACTCTGGGACACACACAGTTTCATTCTGGAATTCTTAAAAGCATGCTAATCTTACTATGTATGAATGCCCTTCTAGGTTTATGGACCCTCTCATTAAAGGGAACTATCCTTTATCCATGAGAAAAATAGTTGGTAATCGCCTGCCAAAGTTTAGCAAAGAACAATCAGAATTGGTCAAGGGTGCATTTGACTTCATTGGACTAAACTACTACACTGCATACTTTGCGGAAAATATTCCACCATCAAACAGCCTGAATTACAGTTATGACACTGATCCGCGAGCAAATCTTACAGGTGAGTCAGATTACGTCAGGATAAATTTATCCGTGACCTTCATTTACCCAATTTGAGCATGGAAGAATATTATGTTTCTAACCCAGAATTATGTAAACCGTACATGAAAAATCTGGGAAAAAAACTGTTTCCTTATCTATAAGAGTTGTGTTGCATGTCAAGTATACTCCTATGTAGCATATTTTCTGCTAATACATGATGACGTTGCAAAACTTTTGTTAGGTGCCCGAAATGGTGTTCCCATTGGTCCTACGGTAAGTTACATTTTTTACATAAAAGTCAATGATAGCCTTTTCCTGCACTTTTTTATTTGCTGTGATTCAATTCCAAAAATGCAATGTATATATGCAGTCTGCTTCAACTTGGTACTTCACCTTCTATATCTACCCTAAAGGATTGCATGCGTTGCTACTTTATGTTAAGGAGAAGTATGGCAATCCCACCGTTTATATCACTGAAAATGGTAAGTTCTCTAATAGAGCAGGTATCTAATTTGCAATTCAGTTCGTTTATAACATCTCCAAGTTTTGCCTTTGAGCACATATATTGTAGCAGGTTAAAGTATTTTTTTTCCACGTACTACTAGGTATTCAGAAAAAGAAAATTATTTTCCATCTATAGATACCAAAGAACAAGAAACTGAAAAAAGCATTTGTCGCAAACAACAAGAGAGCTGGGCTGAAAGTATTGTTCTTGTGTTTCAGGTGTGCCTGAAATCAACAACAAGAGCCTAACACTCCAGGAAGCTCTGAAGGATGACATAAGGATACAGTACTACCACGACCACCTTCTTTCGCTGCTAAGCGCTGTAAAGGTATGAACTGCTGAGCTCAATACTGTGAATTTACTTCAGAATGCCTGTTGTTAATAATATTCTTTCATTTTCCTTCACAGGGATGGAGCAAATGTGAAGGGATACTTTGCATGGTCTCTGCTTGATGATTTTGAGTGGGCAAGTGGATACACACTTCGCTTTGGGATAAACTTTGTGGACTACAACGATGGACTTAAGCGATATCCCAAGGATTCTGCACATTGGTTCAAGAAGTTCCTTAAAGGATGAGCATGAACCTGATGTCAGCGACAAGGACTGCACGGTCCATGAATAAGGCAAGGTTGGTGTGCATTGAATTGGGTTGCTGTGTTTACTGTTCAATGATAGAAATTACTGTGTGGTATCATCAGTGAGTGTGCAACCGATTTGGGGTGAACCATGTTACCGATTTGGGCTGCTGTATAAATACCTTTTGTCGATTCAAAATAACTTCAATTGCTCAAGTTTGCTTCTTGTACTGATGGGCACAGTTGAGAAGATGTGCAATCGATTTGCTGTGTGGTATCATCAGTGAATGTGCAATCGATTTGGAGTAAAGCATGTTACCGATGGCATGTAAGTTCCAAATTAAAAGTATTCCTACACCTCTAGTTTTTAGAAAGGAAATGTACTAATTTAAAGATCATGCAATCGAGACCTTGAAATACTTCCGGCCTTAAATAGAGAACACAAAAGAAACAGCCAACCTAAACTGCCACGGTATGTTCAGACTAAAGAAGTCCTTGGACACTGTGACAAACGTAGATATGCCGATGCAGTGAGGTTGGCTGCTGTAGAAGTACACGTGCGAGGTCAAAGTATAAATCGAGTAGATGCCATATGTAAAAGCAAGAAGTATTTTTGGTCACAAAACCGACCCATTTATTCAAAGATACCGCTGTTTTATTTTGTTGCGTGGAATGGGCACCATACTAATTTAGAGTGTTTCTCTAGGGAGATACAGATACTCTATGAGAACCATTTTACAATGCATTAAAAAATAAGAGCTGTCCATTTAGAGGAATCGGGTCCAGAGAATAGGAAGTACGAAAAGATACTTCAAGAAAGTACACGGATACCAAATATGTAGCGCCAAGTACCTAAAATAGTGAGATGTGATCCAATTTAATTATTTTTATTGATTATTTCTTGGATTACAGGCTCGTAATAATTTTAAAAAAAATGTAGCTCTATTTTAGCTTAGCTTTACGACAAAAAAAAACTAGCTGCTTATCATCTTATTTACTATTTCCTCCATTCCAAATTACAATTTGTTTGACTTTTTTTGACCTCAAGTTTGACCGTTTGTTTTATTCAAATTATATGCAAAAACATCACATCTTTTATTGTGGCTTGCTTTATTAATAACAAATCTTAAGAATGACTTAAATTTGACTATATTTGTATATATTTTTTTTAAATAAGACGAGCAGTCAAACTTGAGATAAAAAAAGTCAAACGAATTGTACCTTGGGACAAAGGGAGTATCACTTTCGCTCTCCATGTGAACCCGTCAGCCTGCAAAATTCTGCCAGCGAGTTATGGCATGCACCAAGGTTCTAGAAGAAAGCAAAATTTGTCTACCACATAGGACTACCAAATGTGAAAATATAGACTTTAGAAATAGAATTATCACATGAGAATGGAGGAAGTAGGAGGTATGTAAGGACGTGACATACGAAAACAAAAGTGCTTTGCTATTTCTCACGCGTGTGTTTTGTTGTGTTTCTTCACAAGAATCTTCTATTCGTTGGATCAACGATGGATGGCGTCCATATAGCCTGTATATTGTTTTTCGTTTCTGGCGACAAGTGGGTCCCATGGGGAGTGGTGCTGTTTGAGTTCTCACTACTGGAGGCGCCGCCTCTACCGAGCGCTAAAAGCGCCAAGTAAAGGCCTAATAACACTCGGTGGAGGCCGCTCGGTGAACGTGGTAGGCTACGATGCGCGGATACTTCAGGGGGGGTGCGTATCGCGTATCCGATACTCCGCGGATACCGATACTCTATGGATACGCCATGGATACGTATCCAGGCTGTACTAAGAAGATTGGATACGTGCTGCACTGGATACTCGTATCCGATACGCGTGGGCCGATTTGGATAAGGCCCATGAAGCTAAATGGCCCAAATTTCACTCTTCCACACGGCATACTGTCTTCCCCAAGGCGATGCGGTGGCCGCGACTTCGTATTATATGTGCGTCGCCTTGTATTATGTCGTTCCACCTCTCGCACTTCCTTCCATTAGACTTCAGGATCGGCGATGACGGCGGCGGCGGCGATCGGCCAATGGCGGCGAGCCGGCGATCGGCGGGGCGGCCGGCCGTGAAAGGCTACAAGCAGATGCAGCCCTCTCCTCGCCCTCAGGTGATCTCCTCTAGCCCTAGCTTTAGTCCCAGCAATCAACGATCCTTGTAGTTATAGTTATGTACTTCTGTTCACCATGTAGATGGCGTCGTGTGATGATCGTGCTCCAATTGAAGTTGATGACCAGCAAAAAAGAAGAAGAATAGTGTCCTATAAACCTGTGTCATGTGATCTATGGATGACTTTAAGCGATATTTTAATTTGTGAACTATGTTTTATATTGAATCATGCTATTATTAATATTATTAAAAAAAATCTTAGACGTATCCCCGTGTCACTGTTTTTTGAAGAATAGTGTATCCGCGTATCGGATACGTATTGTATCCGATACACGTATCCGTATCCGTGTAACGTAGGTGGTAGGTACCGAGAGCCTGTGATCACCGAGCGGTAGGCGCTCGGTGGAGGGTTCAACACCGAGGGTTCTACTCCACCGAGCGAGGCTCTGAAATGTACCGAGCGCTTATAGTAGGGCACTCGGTATCGCTCGGTGGAGGCCGTGCGTGCGGTAGTGTCGGGAGTCACGCCTGAATGTGCCCGCCCCCCATTCTGCTCATCCATTTTACCTCTCCGTCTTCTTCATGTTGCTCTCCTCCTCGTTGGTGATTTCGTCAATCCAGTGCCGGAGCTTGAAGCAGCAGTGGTGGTGGCGGACGTCGATTCGCAGCGGCGGAGGTCGATCCGATGGTGGCGGAGCTCGAACCAGCGGCAGCAGCCCTTGAATTTTTGGCGACGGCGCTTTGAATTGACGGCAAGCACGGGCAAGGTGAGTCCCCAGCCCACTCTCCCTTCCCAACCCATCTAATTTGAGGCTCCTCCATGCTCTCGACGGGGGTTATAGCTGTCGTGGTCTGAGGATTAGGTACAGCTGGAACTGGATAAGCCCACGCAGCTCCAATTCGATGGGTCATGGTTTTCATCGAGAGGCGGTTCGTGTTTGTCCATGTAGGTGGCACGTGGGTTAGGGATGTCTGCCTGGTAGAACTGTGGTGTGCTTTTGCAGTCTATAAACTGATGATTTTGCTGAGGTCCAAGTTATATAGGATCGACCATGCAGTGATGCAGGACCAAAAAGAGTCGTTGTCGCTCTTGCCAAACTGTGGCATTCTTTTTTTTTTTTTTCTTGAGCAAAATGCACCCTAGGTCTTCAAACTATTCGCCTCTTTCCATCTACGTCCTCAAACTTTCAAACCAACTATCTAGGTCCTGATCAAAGTTGAGCCCACACCAAAATTAGCATACCCCCCCTCGCTCACGCTGTTTCTCGCTCACAAGTCAGTCATCCTCTTCCCAATCTTCGCTCCTCTCCTCACCGGCGATGGCAAGTGCACGCGGCTGAACTGCATCCGGACCGCGGCCTTCGTGGTCCTTTGCACCTCAAAATGGCAACGGGTACCCGAAACCCGTACCCGACGGGTTTTACCCGATAAAGATGCGGTATGGAATGATTTTTCTACCCGTGGGTACGTTATTGGAAGAAATCTTCTACCCATCGGTACGCTGGTGCGGGTGCGGGTGTATGCTACCCATACCCGTCTACCCGTGGGTAATAAATACCGCATATATCACTAACAATCATAATAAATTTGGCCCATATAACACTAGAATTTGAGTCAATTCAACTAAAGTCTACATATATAACACTAGTATTATTGCTAATTGATGTTAGATTTGCTTTTGTGCACATATATTGACCTAATATTTATTAAATATTTGAATTTATAAAGCATTTCATATGTCATACTCGGGTATGTTCGCTGGTACGGGTTACCCGTCGGGTAGAATTTACCCGCGCGGGTACGGGTATGGAATGACTTTCCTACCCGCATGCGGATACGGGTAACCCGACGGGTAAGATTTACTCCTGGCGGGTGCGGGTACGGGTGGGTACTACCCGTCGGGTATTTACCCGTTGCCATCTTGATTTGCACCCGACCCTGCGTCTTCTTCACGCTCACCGACGGCTTCCGCCGGCCCGATTTCAACGCCGCCACGCCCACGGGCATCCACACGCCCGCGGCGGCCACCGTAAGAAGGGGCCAAGGGAGCCAAAGCGGTACAGGTTGTGATGGTCGGACTGTTCCCACACACGACGCTAGTGTTGGTGGCGTTCGTGACATTCGTGGCCAAGGGATCTAGATAGTTGGTTTGAAAGTTTAAGGACGCAGATAGGAAGAGGCAAATATAGTTTGGAAACTTAGGGTGCATTTTTTTAGGGGAGTGGCATTCTTTCCTGCATATACACTGTTTGATTGATGAAAGCTCGACCAGCTGCGGTACGTGAGCGGGAGCCTCAAATTTGGCCAAGGCAAATCGGCCCGGCCCACGGTGAGCCCAGCCCATAATCCTATCGCGGGAGCAGGTGGGGAGAAGCTGGGAGGCTCCTGCACTTTTGCAAAGGTGCACCTTCTTCCTCCTTTCGCCGGCGAAGCCAGCAGCAGAGCGCACGCAATCTGCTCTGCCGCCCGCGCACTTTCGCACGCCGGCTGCAAAGGACGTCTGGTCAGGTCAGCCAGCCTCATCATCTTCTTCCCGGTGGCGCACCCTGCTCCCCTTCACCTCAGTGTAGTGGATTTCCGTTTTCAACCTCTCTGTCTCTCTCTGCTAGAATTCCTTCTGGCGTTTTTTTTCCCTGTTTGATCGTTCAGGTTTTGAGCTCCATTGAACTGACAAGTGCCCATAGCTTCACGCTCCCCTCTCGAGAACACAACGGACGTGGCGGCGTGTTACCACGAGGCGAGCGAGGCCAGACAGCGAAATCCAAGCCGCTTTGGCCGCTCTGCTGTGGCTTTCATGCTACACGTAGTGCCACACTCACAAGTCATGTCCGAACTCTGTTGCCATTTGAGCATCAGAAATTCATAACGTTGCCATCTGCACTCTTCATATAAACCTATGGATCCTTTCAGAGACAGTGAAACAATATCGTCCAATCTCAGATTTCAGTAACACAACTTGCAACCTTATTCTGTCCACTTTGCTTTCCTTGATTTTTGGGACAACTTTAGCGGTTGAGAAAAAAAAATTAACCCTGACTTAAAGTAATCCCAAGGGAGGACATGACAGTAACAATACAATTGACATATTGCATCGCGCAACGCTTTCTTGTGACTTGTGAGGACAGCTAAGTGTGCTAAAAGTTTATCTCGGGTTGGCGAACATTCAAAGAAATCGTCTGGAGGAGGTTCCATGATGTACTCAGCTAGGAAAATCTTCTCCTTTTTTTTCCCGAATTTGCTGAGGTACATAAAGTTTGTTACACTTATTTCGAAAAAAAAAATAAAGTTTGTTATACCCTCTTGTCTTTGCCCTCCTAGTTTTTTTTCGTGTTTCCACATGTTATGTTTTTGTATTTTGTTTAGAGGGATTTGAAATCAGATACAAATGAATTGTGATTTTCTTCAACCAGAGGTGATATCTTGTGATTTGAAGTCTATTGGTTGTGTTCATCATTTAGATCACACTAGTGATACAATAATACACCTGCAATAGAATTTTCAGAAATATTGACGTTATTATCATTACAGTGAAATGAAGATGAGTATGACAGGTCGTACAGACGAGTTAATTGGAACGTCATAGTCAATATTCTTCTCCAAAATGTGTGGAAAGAAGTTTAGACACATCATTTTTTACTGTGTCAAAATGAAAATAAAGGCAGAAACAAGAGCCTAGGTGAAAGGGTGAAAAAAAGAGACCTGGGTGTTTAGGACAATTTACATTTTTTTTTTTTTTCCTTTTGCATTATTCTTGTTTCTGTTTACTATTTCAAATGACACAAATTAAGTTTCGTGATTTCCTTCCAGCAATACTTCGAAAGCGAACATGCATTTTTAACTTCTCTGTTGTGTGCTCTTAACTTCTGACTGATTCTTTTCAACTTGTGTCGTCTCCCCCTACGGAACCAGTTCTTTCTCTGTTCTTTTTATTTACATTGTTTTTCAATCCCATGGCGGCTTTTAGATAAGCACATGGACTGGACTGTGTGAAGGTGGTTTGACCTTTTAGCATTATTGAAGAACAATAAAGAGGCTTCCAAGAAATGGGTCCAGTGAGATCTTAGCTGTTTTCTACTCTGATGCTGTGGTTATAAGTTGATTCCTCAAATGTTTAACACCCAGTTGCCATTGTCGCCTACATATAAATAATAATCCACGTCAATACCAAAGAGCCAATGAGGTCTTAGCTTTAATATTTTAAAACTGCAAGGAAGCAATCTTACTTTTATGCGATGCAGCCTAGGAAATAAACAAGGTTTGTGTTCTTGACATGCACAATTCAATCCTTGATGAAAGCATTGACCTGCGGCATTATTATAAGGGTTATATGCCTGCGCAAACTACTGTGATCATATCTTAACAAATTCAATTTTTTTTTCAAAGCTTGGACTTACTGATATTCCCAGTTTTCAATTGCATGTAGGCATTTCTTTAATTTGATCACTATTGAAATTTACTGAAAGTGAAATGATTCTGTAGCATTGTAAGTACAATACGACAATTGTGTGAGCTTGTCCATCCTATTGCGATCCTTCAAAGTCAAGATGCTTACAAATGTAAATAATGTAGTTCTAGTTGACATGTTTCAGATGTTACTTTTTTAACCCCGCAACAGCACTGTTGCATTATTTTTTTGAAAGTCATTTTGGATACACGCATTGAAATGAAAATAGTACAGTTGACATCGAGCAGGCCATATTTATTCTCTTTAGAAAGTGGGAAGGAACAAGCAGTTTATTGGCTGAACATTATTGACTCTTATTAAGTTAACAGGGTTGTACGAACTAAGCGTTGAAAATTGAATGATAGCCGGCTTCTTATATTAAGTAAAAGATGGCAAATTATGAGTCCTGTTAAGTGTTGTGGCAATGGTTCTGTTAGCGCAGAAGTTTTGAAAGTCATATGTTCTTAAATCATCATATCCTTATCCCATAGAAACTAGCAGCTAAAAGGCCTCCTATATAGATTCCTCTTTGTTTTTGGAAGGCCTATCTATTCCTCTGTTGTACACCAGATATAAGGTATAAACTGTCCTTTGGTCATGCTTATCATCTACTTTGCTGTTGTCCATTATGCGCTACTTCTATTCTATGATGAGAATTCTATTGGAAGACCACTTGACCATACATGGACATGGTTTAAAGTCTTGTTTTGAATTGTGGAACAAGGTGTTGCCCTCTGCATTTTCCTCCTCAACGTGGGTGAGTTCTGTTGGATTGTGAATCCAGCCAAATTTGGCCGACCTAGTTTATTCATGCAAATGTTATTATCAACTTTGAAAGATGTATGGCTATGTGCTGTAGCTAGCTTGGAGGTTAGATACTGATGGGAGACTAGATATGGCATCCTTTTTTAAAAAAAAATGCTTACTTCTCAGTGCTAGCGTAGACAGCTTGACCATTCCTCTCGATGCAAGTCGCAAATATTTTTTAAACACTGAGATAGAAGGTGCTAAATTCTCTTAAGGTCAACAAGTTGATTGGTGACAGTGAAGCTTCATCGATCTTTTGTTTAAAAAAACATAAATAGAAAGGATTGGCGCTATGTAGCTACCATATTTCTTCTTATCGAGTTCTTAGTATGGAGTTTTTTTTAAGCATGGATCCGGTGTATTTTGGCCTTTTGCCTCTCTATGTACATATATAGCTCATTTCTTCTTAATTGAAACGGAAAAGGTAATATGCGACTTGTCGTGCCGGAGCATGGGGTCAAGGAGTGGGGGCGAGGATGAGAACGCCGGTGGTGCACCCGGTGGTTAGACGAAGGTTAGAGGATGCAAGGAGGAAGAAGAGTGCAAGGACGGTGAGCCAGGTCATGCCATGGTTTAACGCTGTCCTAATTGAAAGGCTGAGCTTATGCCGCTTAAAGCTACAGGTTTGCTCCACGTCGTGGGATGATCACGGACATCCGATCCTATGTCATCGATCGAGGACAAAATGATTTCGATGTACTCTTATGCTGCAGATGGTCAAATACTAAGTCTTGATAGTCTCAACTGGTACAGTCGTATTGCTGTACCATAGCTTCAAATTCTACGCATAATCTTATTTTGTGAAAAAAAAAATCTTCATCCCATCCTTTTTTCAAAGAGAGAAACCAATTAAAACGAACCAATCTCTATCACGAGCGCAACTAAAGTAGAACAATTTCAAGAACCAAAAAGCAAAAAGCATGTTTGAAGTGGCCTTATATGACGGCCTTGCCAGAAGTACGACGATAAAAGGAGTCCTTTTGCTTGACGCCATGAAAATAGCGGTGGCACAACGAATCGTCCGTACGGCCATAGAAAGACATTGTATCATAGCCCATTCAAAATTCATAATTAGACTACATGCAGACGAGACGACCTCTGTATGCAGCTCAAGGTTTTCATACCATACTCCAGTGGCTATGTCAACATTTCAACATAGATTGGGAGTATAGGAAATTTCCAGAAGTTTTTTTTTTTTTTTTTTTATTTGAGGGCTTTTTCAACTTGAGAAAATTAGAACAACCGTTGGCCCTGATAATTACGAGGAAATGTTGTCATGTGTGACTACAAGTCTACAACCACGCGACACCACTTGCACGTAGTTCAACATCAATTCAAACGTTTCATAAATACGACAACGCACCGTGTTATGCAGACCACCATATAATTCCATCGAGAATTCTGAACTCAGGAATTAGAAATTCTGAACTGATGTGACTCTGACCCCCGAATAATACCACTTGCTCACAGTTCAATGGAAGAGCTCAACCAATCAGAGGATACAGGTCGGCACATGCAAGAGGTTACCGAATATAGACCACGTCGAAAGTTGACGGAACGCTACAAAAATATGCATGAAGGAAAGGAAGCCACACTTCAATTCTCTGAAGCAACAGGTTTGAAATCGGAATATTATATGTTCCAGATTTCTGATTGGTTTGCCTCCTTTCAACCAACGGCGATGAGTAGTCTCCCCATGTGGATTAGGCACCTCTTTGACCAGATAGTTGAAAAGCTCGGCCCCATATGCTGCTTACTTCTTCATGATGACCACTACAAATTATAAGCTAGATTTGTTTTGATATAAAAATATCTGATGAGTAATGCATGCATTTTGATTGTATATATGTACACACCTCTCGCTGTATATATGACTTCTTCTCATGCATCAGTATTATAGTTTGAAGAATTACTCGGCGCTACAGTATGCATGCATCTAGCTAGTTTAAAAGTTGCAAAGACAAAACAAATAAGCAAAAATCTACACATCTACTCTATGACAACAAAGACGACATAAGCATGACATAAGCGGGACGTTGAGTTGATGATTCCTCAGCTCCTATTCTTAATATATCATCTAAGTCTTGTCGTTGTGGTCGTGCGATGGATCTGACAACCCTATTTTTTGTGTGATATAATTGTCAAACTGTTGGTGAACTAAACCTAATATTTCAAGAAATCATGTAAACCAGGCTATATATAGGTCCTAGCTACTCCATGTCAACAGGGTTGTTTTCCTTAAATGTTGGCCAGCCGCCAATGATTCCAGCACGCCAAACTACCAGTCTCTTGTGTGATGTGCTATTAACAAAACCATGGCACCCTATTTTGTGCCCAACTCTTCCTTACTTTAGAGTTTAGAAATTCAAGGAAAACGGTGCAACTTTGCACTCTAGCTGTAATCGCTGCATCTGAACAAGCTATCTTATCTGCCATCAACTTACATATACAATTTATTCATTTCATGATTGCTCTATATTTAACTTTTCACTTTGAAGAGCTAGATTGTTAGATCGAAGCAGCACCGTTGATCCAATTGTATGTAGAGGTTGATAGGCCACTAGACAAAGTCCAAGACACATGGCCTCATTGTCCTAGCTACTCCATGTCAAAAGGGTTAACGGATTGCATAGACAAAGGCAAAACGTGAACCATAGTCAACTGTAAGGACGAACCCGCATTCATTAGAACATGGTACACGTACCGTACAAATACAAACAGTACTTGAAATCTACAAGTCAAACACCTTTGTAGAGTCGTAGAGACAGAGAACATCTTACTAGCTGTAACAACTCATCAGTATTATTTGTTTACGTTGAACCAAAAATACTATAAATTCAGTTGACATATAATCCATGAATCCAGATCAGAAACAGGGGCAAAGACTATGAACAGGGGAGCAGCAGAGCACTGGAATAAGGACACATGCGTGTACACATATCAGACTGCTCGTTTTGTAACTTCAACAGGCTCAAATAGTAAGGGAGCTAGCAAAATATTTATTTTTCACTTTTCCAAAGTCAAACAAATATATGATCAAAGACCAAGACTCACAAGGCACCAATTCAAAGAGAAATCTTGAACGGCACTACCGAACACAATAGCTGATTACCTCAGTTGCATGAGAATGACTGTGGAGAAGTCTTCGTGTTAACGGTTGTGACAGAAATATTGGAGGGAGCCGGTTAACCAAAATTAATTTAAACTGAAAATTTTGATTAAAATTTGTAAACTCAAATTAATCACATCCAAAAATCCAAATGGAAAAAACGAAATAACCGGCATATATATTTACTGATGGTCACCAGCAGGACCAAAAAATTGTCAAATTCAATCAAAATATCAAACTCTGCTATGGAGTAGCATAGATATATTAATTCTCTCTACTGATATATGCGCTAGCTATGAAGGTCCAAAATTGCAAAGAAAAATAATAAAGATTTATGAAGACACTCAGTTTCTAGCTGAGTATATATTCAGTGCAACAAAGATTAAGCGACTGGTCTTAATTTCTGACTGGGTAAGTATAGTCAACAACTCATAAGGATTTTAGAATGCTAGTGCTAACATTGTATATAAGTACACACCACTTGTCGAGGCAATGATCTGTTACTAGTGGGCCTACAACAATGCAGGGTTGCAACACAAATGGGCAATAGTAAATGGAGATTCAAAAGCATTGGGATCTAAAAATAACCAAATCCATAGAGTTAGCCTCCAAAGGAGCACCAATGATGTCATCGGAAGAGTCAGTCAGAATCTCAAAGGCCACCCCAGTTGAACCCACACAATATTCTAGGAAAATGGTACAGCTAACTTTGGATCACAGCACTGCGTTATGTTCTTAATCTCTACAGAATTAGTTATGATTAAGGTCAATGGTCTTGTGATTGATTAATGTGTCACTTTGTTTATTTCTCAAATAATACCATACAAGTGGACCATCGATACGCTTGAGGAAGTGGAAACATTGGATCTAGGAGATATAGATAGAATATAGTCATAATCCAAGTTTTTGTACATGAAGCCCAATCTAGCTAGCAGCAAATTAATCATTGCTTTCTTGAATAACGAATTTTTTCAGTTAGATATTCCTTAGATTTTTATATTGTTTTATTAGTCAGTTCCAATAATCCGTGCTTAGGTGGACGTTAGGGTTTCTACAGGTTTCCTTAGGCGAGGCTATGATCTCTTCTTGTAGGTTCGATCAATAAGTAGTCCGTGTTTGTTGGTAGCTTTCTTTTGACCTGTTGTAACTGGATTCCGTGCTGCCTAAGCCCTGTCCTGGCCTAGGCGTGTTTGCGGTCGCACTTCTCCTCTTAACAGAATATGTGTTTAGGCGTTCGCAAAAGGAAAATATAATAATTATTAGTTAGCATCCCCTTTGTTTTTTATGACATAAATTTGTATATACTTGATCATTTTGTTGTGATCAGCTACTATAAGCATACTGATACACCTAAAGCCTTAGAAACAAATGTCAGATTCTTCATTTTAACACAGATTATTTTGGAACCAAATGGTAAACCCATAAAGGCGGCAGACCCTCTACTGTGTATAGTACTAGTACCTTCCTTAATAAACCAATACATGTTGAATCACAAGTCAATGCCTTGATTCAGAGCTTGGAGAAACGTTTCTAGATAATAGATATCAGAGAATATAGCACTAGAAAAACTTAACTGCATGTAAAATGGTTGTTCATATACGCATCCAAAGCAATTAATAATTTACTCAATTTTGAAGTTACTATCACCACAACTTGCTGGTGGAATTAAGTGGACTTTTCTTCAAGAACAGTACTCCCTCCATATTGAAAAGGAAGTCGTTTGACATCGACACGGTCTCCAAAGTGCAACTTTGACTTCTCTTTTCTATCAAAATATTTATTAAAAATTATATATGTATACTTTTATGAAAGTATTTTTCAAGACAAATCTATTGATATGATTTTCACATTGAAAAAAACTCAATGACTTAAAAGTTATTAAATTTATGTTCCCAATGTTTGATAGCCTTTTATACTTCCTTTTCAATATGGAGGAGTATTAAACTGCTAACTTCTGAAAAAGACACATGTGGTCCTCAAGTCTAAACTAAATAGTGATATATACAGATAAAAATGTATGTGGTCCTCTAATTTCATCAAATGCCAATACTGTTTTTCCCTTAATAAAGAACAAGACAAGTCACTGTTGAACTATCTTAAACATGAGAAATATAATTATTGCTAAATTCAAGGAATAGAACTTCCATTTTATACGTAATCCACTAGTTTCATCTAAACCAGTAGATTCCCGTCAGCGAGTCCCCAAAGCGCATGTTCATTAGTCACTTAAGCTGTTTCCACAAATTCAGCGTGAGCTATCAATACTTTTCAGCTTCACAGGACCATAACCCAAATCCATAAGGTACCTTAGCTTTATATGGATACTATCCTATGGATACCAGAGATTACCAGTTCCCTATAACCATCCTATATTGTTTATAGAGAGGTCCTACGTTGAAGCTTCGAAAATCAAGTTCTTATGTTAAGACAGTTTTCTAATAGTCGGCTGACGCGATGACTCGTGGGAAGCTTCATACGGACATTAACTGTAGACCTGCTCCTCCAGCTGGCCGTACACAGTCTGGACGCACATCTTAATTGGCCAAAAAACAACAGCAACATGTTACACACGTTGAAGTCTACATAAATCTCAGTGTCCCTGTGCCCTTTTTTTTCTCCTTTTCTGTCTCCAAGTCATGGAAGAGTGCGGCGATATTTGACATATCAGATGTTGACCGTCTAACATAGGGTTAGCACTGGGTTACGACTTCTTTTTGCCAAAGTCCAAATAGGAGAGAGACAAGAGGTTGTGGCCTGCCTTTATAAGCTATAGAGACTGCTGCAGGAACAAAGAGATCTGAAGAGAGAGAACTGGAGCTAGCGGGAAGTTATAGGAGGGATTAGACCCCTTGAAAGTTAGCTAGCTTCTGTCAGAGAGGAGAGAGATGGCTATTAGGGGGGAGAAGCAGTCTGGTAGCCATGAAGAGCAGTTGACAAGCAAGGTTTGGTTTTTTTCTCGTTTTGTTTGTCTGTTATTTTCCGAAGAGTTTAATTTAGTTGTGTATTCAATTATGTATGATCAGGAGTTCAGGATACACAGTGAGTTTCTCTCTTTCAGATTATTGATTTATTGTTCTTGATCTCTATTCCTTCAGAATTGCAGTTTTCCTGGAATATATAGATATGATTGGAATTTGGAACTAGGATTAGGGAGACATGTTCAGCAAATTCTGGTGTTGAAATCAATCAGATGTCCAACTAAATATTAGGAACCACCAAATTGTGGTGGATATGTAAATAGCACACAAAAAGCATGTAGAAAAATTAAATACTCCATGTATAGTTGGTCCTCACGATATTTATCAGCTTTCTTTGCTATTCTTACAAAACAAATTCCATGTTACTATTGCAGATCAAAGATGATGATCATATCCTGGATGGCAACTTGTTTAAGTCCTTACACGCATCAAGTTCAAGAAAAGAGGTGCCTAACTATTTGTATAAACATATATATTTAATAATTCATCTCCGTTCAACAATAGTGCACCTGTTTCAAAAGTCCGCCCTCCCCTGGAATTTTCAGAAGTTTAAGTACCTTACCCTGAAGTTCTGTGTGTAGTTTTACCCTTTTTATTATATATTCTGATCAGCCGTTTTTTGTGCCTTATACTAGGCAAGCTCCCGAAGGGCTGAAATGGACGAAGCGTCAAATCCAACTTCAACTGATCATAACAAGGTCAGGATGCATTCTGATTATATCAATAATCTTCCGAGGTTTATACAAAGACAAAAGTCCATTATCATATGTGACTTGGTAGAGGAATGGCTATGGAGCTCATATAGCTGTGCATTTGTGTTTGCAGGTTGATAAAGACAAACTTGCATCCACAAGGGCAGAGATGGGTGAGGTAAGAGAAGAGAACAAGAGGTTAAAAACAATGTTGTCACGCATTGTTGAGGACTACCGATCTCTTCAGTTACACTTCCATGACGTTCTTCAAAAAGGGCAAGCGAAGAAGCTTTCTGACCCCTCAACCATCATGGCCACCAACAACGAGGAGTCTGAATTGTTCTCACTGAGCCTCGGCACGAGCACGAGCATGCACAAGAAGGAAGAGAAGAATAGTTCTGCAGAAGGAAAAGGGAGAGAAGACTTGATGAGTATTAAAGAGGAAGGCCTGTCACTTGGACTGTCAGCTTGCAAAGATGGTGCAACTAATAACATTGCAAAGATCCAGCCCGATGCGATGACCTTGAGCCCTGACGTTAGCTCCGAAGACGCCAAGGACGACGATGCCATGGAGGTAGCAGATCAGCAGTGGCTGTCAAACAAAACGCAGAAGAACTTGAGGAACGTTGGCACGGAACCTGAGGATGACATAGGTGTACTGCCACAGGTCAAGAAGACAAGGGTATCTGTAAGGGCAAGGTGTGATGCACCAACGGTACGTAGACATGATATTCCATTTGAGAGAGATGTAATGCTTGCTTCATATGTATATATAGGAGTAGCTAATGATACACGGAGATCAGATCGATAACTGAGTGCAAATATGATTTGGATTATTGATCAGATGAATGATGGATGCCAATGGAGGAAGTATGGGCAGAAGATAGCCAAGGGGAACCCGTGTCCCCGTGCCTACTACCGGTGTACAGTGGCAGCAGGATGCCCCGTCAGAAAACAGGTACATAATGCATGGTTTACATCAAACATATATTACTGTTTAATTCACATATTTGAATCTACACATGTTCAGTTCAAAGGTAAAATTAATGCTACTGTCTGTCTGTCTCTGAACATGGAAAAGCCAATTAAGTCTCCTTTACACGGTTATAATTTATTTATTCATCAGTTGAAAACAGAAACGACTTTATTATTATTTAAGATGCACATTATATGGTTGCTAGAGATTGACTTGGGGAAGTTGGGGTGGACGATAACCGGGTACTGAATCTAGGCTCCCTAATTAACAAGGCTGCACTAGATAGAAATAGTACTAGAGAACGTGGGTTTGGAGTCAATGGATGGCCTGAATTCTACTTAATTTGAACAATCATTGCTTCCGGTCTACGAGGCATTGAAATCGCAAGTGATTGGTTGACAACTTGACATGGACCCATGTGTAAAGTAATGAACAAATGCTGTGTCACTGAGCTCTGAAATCAGAATGAAGCGATCCAACCGCTTCCAAAACCCAGTTCACTCTGCGCATTCTACTAATCTACCAGTATACCACTACTATCAGTAGGCGATAGACGAGATAAATTGAGCGTTACGTCTTAATTCATCCATAAACATGATCAGAATTCAGAATCACCATGCCAAATAGAATCCAACAAAAAAAACATGCATCTAATCGAACTCGTGAACTAAGGAATCACGCGCACTGGCGCCCATCCATCACGGATCGAAAATTAAGGTCAGGATTCAGCAGCACGATAGATTGGAGATCGGCGACTCAGAGACTTACTCGATCGAGAAGATATAGGGAGGAATCCGCGAGCGCGGTGAGGGGCGCGCTAGGGAAGGGGACGCACAGCCCGAGGTGCCCGCTTTCCATTCCTCTCCGTCGCGGCGGAGGCGAACCCTGAGCCCGTGGAGCGGTTGACTGCGCCCGCGCCTGCGGCGCTTCCGGCGCCGCCGGGCTTCCGGTTCCCTCTCCCTCCCCTCCGTCCATGGCGAATTGGGACGGCCAGTTGAATTTCAAGAGAAATGGGCCTTGGAAAGCTATTCCTTGTTCGGAAAGGGCTGGGCTGCTACGCAGCCTGTTCAGGCCAGAACCGCCAGAGGCCCCATAGTATCCTTTTGTTTTTTTTTATTTTTTTTTTAAAGTGCCACTTCTTCTCCCACGGTCCTCGACCCCAACTACTTAGTTGTAGCGATATACGAATTTCAAATTTAGCACCGAGCTATTTAGATTGATTGAATATTACCACACCAATAGGAAATAGCTCTTTTCATGTACCACTTGTGTTTTCAGTTAATCTTTTTTAGGGGATGGCCAATATTGTGCACATCACTTCTCAACACGTGATGTGCTAGACTGCTACCGGACCTGGCACACTAATTCTCTTTTCTCTCTGAATGTTCTTCTTCAGTGATCGTACTTCTTGTTCTTCTTCTTCAATGAACCACACTATCCGTTCACTTTGCATTCAACCTCAATCGCCGGCCTCGGCTAGTGGCTTATCCTTTGCTGACCACCCGCCCACATCGGGCCACCCAACCCTCCTCAAAATCCAATTGGAGGAGGAAAACTTGCCACCTTTGCCCACCGCCCAATCAACGGCTCTCCCACCGCCTCGCGCCGCTAGCTCAACTCTCCCTTTCTAAGATCAACTTGTCACCATAGTCGGCCGGGCAACCGCGGGTCCCCTCTCTTTCTAAGATCGCTAGCCTTTGGTGCCCCCCCGGGGCCTACCCCCCCTCCGAAAAATATGAAACCCTAACACCAAATACAATTGTCACCGCCTGCTTCGCCACCTAGGCCCGTGGTGACCTTGCCATCGACCAACCGCCATCGCCCCCTCCCATCCCTCTTCTAATGCTAGCTTACTCGTGTGTGCATCTCTTGCGGCTAGCGATGCACGTACATGTGCCAAAAGATTATGTGGTACTATATAAGCTTAGTCGTAGGAAAAGGAATACTGTATCACACATTCACATTTGGGCCCTTTATTCCTCTAATGTCTAAATTTCACTTCTCTTTGCACCCCTTAGTTCCAAGATTATGGGAGCTTCTTTTTTCCACCTCTGGCAAACCTAGTTATCAAGGTTAGAGCCTAGTGGTAGCCAGGGTTAGGGATTGGGGGTGTACTCCCACAAGCCATGGGGCTTGATATATCGAGGGATGGTGGCATTGGTGGCAGAGAATGGATAATGTTGTCGTTGCCAAGCACAGGAGGTAGATAAGCTTGGTTGAAGGGGGGTGGAGTCACCGGTGGGTGGATCCTAGTGGAGGTCATAATAGGCTCTAACAACCTCTTTTAGATAAACAATTCATATAAAGAGCTAGATATTCCAAGCTTGCTTCTTTTACAAACTGCACATGTAACAGACTCATAGCTTAACCTCCAACAAAGTAAGTACAATAGCTGACCAAAAAGCTGTGTAATCTGGTAATAAAGACTTGTCATATATTACCTATGCACAATTTGCTCCCTTTGATTGTGAGTCAGGCTCTATTCCTACGGTGGAATTTCTGTTGGTATGGTGGATATGTTAGCGAGTGAGAAGGCAGCGCTATTGGGCACGAAAAAAAGAATTGAATTGAAGAGGAATGAGTAATTGTTATAGATTGATATGATATGTGTTGTGGAGACATCTCCTTTTTTTTACAGAGGCATCTAAATCTGCAACATTCTCTAAAAATGGTTCTCGAGCATTTCGAGAACCATTTTTAGGGGCGGTTGTAGATTGTTGCCTCTACAAATCATATATGTAGTAGATTGTGTTTTGGATCCTCCGGGCTCAAAATACAAAAAATGAAAATGAAAATAATCACAAATAGTCCTAACATATTTTTCTAATATAAGTTGTATATATAGTTCAAATTTTGAAATTAAAGGTCAACTTGTATAGTCATAAAAAAATCACTAGTGAATTGGCATATTCTTGAGGAAAATCCAATAAGTGTGGATGGGCTACAACATAGCTTTCATTCAGGGCACGGTAGATTGACATGCTGCTTTTATTTTAAATTGTTTAATTCTAATAGGAAACTAGCATGCTAGTGTCACCACGAATGTTGATGCATGACACACCGTGTAACATTTGCAGGTGCAGAGGTGCGCGGACGACATGTCGATCCTGATCACCACGTACGAGGGCACGCACAACCACCCGCTCTCGGCCTCCGCCACCGCCATGGCCTCCACCACCTCCGCCGCGGCGTCCATGCTCACCTCGGGCTCCTCCACCTCCCTCCGCTTCCCCGCCGCCTCGTCGGCCACCGCCGGCCTCAGCTTCGGCTTCCCGGCGGCGCACGACGCCTCCAAACATTTCTTCCTCCCGACCGGCGCCGCAGCGTCCATCACCTCCACGCCGTCCTTCCCGACCATCACGCTCGACCTCACCTCACCGGCGGCGGCCACCTCGCAGGCATTCTCTTTGGGCAACAGGTTCTCGTCGAGCTTGGGTCACGGCGGCGCTAGTAGGTACCATCATCCCACGAGCTTCTCCTTCTCCAACTCCGGGCCCAGCGCGCTGTCCGGCGCTGCATGGCCGGCGGCCGGTGGCGCTGGGTACCTGAACTACGGGTCACCAGCTGCGTCATTGTTCAACGGTGGCGCTGCACTGAGCAGCGTCAACGGGAGGCAACAAGGCGGGGAAGTCCCCGTGCTCTACCAGCAGCAGCAAAAGGCGGCGGCGGCGGCTACTACTGCGAGCGGGAGCGCACCGGCGGGCGTGCTCACCGACACGATAGCGAAGGTGATCACGTCGGACCCGGGCTTCCAAACGGCGCTGGCGGCCGCTATCACGTCGTACGTCGGCACGCAGGGCGGTAACAAATCGTCGGCGGGAGGAGAGGGACTCAAGTGGGGGCAGCACCTCGGCCTGGGGCCGTCGCCATCAAGCGCCGGCGCGGCGTGCTCTTCGTCTGCGCTGCTGGCACGGTCATCGTCGACGACGGCAGCAGTGGAACAGGCTTCGAATGGGCACCGGTCGTTCTTGCAGCCGTCGCTTGGCTTGTCAGGCTCTCACGGCGCCTCCACCTCTCCTGTGGAGAACAGGGAGCACTGATCGCATCAGCTGAAGATTCTGAATGTATTTAGGCCACTTCATTCAAATGTTTCTGTTTTCCTTTCCAACATTTGGTCATTTCAGCATTTTGTGTACATATCCTGGGGATAAGTGTCACTTTAGAGGATAGATATCCTGACTCTCACCATAAGGTAAAGAAACTGTTTTGATTCACACAATACACATGTAAAACAAAGGGTTGAGTTTATGTTTGTCCGGTCTCGGTCTTTCCTTCCCTGAGTTCGCCAAATGTGAGCTGATGATGATACATCAACACAGATTGAATTACACAATCAAATACCTGTCTTTCCAGGATGAGGATCTATCTACAGATTTTTTTTTTCTAATAAGTTAAATAAATAAGACCTACCGGTGTAGAATCACCAGATGACTCCAGGAATCCACAGTAGGGTATTTTATACACATTTGGTGCCTTTTGCTGGAATGCCAAACTATACCATTCCAAACAGTATACCATGGACTTACAGACTAAAAACAGCATGGATGCACCAAAATAATCTTCTTGTATAACTCAAGCATCATGCCATGATGATGTTGACGGCTAGTGTGAACAATGTTTGCCTCGACTTTCACTTGGAGATGACTCTCATAAACCGACTCACAGAACTAAACACACCCATGACATTGTTCATCAATGACGGTGCCTCTTCAGATTGCTCGTCGATACCACCAAATATTCTCTGCAAAATCATAGTACTGTTAGTTTTAAAAAAATTTAAGTTCAGGAAAATGTAAACTTCATTGCTGAACTAAAGGCTACAGAAGCATTTGTAATCAAGTATTTTCCTACCAGACACATTTTTTTTAGATAAAGACCTACCAGACACATGTGACATGTCTTTTTAAATAAAAGAACGACGTTCTCCAGCTTGTGTTAAATGTCAGTAGTTTAGCACTTTAGCTGATTAATGTGCTGCAGCCACAACATATTGTCTAGAGACAGAGAAATGATGACTATTGGAGTAGTTCTTATAGCAGACACATGATTTGACCACTTTTCAACAGTGCAAAGATTCAATTCAACACAATTACTACCTCCAGTCAAGAATAGATGGCATTCAGACAAGCAGCAGCAGAAGCAAAGAAAGTTGTTTTGTTTCTCTGAAACATCATGTTGTCATAACTGGAGGAACCCACTAAGGAGGTAATCATCAAATATTGACAAAAAAGAAAAACAAATGAGGTATCTGTCAGTCGCTGTGCCTTACCTCGATATCAGTTGCATCAGGCTTACTTGTGAGTTCTCTGCCAAGCAAATACCGATTTGGCCTATTTGGATCATCAAAAAACACTTTCCACTGCCTGTAACATAAATAAAGAAACATATGCCTTAGCTTATTCTTTTGGATGATAAATGAATGACAATAACAAGTTCTACTCACCCTGGAAAGCATCTAAAGACTGCACCAGTTGGCAATGGCCTCATTGAGTAAACAGTGGTAAAAGTACTGCAAAGTGAGTGGTGGATGTAACTAAAGTAAGTGAAAAATCAACATATAATCAGCAAACATGCTCGACTCAATGAGACCGAGAGTGAACAATGGAAAATACACGCATTTGATTTGTATAAGATCTAGGGATGGTTTCTCAACCCCATGTGTTGACATAAAACAGTGGATTCATTATTTCATTAAATAACTTTTCAAAAATATAACTATCTGAGACAACATATGATTTATGGGATACAACTACTGTAGTTTAGTACATATCGGTATATTTCATAAAAGAGACATCTCGGATCATATTCTGGCCTCAATAAGCATTATATCTGTCTCCTGAAGCAGACTAGTTACACAATGACATGCAAAAGTTTACAGATTTTCCACTTGACTTACCTTAAGAAATTTTCAAGCAGATTCCGGACATTAAAGCCTACTCCAACATCTCCACTAACAAGGCGTGGGTTCCACATGACAAGAGGTTTTATCTTCATTAAAATGTAGACACTACTTGAGGATAGCATTAATGAAATATATATAAAAATACAAAAAGATGGCTGCTGATCAAATCCAAAGTTAAATTAATGTAAATAGGGATGGATAGTTTTAGGCATGAAGATTCACATGATTTCTTTCATGAAATGGCTATACATTTAGGTGGAATAGACTAATGCAGATGCATTTTTGATCCTGCATAACAGTATAAGCACATGAATACAGGGGCGGATCCAGGAATTCGGCTGGGCCAGAGCTAGGCCAATGTGTATTGATCTGGGATGAATGTACTTGGGTGGAGATGCAACTTTGTTAGCCAATTTGCACTATATACAACATGGAATACATGATTGATTTATGGCCTGGATCTGGATCTACCACACTGCATGTTTGCCCTTTGTCCTAATACTCTTGTTCATGTTTTTTTTTTTTTTTTGATGAAATGTAAAATTTATTCTGCATTTCTACCAAATCTGCTTGGAACATTGAATGAACTTTTTATATTTGCAAGCTGATCAGGCATAAGATGCATACAGGATCATCAGAGAGTTGAGACGCAATGCGTTCAACGGCTTCTAGCATTTGATGATCAGGGATAATCATAACCGCAATCTCATCTTCAGGACCAACTGGCTTCCTGTCACTTAAGCTGCAAGTAAAAAAAAAACAGATTGAACATTTGAAATAACAACCCGAGTACTATTTAATGTCATAATCTGGATGCATCCATAAAGTTTCTTCAAGAAGACAAAAATGAGTCGGAAGTCTTGCCATGTCCATCAAATATGGCATTTGCACCAAAGGTGATCTGGACAATTATTGGTAGCTAGAAAATTAACTGTTCCTAGTCTCAGAAAATCAATTGTGCTTTTCAATTGATATCTGTAGCATGTCCTTGTAGTCAGAAAGTCATGAGATGCAACAAATTACTTCAACTTGGTATGAAACCATCATTTCTCAGTGGATATTGTGTTAGTACCTGGCACACTTAAATTGTGCATCTTTCCATTGATATTTGAGAAGGGCAGCTGCTCCAGCGTCAGGGGAAAATGGCAGTAACTTTCTGCAAAACAGCAAGTGGAATCAGAAACAGACAAATACATAAATCACAAGGGGTCAATGGAGATAAATTTGCAAAGTAGTAATTAGTAGTATCAAACATCAATAAGGGCAAGAGTGATGTAACTGTAAACTGGAGAAAGATTAAAATCCATGTCTAATGCTGAAACGACCTTGTATCCAAACCTGTCCTGTCTCTTGTACAAGTGTGTCCAAGAAAATCTTTGACAATGCCCAGAGTTCAGCCTGTGCTCCTTCCTCGTTAAGAAACTGCAACTGAGGGATCAGCAGCTCTGCCTGCAATATTGATATCACCAATCATAAATCCTTAAGAATCATCACCATTTATACTGCAGAAGCAGTAATACGTATGTGCAATACACAATGAGAATAATACGATAGCTCGCAGGCCTCCGGAGTTGACGAAATCGGCGCTCGCCTTCCCCGACTGTCGAATGGCGCCCTCCAAATCCGATGGCAAGCAGCTGAACCCACAGACACAGCAAAGGCCGCGTTTGAACGTCAGCATCTTTTGTGTTCTCAATTACGCACGCACGAGTTGAGGGGGTGCAGTGAACCTGACCTGTCGTCCTCCTCCACGGGCTGAGCCACCCCACCGTCCGCCGCAGCTTCCGCCTCCTCGGCCTCCGTGGGGACGTCGGAGGCGTCGAACTTGCCGAACTTGGCTGTACAAGGTGGCGGCGCCCGGCGCAGGCGCACCCGCCTCGCTGCCACGTCGAGGCGGGATGCGAGATGTAGGGGTGGGAGGCGGCGGGGAAGATGGGCAGGGCGAGCATGCTGGGGCGAGAGCAAGGTCGCCGTAGTCGCCATTTCTTGCCGCCGCGACCGTGCGAAGAAGACGTGGCTCAGAGAAGCCGCTGCTCTGCAGCTCCTCGGATAACGCATACGTCCCTGGTCCAAAAAGTGACTCTCATTTCCAAAAAAAAGTTAATATATTTTTTTAAAAAATATATAAAAACATATTAATATTTTGATATAAAACAACATTAAATTAATTGTTAAATATATTTTTATAATAAATTTATTTAGAGATAAACATATTGCTAAATATATTTTTTTATAATTTAGTCAAACTTAACTCAAAGCGACACTTATTTTGGGATGGGTAATAGAAACGGGTTTCATCAATGTCCCTTCGGACAGAAGCTGAATACACTACACGATTCATAAATTTGTACCATATTTAGGTTATTCAAAAATTTTTAAATACAGTTTAGGTTCTAAATTTTCAAAAATTTTTAAAAGCCTAAACTTGTCTCATTGTGATTTATATCTCGGTATTTATCTAGGTCTCTAAAATTTTGCTATAATGTATCATTTATGTCTAAATAAAAAACATGATCTAAACTCTGCATTTTGACACCATATGACATAGCTGTTGGATCCCCACCATATTCTTGATTGGCAGAAAATGTTAAATCAATCGCTCACCTACCTATCCTGCCTAAGGAGCACTAGCATTAGCTATACAATCACCATTGTTGACAACGTCATGGCCTTTGATGTTGGGGATGATGAAGTCATATGGTGGAGATGGTGAGTTAGCGACGGTAATGTGCCACACTAGATTGGCATGTGGAGAGGAGTGAGGATAAAGATGGAGCCAGAAAGAGAGAAGATGTTGATGGAGCCCTAGATAGCATGTGAGTTGATTGGAGCTTATCCGGATCAGATGGTATAATATGACAAATTTTAGGAACCTAAAAGTAGAATTTTCGAAGTTCTAGGTTTGGATGAAAATCAAGACAAGCTTGGATGCGTAAAAGTGCATTTTGAGTCCGGGGCCATAAGTTTACGGACTTCGGATTGATCGACAAACAAGAAAAGCTGAAATATGGGGGCCATGGATAATGGTGGTACTTTCTTTGAATTCTGTGCCTTCTGTTTTGTGGTATATAACATAAGTTTACAGGACTTCAACAGGAGTATATAACATGTTACATCACGTTTTGCTATCAATATTTCGCTACTCTAGTTGTTGCAAGCGGTTGCTGCGGCCTCGGTTTCTTTCCCAGTCGCGAAAGATTTACCGCACCCACAGGTTTTCGTTGCGTTTGGATTCTGGAAAGAGAAGCCACCACCGATGAGCGCGTCACTGTAGTCCAGCTCCATTCCAAACATGAAAAGAAGGCTTTTTGGGTCACAGACTGCAGAACCAAACAAATACACGCTGTTAGAATTGGTTCATTCTGAATAGAGAGTTAAATCAATTCAAATAGAAGTTCTTAAAATCTGTCTATGAATGTAAAAAAAAAAAAAAAAAAAAATGTCTATGAATGTATGCTATTAGAATTAGTTCATTCTGAATACATAGAGTTGCAATTAGTTGAGATGGAAGGTATGACAAATTGCCTATATTATAGCAGTCAGCAAGTGTTCAGAACCAGGACATGAAATCAAAAGTAATTTCACAGGTGCAGGAGGAAAATCTCGCTGACCTGTAAATATGTTACTCTACCACGTTCACTAATTTCACTTAGCATGCCTTGCAATTCAAATTGGAAAAGCCAAAGTTTCTTTTTCGCTATTAATGCATCATCATCTCCAGCAATCCAACTTAAAAGCAATAGTAACTTTTTGAGCAATTATACTTTAGAGTTCAACCAAGGCAGAAGAAGCACTGAGAACTCTGATATTCAAAGGCTGAATTCTAGAAACAGTAACCATAAGTACTGCAGCATAGCCAGGTGGCTCAGGATAATATGATCAAAATAAATTCTATACGAGGTTGCAAATGTTACTTCTGTGAGTAAGAAGAAACAGCTTCTCACTTGTGTTTTTAATACCATGTGGCATGTGTGGAGAACCATAGCCAAGTGCTTTGGTGCTGTTAATATTCACATAAACTTGCAACAATACTGGCCTTGGGTTCAAAGAATAAAGTGTATGTATTGCAGCAAATAAGCTTGGCTATCTGGAAAGCCAGAAACAGGGCATGATTGGAGAATAAACTGATTAAGGATCCAGTAGAGACATGCTGTTGCAATATTGAGCAGGTTTATATCCAAATGAAATGCAGGAGGTGGTTATGGAGTGTGGACAATGCTCAACACTGGTACACAGCTCCTGGTGTCAATGCCTACATCTGGTACAACTTCGCCACCACAAATTCAAATTCATGAAGGCTCCAGTGCATGACAGGGCAGCAAAAAGAGTTGAAACCTGGAGGTTGACAAGAAAGCAGAGGAACTAGCAACAGGTGAACCGGCTAAGTAAGAGTTCATGTCCATCTGTAGGAAAAAAAGACTTGGTCGTTTGGTTGTTTTGGTAACCTGATTGTTTTGTGGTAGCAGGTTTTGTACTGTTAGGCTCTACTTAGTTGGTAGCTTCTATCTGAATCAGGTAGTTTAGTGCCATGTTGCAGGCTTGGCCTTGGTTGCTTTTTGTTAATGGCTTCCCGTCTAGTTTTTCTTTCCTGTCTAATTACTCCGTTGAACAGTAAACACCTCATTTTTTTTCATTGGGGTTAACAGAAATGGGGGCCATCCTCACTTCAGAAAACAAATTATAAATAGTGCATAGGCAGGGTAAGGCAGTTACCTATTGCAAAACCATCATACTCTACAACAGAATCATCAGGGCTGGCATTCGCCGACTTTCAAACTCCATGGTGTAAGACATGCCTGAGCATCCACCCTGTTTCACTCCAATTCTCAAGCACAAATCTTCATTCCGTTCAGCCCTCATTTTGTTCAGATGTTTCAAGGCCTTTTCAGTCAATGAAATTGCTGGCGCAATGCTACCAGATGTTGCTGCTGCCACCGCTGCTGCAATATATGACCAATAATTGACTTAAAGTTAAATGGAGCATGAGCAGAATTGTGTACATGAATTTTATTTATTTTTTTTTTTTTGCTGTTATTGGAAACTTTGACATATGAGTGATGCTAGAATCAATAATTGAAGTCCAATTCAATCTATATCTCCATGTCCGTTTTCTTGGCAGTAAAAATGCTCATGGATCGATGTTGTTCTCATGTTAATGACAAAATATTGAATTCCAGTTTGACCTACCGCTTACCAATCATGAACATCAGAAACAAAATGCTTACTGCAGTGACAGTTGCAACTTTTGTAATGAATAAAACGTGCTACTAGTTGACAATTATAAAGGTCATGACTCATGAGTATTGAATTTGCACATTACACACAGCTTTAGAAAGGGAAGTTTTACTTGTGGCTTGAAGAAAAAAAAAGGAAACAAAATCCAGGTAACCCCAAGAAAAAACTATCATGTCCCACACAGTCCATGGGATTCATGAGGTTATAAGGTGTACTAATTGGGATTCTGTTGAAGCAGAAGTATATACTATTGCTGAGAGCCGATTTAAAACATTTCATAATCATTCTGCGGCTACGAAGCTAAGTTTGGTTTGAAGAGTCTTGCACGTAATATATCCATATCGACTATCGTCCCCGTCACTGACTATGACCGTATCCAAACGCTAGAAAGCATCACGGATCAAACAGAGTTCAGTTTGATACGCTAAAGCATCACGGATCAAACAGAGTTCAGTTTTCATACGTCTCCACAACCCAAACCCAAATCATTTGCCAAGAGCATAAAAAGTGCATAACCCAACTACTTCTTATCTTCTAATAATAATTATTAGTACGCGGGGAAGAGAAACGCCAGGGTTGACCACGGACCTGGAGGGGCGCGCGGGCGCGGAGGGAGACGGCCGCCGTGCCGCCGCCGGCGGCGCCGCGGCGGAAGCGGATCGAGGAGGCGGGGAGGATGAGGATACAGCGAGGTGGGGCCGCGCGGTGCCGGCCGGGCGACCCAGGAGGGGGCGGGACGTGCCGGAGGCGAGCGCCATGGCGGATTGGTAGGTTTGGTTGGGGGGAGGAGCTGGCGAACGCGGGGAAGGGGAACGGAACGGAACGGGAAGGGAAGGCCGAGGAAGCAACAGGAAGGAAGAAAGATCTGGTGTGGTGGTGGTGGTGCTGGTCGCTCAGCGGGCCGCCCAGATTCGTGGAGGCAGGCCGGACTGAGCATTTTCGCGTCGGACTCAGTGGGCCGCACTGAGATATTTACCACATGCTGACGTGTTTATTCACCCATAAACTCTACCATCTGCTCAAAAATAAATAAATAAATAAACTCTACCATACGTTGCTAAAAAACACGTACCATCTACTGACTCCCTTCTAAGCTACTCCTATAAGCTATAGCTCGTTTGATATTTAGACCTCACATTTGACCACTTGTTTTACTGAAAAAATCATGTAAAATTTCATTTGTTGTAGATTGCTTTATTAAAAAAGTTTTTTTAAAAAATGATTAAAATTTGACTATGTTTGTATAATTTTTTTTAAAAAAAATGGATAAACTGAAATGAAAAATCAAATGAAATGGAGGAAGTACCATACAAGGGCATCTAAAAGGACTAAGCCGTGTTGGATCGGAAAATTAATAAAGACATCACAAAAAAAAACTCACCACGGATACTTGTCTGTTTAGCCATATATATTTATATATACAAGATTCCTAGGATGGTAAATCATGTGTAACCTAACTCTATTATTATATAAATCACGATTAAGTGTGAAGACAAAATGGAATATGGACATTGCGGGGGCAAATTTGTATCGTGACTTTGGATACTCTTTTCCCTCATGTCATGATGATCTCATCTAGTAGCTAGGTAAAATAATCTTGAACGGTGAACATGTATTGGATTTCTCATAGACTACATCATCATATCTTTATTTGTGAAAAGCTCCAACGGTTCCGGATAGCCTTGCTCAGCAAGGCGAGACGGGCGACTTGGTCAATGGAATCAAGCAGCCTCGTTCACTCGTTTTGCCATGCCGAACGACAATCAGCCCGGCCAAACACAATGGGCCGGCACGTCACTTGGCTTCCTCGGTCCAGAGCAGCAATGGGCTGTGGCCCATAGAGACAAAGGAAGGCAGTCCGAGAGCGGGGATAAGGAACTCAGCTTCATGCTAGGTTTGTCCCACCTCGCGTGCGCACCAAGGCGTCGCACTGGTTAAAGGCACGGGGGAACTGGCCACCATGAACTCAGTTACTCGACTAGTGTGCTTTGAAACGTTTGTTGCTTGTGCGCATTGGGCCGGTGCGGCCTGGTTGGGCTCCCAATTAGGTTGAGCCTGATCTAGCTCTGCTACTGGCCCGTAGCACCATTTTTTCCTGGGTTCGAAACCCATAGGAGCGCTTTTTTGTTTTTACAATATTTTTGCCATTTATACCTTTTTTTTTTTTTTTTTTTTTTTTATTTAAATATATGGGTACAATAATGCCACATTTTAAAATGATTTAAACCATATGAAACTATTCATCCATCACAACCATGAACATCTCACTTACACCCAAGATTATATATGAGACTTATTCATGGTTGTGAAGGAAGTTTAAGTATCACCACATTCTCAAAAACATTGGAAATTTTTATGTTATGATCATACACCAAAATCAGTTGCACATTCAAGTTTTTAGATTTTTCTACCTAGTATAGGGTATTTTTTATATATTTTTTTAATTTACCATCAAATAATCACAATAATAGGTAAACTTGTTCGAGAAAAATTGTACAAATGCATGCAAAGCATCATAGTTAGGATCCACTACCATGTCATTGATTTTTTAAATGATTTGGACAAAATGAAACTACGGATCCATCACAACCATGAACCTCTCATTGACTCACATGGATCTATATGAGTCGCCTCGCTAACGGTTTTGGGCTAGAATGGGTTAAACGATTTGGGTTGCAAGCAAGTTAACTCTGGCTGGAGACAACTGGTTTCATTTACGTCATGGGCTGGATTGGCTTGGGTTAAGGAGACAAAGTGGATTGGGTTACGGTTTTGGTCTCAACCCGTGGATGCTTATGGGTTACGGTGAATGGTTTGCCTGCTCGCGAGTGCCTCACGAGTCATGACCGCACGGCCGCCGCGACTTCGTCGTCCCCTCGCCGCACATGACTTGGAGTAGTCAAGCCTCGCGCCGCCACGCATGGCGTCGCCGGGAGCCTCCACCCGGCCCAGCTCATTCTCCTCCCGGCAGCAAAGACGGGGAGAACCGCCGGGCCCTCGCGTAAGCTGCAAGCGTGAGGCGGAAGCCACCGCTCTTGCATGGGGACGAAGTCTCATATATAATCTTGGTTGGGCTCCCAATTTGGTTGAGCTTGACCTAGCTCTGGTATTGGGCGTCACTTTACGGCGCACGCCGCCGGGATCCTTAGCGGCGGCAGCGCGCTTAGTACTAGTAGCGGTGCAGCGGCGCTAATACAGGTAACGGTGCACGCGGCGCTAACCAAGTAGAGCACGGCCCAGTATTGACATTCAGCGCCGCGGCCCGGTTTTATTTCCCTCGTCGGGGCTTCATTGGGCCAAGTTTTTGTTTAAGCTCATATTTTTCCCTGGATTCTCCCTGTCTAGCTTTATTGGGCCAAAATATTTAATGTCGATTCCATTTCTCGTTTCTCATGTCAAGCATTATTTTGGCCACAAAAATTAATTTCAAAGAAGCTAAAATTTTCTCTTTAGGGACAGCGGGTTTTGGGAAAAATAAAAAGGGCGGGGGATGGTTTCACATCCATATGGAAGTAGAAGTGCAAAACGTTTTTTTAAATTAAATCTTATGTTCATCAAAAAAACATTTATGCAATGATAAAAAAAAAGTGCTACAAATAGAAAGTAATTGAGACATCTTTGTATTTCCAAAAAAGCATAAAACCAAAAAGTAAATATGATGCTCCTGTTTTCTTTAAGACTTCAAAATAATGAAAATTCCTGAAAAAAAATGAAATTTCATTATTAAAATATAGACTTATATCGAACTATAGCAGAGAAAACAGATTACACACTGCTTCAAATATTCCATCTACAGTACCCATGGAATTTATCTGGATGAAATTCAAGAATTTTAATGTTATAAATCATACATCCTTTTGAGTACACCCGAACCAGTATGTAATGCACTTAGGTTCAGTATAAAAACATAGTCACCTGAATTGTGTGGGCAAACAGGGAAGATAATGAACAAAAAGGGACGTGCAAAACAGCCCACTGTCAATTAGAAAAGACCTTTTTAGAAGAAAGTGTGAATCATAACAGTCAAAAACAGTGTAAAAAAGAGCAAACACAGGAAGCCGAGAAAACTCAGGATGAACTACAAGAATCCAAACAAAAAGTTGCGATTGGGATTTAAAGGAAGCAGAAGAAGATAAAAAAAGGTGAAGCAAGTGCCCTTGATTAGATCAAGCAACTCTTGGACAGAGAAAACTGCTGCTAGAGCATCAACTTCAGAATCTGGAACAGAATATCACGATTTCAAAAGAGGAGTTTGAATCTGAAAGCAAAAATGTTGAGAAGTTAGAAAAAGTTGAGTGGGATGAAAGTTGCTGCTGCTATGGCTTCAGTAGAAGCCATCAAAAAACCACTTTGTCTTATCAATATCTACTGAAGCATTTGGTCAAGAAGATGACTTAATTGGCTATGCAAAAATTTGATAATGCAAGTAGTTAACTGAAATAGACAAAAAAGTGTAAGTCCAATGTAAGTTAGGTAGCAGTAATCAACTCAAATTAGATTTTTTTTTTTCTAAAAAACTAGATTCAAGGCAACCTGAAATAAAAACTAGATTCAGTATAAGGAAACTAAACTGAAACTAGACAAGGAACTAGTGCAAAACTAGTTAACTGAATGAATGCATTTTATTCCCATTTTATTGCCAATCACTCAGCGATGAGGACCCCTCAGCTAGACAAACAGTGGGCATCAAACTCTGGCCACATACATACAGTTTCTTAAAATAAACTGAGAAGACCTTTGTGATTGTGTTCTAGTCATTAACTATGGAGATCACTGAATTTCTCCATAGTTGATGACTGGACATGTGTTGTGCAAGCAATGCATTCAGTACTATCAACTAGGAGCCTGATATAGTTTGGCCCATTGCGTTGGCTGATGTGTTTTCATAAGAACCATCTCTACATTCAGTCAGTTAATCAGTCAGAAAAACAAGAGTGGCTCTAATGTGTACCTTTTGAATCAACTTGTTCTCAACAGTAGGGAGGCATTCCGTTGCACACCCTAAAAAAAGGAAAAAAAACAAAAAAGGTATGAGTATTTGACTCTAATGTGAGGATCTACTAGTCAAACTATGATATCAATGTGAATCAAACAAGAAATAGTTTAAGGGCCAATGTACAACAAAAAAGTTTCCAAAAAAAATAAAGACTAAAAAGCTCAGTGTGTACAATGCCAAATGTCCATAAGAACCATCTCTACATTCAATCATTTTAGCAGTCAGAAAAAAAAAAGTGGCTACCAACAGCAGAATCATCAACACTAAAAATGTGGCTCTAGTCACTCCCCACAGCAATGTCAGCAATAGAAGTGGCTCTAGTCCCTCCACCACAGCATCCCAAACACAACCCCAAAAAAAAAAAAAAACAGGCTCTATTCACTCCAACAGCAGAAACAGTAACAGATGCGCAAAACAACAAGAGATCCTACGCTGCACAGCCAGCTTAGACCTCAACGATGCTCAAGTGGATAGGAAAAGGCGCTTAAAGAGCATGCTTAATAACTAGTTCCAGCCTCTACTCAAACAATTTTCTCCAGAGCCAAGAGAAAGCAGTGTTGCAAGCTACTTGAGTGACTAGAAATATAAAAGTACCAACAAGTTCAAAGAAAAAGTTTATCATGCAAATAGTTCAAAAGTTATTTGAATAGCAATATAAAGTTTGCTATCTCATGATTCAAAGTTTTGTAACAGCAAGTGTAAAGTTTTAAAGCTAGAAATTAAAAGTTTTTCACTATAATAGTACAGAGTTTTATATCTAGTGTAAAAGTTTTGAACCTAGCAAATAAGTTGCTAATATTATAGTGTAAAGTTTTGAACCCAGCAGTAAAAAGTTTATAAATATTTGATTCCAAAGTTTTTAAACTAGAAATATAAAGTACCAACAAATTCAAAAAAAATTATAATGCAATAGTCCAAAGTTATTCAAATAGCATTATAAAGTTTGCTATCTCATGATTCAAAGTTTTGTAACAGCAAGTGTAAAAGTTTTTAATCTAGAAATTAAAAGTTTTTCACTATAGTACAAAAGTTTTATATCTAGTGTAAAAGTGTTGAACCTAGCAATAAGAAGTTGCTAATATTATAGTGTAAAGTTTTGAACCTAACAGTAAAAAGTTTATAAATATTTGATTCCAAAGTTTTTAAACAAGAAATATAAAGTACCAACAAATTTAAAAAAAGTTTATAATGCAATAGTTCAAAGTTATTCAAATAGCATTATAAAGTTTGCTATCTCATGATTCAAAGTTTTGTAACAGCAAGTATAAAGTTTTCAACAAATCTCTTCATTTTGTTTAAATCATAAACTAAAAGTTTCTCAACCTATCATGCAAAAAGTTTTAAAAAGATACCAACACAAACTTTATTAATTCTTAGTTCATGTAGTTCTGATAATAAACTTATTTGGAATTATAACATACCTTCTTGGTCATTGCTTTGGCTTTTAAAACTTTCTCGATGAAGAAATGCAAGTACTAGCTTCACTCCATAGAATCTGTATAAGCAGAGAGGACATGAAAGCAACTAGATTGAGTACAGATTGCAAGAACAAAAAAAGTAGTAGTGTAGATTTGCCACCTTCTCATTTGGAAGTTGTTTTTTTTTTTAATAAAAAAATATAGCAAGCAATCCTTAAACCTGTATAAGCAGAGAGGACATGAATTCACCCTTTAAGATACATCCCTGCACATCATTCAGAGAGGTCTACTTGTAGTCCATACATTTGTAGAGAGGGGACATGATGTACCTGGTTGTGGATGCCTGACCGTGGGCATGTTCAAGGATGGCATGGCTGCATGAAATAAAAACTAGGATTTGGTAATTTCAGTCGAAGTTCAGTAAATTTGAAAACAAACCAAAGGGACATTTGCTTGGTCACATGAGCAATAATGCACCAAATTAATTCAAATGGAAACCTTAGCTACATAGGCATACTAAATTTTTACAGGAAGTGAGTCATGAATCTACAGAAAAGAATATGGAAGGAATGAATGGTTCGCAGCCAAACTAATTAGTTGTTGTCCTAGAAGAGAAATAGATAGCATGCAGCACCATACAAACAATTAGAGGTTGAGGCATGATATGTGAGCCAATTATATCAGTTAGACTCAATATTGTAGTATTCCACTAGGCTGGCACATCTGAAATTTAAAGAACTGAAGAATGATTAACTATGGAAATCACAAGAATCATGGAGCAACTCATTAGGTCCCAGGCTACTTGGTCAGTGTGTTGTGCACCTAAACTGTAGGGAAAGTATGCTCATGCTTCAGTATGCAAGTTGACATCATTGCACCTAAACAAAAATCAGGGTTAGGTGGAACTTTTAAACACAAATGCGAAGGTTTCAGTTGTAACATAAAACAACCATAAGTACAGATAGTATTAACACCATAGTTGCATGAGATTCAGGTGTAAATGACAGTAAGTCTAAATTTCTTGGTAATATGCAAAAGGGTCATAAATGGTCAAGCCCGACAGAAACTATAACATGATCCAGCACCCCAAGCCATTAACTTTCTACAAAAATGCATTCATAATGAACATTACAAGGTGGGACATTTTATATGCACACTATGAGTCATATATCTAACGTAAAATGCATGTTCAAGAAGTACAGATAGTATTAAAACCGTAGTTTATTAAAAAAAGCTGACATTTGTTCAAGTACAGTGTACAATTAGTATTAAGATCATAGTTAATAAAAATAGTTGGTAAAGATAAACTAAACAGGTGCAACTTGCTATCATTATAGATAGGGCCTTATAGATAAGGCTGTGCAAAATTTCAAAAAAGTTTATCGTGCAATAGCTCAAAGTTTTTTTTTACATAGCATTATAAAGTTTGCTATGTAATGATTCAAAGTTTTATAATTTCGAGTGTAAAGTTTTGAACCTATTAGTACAAAGTTGCTAATGTTATAGTCTAAAGTTTTGAACCTAGCAGTAAAAAGTTTATAAATATTGTAGTCTAAAGTTTTTAAGCCTAGCAGTATAGAGTTTCTAAAAAAATTTATACTTGAGAGCTTCAAATTCTGATTGTAAAGTTTCTGAACCTAGCATACAAAGTTTGTGATGTCATAGTTAAAATGTTTTGAGATTAGATTACAAGTGTAAAGTTTTGAACATAGCAACACAAAATTTATTATATCATAGTTCAAAAGTTTATTACCAAAAGAAGTATAAATTTTATAGTGTCAGAGTTCAAAGTTTTAAATTCTAAGTATTTGTCATTTTTCAAGCACAATGACCACAATGTTTTGGATTAGTCCTGCATACTGAAAAGGAAGAGGTACTCAAGTTTTCTGACAACCTACTATGGTCTTACAAGAACATATCAATCACTATAAACTTTTGATGTTTTCAGGTAGCTACCTGAACCATGAGTTCACCAAAAAGAAGTCCATTAGAGTACAGACTCTATGAAGGAACAACTAATTTCTTTTTCAGGTGAACATCACAGCAATAGAGAAATTAAAGCTGAGTTCATGACCTCAGATCAGGCAAGCATGCCGGCGGCTCTGTGATTTCTTTATTTTTTGTCCTGGTACGGGGAGGTCGTAAAAGCTAGCTAGGAACCACTGTCACGGATTGCATGCTGTTACTTTTTTTACTGATGGTCCCACCCAAAAGCTGATATTTGCTCCCGTTTCCATCATTTTTTAGACAACATTTAAACTCTACAATCACATCCTTTATGAGGCGGAGGTAGTACCAATCAAATTTAGTTGTATGACTATATCCATTTTCGAGCAGATGATGGAGCTAATTGTACATCAATCAAAACCATTAAGGGAATAACTTCAGGGGCAATATCTAGTCAAAGTTCAAAGGAAAGAGAAACACAACACTCAACGTCGCCATTTGGACATCGCATTTTTTTTTTTTTTGTGTGTATATGATCTGAAATATGCTGCTTCAAAAGTTAAAAAAAACACCTAATTAACTAGAACTACACAGGAATTTTATGATTTCATTGTTTCAAACCAATGCAGACTTCTATGCCTTTTAATACTAAACTACATAGTGTGCACTAAACATAAGCTCTTAGTTGTTAACAAAGCAACTAAAATGCAGCGTACAAAAACAGACAGTACATTCCAAGCTAGGGTGTACTGCATCTTTGCAATGTTTTGATCCCAAAAAAAAAAAAAAAGAGAAGTGCTTCCATTGGCCCCAGAACACATGGTGCCTCTTAACCGAATCCATGAAACGAAGGAAACATGATTCATATATTTCTCCACCTTTGCTCTACATCTGACAGAGCAGTGGACAAAATTGATACACATAAGCAAGAGCATGGAGGGGCAGGGAGCACCGGTGTGTCGCATACCTGGATGAGTTGCTGGTGTCGGCGGCCGGTGCCTGGCGACATCGATTTCCTCGCTGCAGCAGCCGCTGGATCTCGGGGTTGACTGCTTCATCCTTGGATTCTGCGCTCCTCCAACTCCAAACCGCCAGATCTCAACAACAAATGCAAGGATTCGTGGATGCCGCCTCAAAATCGAATCCGCCTACGGCTAGAACAACGAAACCGGCTCAAACTGAAATCCGCCTCTGACTCGAATCGGGATTAAAAGGACAAATCGTAACCAAATCGAAAGAGATAGGCACCTGTATAGCAGCTCCCATACACACCACTGGGGAGAGCACCGCGGCTAGACGAGGAAAACAGTTTGAGTTTCACCAACCATAATCACAAAAAGCTAAAAAGATTACAAAGCAAACAACTATCACTACACAGGAAGTGAAAAAAAATGGCTTCAGAGATAGATCTCTGACTCTTTAATAAACATGTGTTCAACGAAATATACCTGTGAAGTTTCTGAAGAGCACTGCAAGAGAGTTCAATGCATATAAGGATAGATGAGCATATGAGAAGCTGAAGCCACAAAAATTCAACCAATTAATCCCTGAAGAGGCCAAGAGCTAAACACCTGATGAACAAAGGACAGGGTTCAAAAACAGAATGACCAATAAATTTAAAAATCTATAGCAATTTTGCAAGTCAAGCTGAACTGAAAAATAATCAAAGTTGGCATCAGGTAAAATTATAAAGACAGTTGCAGTCTAGCAGCAACTATAAGTTAGCTTCAATTTGACCTTTTTTTTTGGGTGTGTATATGGTCTGAAATATGCAGCTTCCAAAGTTTAAAAGCCACCTAATTAACTAGATCTACACAGGAGATACATGGTATAATTGTTCAAACCAATGCAGACTAAATAAATAGGTGCTACGGCTCTAAAAAAAAAAAAAACAAGACCAACTAATGGGAAGTACAGGACGGGTTACAGTATAGAGTAAGTTCTGTGAGATTATTGCTTTACAAAGTGAATGTTGACAGAAAAGGCAGCAAACTCGAGGCGATCCCTAAGGATTTGTGGCTTATGTTTGATGCCTTTCATGGCAGATATCTAGTAGAGAAACATGTTCTGGTAGCTAAAAATTACAACAAAATTAAAATAAAATATAGGCTTTTGACATGCAATGGTTCTATTGATTCCCCAATGCTCATTTTGTGAGAGGCTAACAAGAAGCACAAATTACTTTACTTTTTGCAAAAATCTGTAACACAGCACAACAGGTGTCAGATAATGGATTCATATCATTATCTATGTGTAGAAATAAAGTGGATGCACCCACAAGGACACTCTATGTGGAGACATGCAAAAGATATCATATACAAATACAAGAATCTTTGTGGGTGCAGCAGATTAGGCCTAAATGTGGCCTAAACTGAAATGATCTGAAAACACTGCCTTTCCCAACATGTGAAAACTGAAAAAAGCTAATGAACAGACAGTGGGACACTGCATAATATCACTCAGGTTCTGAGAAACGAATTATTTATGCTTCATAGAATACTGACTTAACCTCCCAACAACTTGGTAATCTGGAGCTAGCTACTATCAAAGTAACATAATAAAGGTAAACATGCTCACCTTCAAGCTTTAGTATTTTTTTCAGCAAGAAGGACAATGTGTTTCATTGGCTGAGCAATAAATTTTGCAGTGTTATAAGTCTAGAGATGAATTCAGGGAGGTGCACAAACTGCTATTTTAATATATCCAAACACAATGTTCCCCTTATAACTGAACAAATATCGATATAAAATCAAATACCCAAAGCATGCAGCAAACATGAATATAAAAATCATGTAGCGACCATGAATATAAAATCAAATATCAGGATGTCTAAACTTTTGGATATCAACAACTTATCCCTCCAGTTCAGCAACAATATCAGTTGTATTTTACTCTTATTAACAACTAGTTTGTTCAATCAGGTTATATCTGAATCAGGAGATAGAGTTGGCGTGGTTTGCATGCACAGCGAGCTTCATCAGCTAAAAGCAGTAAATGAACTACAGTCAATCAGTTAACCAGACAAGAGATGCAGCCGTCCAAACACATTATATATAAATAATATAATGTAGCAAGATGTTATTCTTTGCTAAACCAGTATATATGAACTTCAGTCAATCAGTATATATAAACAATATATTCATCTCTGGAAATCTAGAAGGTAAGGACTATGATCTGTGCTCACCAAACAATCTGGCATGTTATTCTTTTGCTACATAAGATGGTTTATAGTGCCTCAGTCTATTTTTTTTTTTTGAATATTTATTACCAACTCTAGGTAAGCATGCCTAGTTGTTTTCTGAATTTGTCATCTTCTAAATGATACAAAGCCAATAAAAGAGACGGAATCAGAGCTCAAATGAACAAGCTGCGGACAATACAGAGGATGCTTGGGAATTCCTTGGACGCATACATCAGCACAAAAAGAACTGATCTAGGCATACTCTGAATATGCCTAGGTGAATATGTCCTACTGTCTTCCTACTCTGTATGCAAGTTGAAGGTAAAAAAAGTAATGACGTTTCAGGCTACAACAGTAACAGCAGGCTTAAAACTTAAGGCCAAGGCAATCAGGAAATTGGTGTTTGCCAGCTATATAACGAGCTAAGTTGATGCCATCTAGTCAGACATTTCACAATACTGGTGCCAAAAGTTTATTGTGTGGCCGGTCGTGTGCCATTCACGCCTAAAACAAGTTATCCAGTATAGTTTTGCTTGCAGTCACAAAAAAAGAGACATGTTTTACACGACACAAATTTCCATATTCCAGTGACACAACTATTATTCTATATCTGGAGTCTCACATTTCGAGCATAGAACCTGTTTTCCAATTTTACACGACACAAGGTTGAACACATGAATAAAGTAAATCCCTGTGTAACATCTACCAACATCTCGTATTACAAAACAGTGATGCAGCAAACTATGATTGAGGATTGGGGATTTACTTAAGCTCAAGTAGCGATGGCCGCGCTGGATTTGCTAGAGATCTCTCCTACACAGTCCACCCCCAGTCTAACCGTCTGAGGCCACTGCTAGTCGGTGAACTCACCTGAACTCTGCAAATCTCCGCGTGCAGAGGAAGAAGTTGTGAGAGCCCAGGTCCAACACCTTCTCCTCCGGTCTCAAACCTGGCCGGCAGAATAACCGAAGAATGAACCGATCGTCAGTTGCCATACGATGCAACAGCATAGGGCGGGGGGAATTTCATGCTTCAGATCGAGAAGAGCAGAGTTCAGGTTGGTGGACGTACTCTCGAGGGAGTACTTGTTGAGATGCAGCTCGAAGCCATCCACCGCATCGGCGGCACCGGTATCGCCCTCTCCTCCCACGTCGGTGACAAGCGGCGGGCGTCGTCCCCTCGTGGACGTAGTCAGCGACGGCGGCGCGCACGAGCTCAACGATGGTGGCGTCGGCGCCCAGCACGAGGTGGACGGGCCACAGGCTGTCGTAGCCGCGGCGCCCCCTACCTGCCCTCCTCGCTGCTGGACTGTGCTCGATTTGCCGGAGATGGGTGCCTCTCCCACCCAATCGACCCCCCATGTGGCCGTCGGAGGACGCTCCTCGTCGGCAGCCTCGGGAACCCAACAAATCTCACCGCCACCGCCTCCTCGTAGCCGCTTTTTGCTCCTCCCTGCCCTCCTCGCGCCGTCCGGCGTCGATTTGGAGTGGCGGATCCGTGGGCTTGGGTGTGGTGGCCTGTGGTGGAGCAGCGGGGCGGCTTGCGCGGCGAGGAAGGCGTACAAGTGGGGGGCCGGAGGTGGAGCGGCAGCGGGCGAATGCGACGGCGTGCCAGACGACCCAAGGCGTGGGGCCGGAGATGGAGCGGTGGCGAACGGCCTCGCCGGCGAACCAGACGACACGAGGCGTGGAAGGTGGAGGTAGAGCGGCGGCATGCGACCGGCGACTGCCCGTTGAGAAGGAGAAAGGGGAAAGGAACGGCCGAGGTATTTTCGAATTATTTTAAAACACGAGCGCGTAATTACTAGAAGGGAAGGCGCATCCATAGAATAAGATTCGGAGCTAGTAGAGAAGAAAAATGCATGTGCGCCGGCACTTGAAACAGCGCGCGTGCGCCATATAAGATGATGGTCTG
>JADLZK010008884.1:0-194670 GCA_015847255.1 Hyparrhenia diplandra
AAAGACAAATCCGTTTTCTTTACTGAGCGGGCCATTAGTTGCGCCGTGCTCGTTCCCACCTACAGAATGCTCTATAAAAGGCATGCTGCCATTTTCATTCCCCGGACCTGGCATATGAACTGTTGCGCTCTGTTTGTCCCCCTCTCCGCGCGCGGAACATCCTTCGACTTCAGATGGTCGACCGAGGATATTCCACCTTGACCAAGCTCGGCTTCGGTGTCCTGGCCTTCAACTCGGCGCTCGCCATCTACAACTCCTGGGGCGACACCGGCTCCGCCGCGTTCGTGCTCGCCGCGGACGTCGCCCTCGTGCTGCTCTTCCTCTACCTCCGTGCGTTCGAGCAGGGCGGCAGGGCCAGGGATGGCGCCAAGACCAAGGCCGCGTTGTGGGCGCTCACGACCCTGCTCACGGCCATGTTCTCCAGCTACGCCGCGAAGACGGCGCCACTGACCGTCGGCGCCCTCGTCTACCTCTGCCTCCGTGAGCTCGAGCGTGCTCAGATCGGCTTGGGCGGACGGTACGCCGAGCCCGAGCTGCTCAAGCTGGCCTTCGGCGTCGTGTCGGGCGACTCCGCGCTCGCCCACCACCACGCCCACGGCGGCGCCCCGGGCTCCCTGGCGTTTGTGTTCATCGCGTACGTCGGTTTCCTGACGCTCACCTGGCTCTTCCTCCGTCGCTTCGACGGCCGCGCTCGCGGCGCCGGGCAGTGAGGCAATGAAGCGACCAAAGTAAAGGCCGCGCTGCCTGGGCGGTGACGACGCTGGTCACGTTCGTCCAGGGCGCCGGCGGCCATGCATCCTGCTCGTGCCGCCTTGGTATGTGCCCACGCAGTATTGGGCCCCAGGACGGCAGGAATTTACTTGTTTTGTCTGTCCCTTTAGAACAAAATAATAGTCGGTTGTAAACCGTGTGACTATATTGTGATGAGGCCTGGGAGAGAGACAGTACGCCAGGCCAGTGAAAATGTTTCTACTTCCTACGTCAAAAGGTTGCTGTATCTAATACTCTTGTTCCAATTGAAAGAGATTGGTATACTACTATACTATTTTCCTTTTTTATACAGTGTTCTGTGCACACACAACTTCAATCCGCATCTGAAACCTCAACTCGGAACATCACACCATCAATCAAGTTACTACTGTTTCATTGGAGAAGTTCATATGCTTATCCTAGCTAGCTCCGTGGTCGTTGCCTTTTTTCTCTCGAGTGATTAACGGTCAAACTAGGTGGTTCACTTATCTATAGTTTGACCAATATTGTATAGATAAAAAATATTAGTATTTGTGACACCAAATAAATATATTATGAAAATATATCTCATGCATGATACTGATTTGACATTATAAATTAATGTTCATATTTTTTATTCACAGTTAATTAACCTGAATTCTTTTACTTGGTAATATGCATGCTAGAATTTGTATTATTTTGTTGAACATAGAGATCGAGTAGTCTTATAGGTAGATCTAGACTTCTAGCAATGCAAGTCGTGGAGCTTTGCTGCAAGCCTGCAACTGACGGACTGACTTTCAGATTTATGTGCCATCTGCAAACGAAGGGATTTATTTTTGTGCTAATTGGAATGCTAGCTCATAATAACAAAATTTTCGATGCAAAACAAATCCATATATGAGAATATGCAAAGAAAAAGTGTGTATTTCTTCGCGTGAACTTTGACGTAGTGCACGTAAGATTACGTCGTCAACAAACATGGTTTGCGTTGCTTCCGATGTTACTTGTGATATTTTTAATTAAACAAATAACAGACGTGTTCCCTTGACGCAGCCCGCTCATTTGCTAGGTGACGTCGTTTTGAATGGTGGGAGCTCACAGCTCACGACGCAAGAACGCAGCCACCCTTTTGACCTCGCAGAGTTTTCCGTTATGGGCCAGCATGGCCCAGTGACAATGTACAAATATCAGCCCAATTATGATTAGAAGGTGGCCCAATTACGAAGCTGCTAAGAAACAAAGGCCCCGCAGACAACGCGGTTTCGCCATCGACAGTAGAACAAGAACAATACAGACACGTTTCTCAAAAAAAAAAAAAAAGAAGAAGAAGGTAAACTATCTCACTCCTGCTACACACAGTGATTTTGTTTCCATTGAAATGGGTCAAAATTGAAATTGTTTTACATGTCGGCTGTCGGCAAAGTAGTGCTGGTCAATGGCGGTATTACTTCACTACTTGCATTTTTTTTTAGATAAAGGAAATTATATTCCGGCTTCAGTCATCCGAGGATGCATCAAGCCAACAAAATTACAACTGAAAAACAATGTTACAGGTAAGACAAAAGTCACCGAAAACACTGATGCAATTTGAAAAAAAAACTAAAACTCATCCACCATTAGAGACTCCAGATCATGTAACTTGGCACCAGCATAAGACCCCATAAGCGTGTGCGATGAGCCACCACCATGATGCCGGCGCCAGCCGACATCCAAGGGATCTTCCACCAGCGACGTCTCCAACGAGAAAATGCCATCCAAAGACATCATCGCCGCCCACCCAACTAGTGTAGGTTTTCACCGTAGAGATCCACTTGCAAAAGACGGCGCCTCCAGCGAGGAAAGTGGCGCCCTCGGGCGTCACCGCCGTCGTAATAGTGAGCGGCCAATGCCATGTCCTCCGGGACCACGCCGATACGCCAACCGCCGGCGGCGTGCACCATCGCCGAAATCTGATCACGGAAAAGCGAATGCCGGCGCGTCCACCGCCATCTCGTCCCTTTCCACGACTCCTCCACCTTGACGAGCGGTGTGGAAGCCACCATGGCCGGCCACCGGGTTCATCCCCGATACGGCCGACCCAAATGCTTCACCGTCACCGCCGTCCGAGAACACCGCCACTATGGTCGACGTACTGCGACGCCCATCGTCCTGGGGTCGCCGGATCAGCCCGCGACCGGGTTCTCGGCGCCCGGATATGGGCGGTCGGCCGCGCCACCATGGGGTCGAACCAATCTTCGCTGCTCCGCCCAAAGCCCTGCGCTCCACTGCCACCGCCGCGTCGTCCGCATCGCCTCCAAATCAGAGCCTCCGACCAGATCCGGACGGGGGCGTCACGGATCGGGCGGCCGCCGCCGCCACTGAAGCCCACGCCGGAACCCGAGGACACCGGTCAGGGCCGAAAAGGCTCGATCCGGTCCCAGGCGCGCCCGAGGTCATAGCTGGCTGCCGAAGAGCGCGCCCCCGACACCACCTCCTCTCCTCCGCGCATCCGGTGAAGAGGAGACGCCGCTGGAGCACGCACGCGCGCGGATCCGGCCACCGGCGCGAGCAAGAGGCGCCGCCGCCATGGAATCGACCCGCCGCCGGAATCACGGGTGGCGGACGTTTCTCGATCCGCTTCCCTGGGTGAGTTTAGAGGGAAAAAGCCCCCCGCCGCCACCTTCCTCGCGGCTGCGCGGGCTTCCAGCAGCCTGCTCTCGCGGCGGCGGGGCTTGGTTGCCGCCCAGCCGCCCCGAAGGACGACGCCTTAAGTGCAGCTATATCACTTCACTACTTGCATACGGAGTACAAACAGTTGATTAAGGAACCTGCTTGTTTAATCGGTTTATGTCGGTTCGGAAAGTCTATATAGTCCCAGTCCCAGGTTTCAGCAGCTCCCGAGTTCCCGCTGCTCGCTCGCTGCCAAGCATGGAACGGCAGACGATCATAAGCTTCACCGTGCTGGCATTCAACTCAGGCCTCGCCATTTACAACTCCTGGGCCGACGGCGACCGATCCTCGGTCGCGTTCGTGCTGCTCGCTGACTCCGTGCTCCTGTGTGAGATACAATCGATAGGGGAAAGGGGAAAGGTAGCGAGGAACTAGGAGTTCTATTGCAGATGAATGATTAACAGAATTCAAATGTATGTTTACAAATTTCTCATGCCTCTCTGTGTTCTACCGACTGCTACTTATAGTTAGCCACGAAGCCAATCGGGACCGGTATAGTCAATTAAAGATGATGGATCCATTGATCAAATAATGCTGAAGATAAACCTGCCTTTTTACTGTCCATTGACATGTGTTTCGTTAAGAGGAGCACACCGTTTCTTCCCTAGTTATTGACTTATTGTTTCTCTCCGGTCCTGTCTAACTGTTTTGATGGAATAAAATTCTACTCGAACGCGAAATGTAGAGTCATCAGCAAACTTAAGCAAAAATCACTGCCGATGATTCGTACCCCCGTCGCATAAGGATGCGATTATCATTTTTCTTGAGTGTACTTGGAAACTGTTAAAGTGCTTTTTTAGGAGGAAATATATTAAAATTAGGGAGACAAAATGTCGATATGATAATGACGTTTATTGTTTTTCTTTTTGCGAATGATATCATGCAAGCAGAGGATCCTCTCGTTGTCTAGCAGACATTTATTGACTTTAGGGGACAATTATAAAACTGTGGACAATAAAGTTCTAGAATCTAGACCAACCTTCAGTATGACATTGACGTTTTTGTTCTTATTATTTTTTCTCTTTTTCTTTTTTCATTTACGCACTTGGCGTCTTGGCGACTAAGGATATGATGATCTGATCCTCAGCTGCTCTGACCTACCCCAGGAATCTGTTGCGAATTGTGACCTTGTGGGTCACAAAGACGGTGCACACGTAAGTTTTACACGTTGTAGTGCATTTGGAATATTCAAAATCCAATTGATATTTATTGCTCTCACATCTCTTTTGAGTTTCTCTCAAGTATATTCAATATCCATCCTTAATTATGATCCAATGAGGTCTAAAATACATTTGAGAGCAACCCAAAACTTGAAGTCCAGTGTCACCTGATGTCTTAATTTGGACTTGAGAGAGGGGGTCTCCAATATCTGGTTTTAGGTTTTAATTTTGAAGTGGCGTCCGTACTTATTTATATACTTGCCACATTAGTACGAAGAGTATCCAGTTATAAAGATACTAAGTCGTCTCAGATAAATTTAGTGGATTTTATTAAAAATTTAAGTAAAGACATGAGATTCATAAAACTAAGGTCCAGCTTTAGATTTTTGTAGTCTTGGCGTCCGTGCTCATTAGGGATCATGGTCATGTCAATTGCGATGGAGCGACGACACGCAGACGCTGGCTAGCTGTGGCTCCACAGTTGGTGCGCACCATCGCAGCTAGGACCGCCCATCTCCGGCATCCGCATAGTGGAAGCCCCGTCGCTAAGCAAGGACCCATGTGGCATCAGCTGCCTGTAAGATAGCGTGACCACGTCAGAGCCCCTGCCATCGCGAACCACAAGGAGCTCTCGTGCAGCAGGTGCAGGACAACACGATGAAGATTTGATCTCCGCTATCATATAAAACGCTGCAGCTAGTACGTGGTGCTTATATAGTTCGATCTGCTCCTATCCCACGCTACCCTAAAAAATCCGCTAGTTCCGGCTCCGCGCGCCGAACATCGTTGGACTTGACATGTCCAACGACCGGGGATATTCCACCATGACCAAGCTCGGCTCCGGTGTCCTGGCCTTCAACTCGGCGTTCGCCATCTACAACTCCTGGGGTGACACAGGCTCCGTGGGATACGTGCTCGCCGCGGACGTTGCGCTCGTGCTCCTCTTCCTTTGCCTCCGTGCTTTCGAGCAGGGCGGCACGGGCAGGGATGACAAGAACAAGGCCGCCGTGTGGGCGCTCACGACCCTGCTCACGGCCATGTTCTCCACCCACGCCGCGAAGATGGCGCCCCTTATCGTCGGCCCCCTCGTCTTCCTCTGCCTCCGCGAGTTGGAGCGGGCCGAGACCGGCTTCGGCGGACAGTACGCTGAGCTGCTCAAGATGGTCTTCGGCGTCGTGGCGTGCGACTCCGCGATCGCCGACCACCACGCCCACGGCGGAGCGGGCTCCCTGGCTTTCGTGTTCATCGCGTACGTTGGTTTCCTGATGCTCACCTTTCTCTTCCTCCGTCGCTTCGACAGCCGCGCTCGCGGCGCCGGGCAGTGAGGGGGCCGCGCGCCCTGGCCGCCGCCGCCGACGCTGGTCACGTACGTCCACGTCACCGGCTAGCTCCCATGCATGCTGCTCATGGCGCCTGCTGGTATGTATGGCCACTAGTATTGGTCCTCAGGACGTACGGAAGGAATTTACTTGTTTTGTCTCGGTCTGTTCCTTAGAATAAAAAAAAGTCGGTTTACTTTTTATACATCATGTCACTATATATTGTATGTCAGTGAAAAAGTCTATGCTTCCTACGTCAAAAGGTCGGTGTATCTAAATATATTTGTTCCAATTACCATATACTATTTCCTTTATTATTATTCTAGCTCCCTGGGTGAAGACACTGATCCCATTTTCTCTTCAGTGATTAACAGACAAATTTGTTTATGCTACATCTGTCCATAAAAAGGACACAATCTAGGTGCATTCTTTGGTTCACATATCTATAGTTTTATCAAATATATAGATAAAAAATATTAGTATATACAGAATATGCAAAGAAAAAAAAAAGGACATAGTGCACGAAAATATAGACCTACAACCACGACTTTGCACCCACTGGAGCGTCGTGTCACTTGTCAGATTACGTTTTGCGTTGCTTCCCATGTTGCTTGTGATTTTATTAAAAAAATAATAAATAAATAACAGATGTGTTCCCTTGTTAATTGAGGGAGCCCACTCATTGGCTAGGCGACGTTTTTGAGTTCACAAAAGTACGCGGCCAGACCTTTTTCCTCCCAGGCGTCGCCCCATGGCCGTGAACAAATTTCAGCCCAACTGTGGTGAGAAGGTGGCCCAATTACGAAGCGCCTACGAAACAAAGGCCCCGCAGAGATTGAAATGCAGTTTCGCCGTTGGCCAGTCGTCAATAGAACGAGGACACACAATATGTAAAGCAGAACGAGCACACACAATATGTAAAGGAGAATTAGCTCTGTAGCCGTGGAAACGATGTTAAGTCAGGGGTAAAAGTTTACACAGGCAAAAAAATTTGTTTTGTACATTTGGGGTATTATTAAGCAAATAAATTCACACACAACCAATATTATCAAGTAGACATCTACTTTTTGGTGAATTTATTTACCTAAGATTACTCTAAATATACCACAAGCAAATAAAACTATGAATTTTTTTTTTTTTCAACAGGGGGTAAAATGACCTTTTTACCCACGACTTAACAACGTTAGCTATCAAAACGGACGGAAGGCCGTAAAGCCAAAGAAAAGTCATTCAGGGTCATAGAATAAAAAAATAGAGTCATACTTTCTCCATATCGCAATTAGAAGACGTTTTGAGCAAGGTTTGGGTTAAATATTGGGAATATAAATCATGAATAACTATTAAGTCGCTCAGTTTGGAAATGTGAAAATCGTATCGATAGATTACTCTTGAAAATTAATTTCATAAAATTATACATTATCACTTTCTAATAAGTATTTTTATAGAAAATAGAAGTTGCTTTGGAAATCGTGTCGTTCTCTAAGTGTCTTCTGATTGCGATATGGAGAGAGTACAAAGGAAACTCTCTCGCTCCTACCGGACACGGTTAGTTAATTTGTTTCCATACAAGTGTAAAAAAAAATTCAAACTGCTTTTTACAAGTTTGCTGTCGGCAACAAAGTAGTGCTAGTCAATGACGGTTTACATACATATATGTCGATTCCGGCTAGATTGGGCGGAATTGACACCTGATTCTTGATCGTCGGTGATGAAGGTGACGAAGGCGGTGATGATGACGACGATTGGCGGTGGTGACGAGGTTGATGACGATGGCGAGGTAGTAGAGAGGGGAAGGAAGGGCGGCGGCGGCGGCTGGGCAATGCTGGAGGCGGAGGAGGCGGTGGCAGCGTGAACAGCGGCGGCGGCGGGTCGGCGGCGCACGTCGTGAGAGAGAGAGAGATTGAGAGCTAGAGAGCTGGAGAGTTTTTGGGTGTTACCCCTTTAAATTTTCTGATTAAGATCCAAACAATTACAGCTCCCTTGTATTTATAGTCCAGGGAAGACTTGCACGCTAAGCAATCTCTAGGAGGTTTCCTTATAGATTGAAATACCTCTCTCACAAGCAACCTATTTATTCCCTATTTTATTCCTATATTTATTCCTTAAATATTCCTTACTTAATTGAAGCAACCGACGTGGTGTGATTCGGCGGATGACGGCGGCGGCCGACCCGAGCCTCCAGCAGCGCCACGGGCCTTAGGCCTAGTGCGGCGGCGGGTCATGACATTTCTCCCCCCTTTCGCTGACAGCGCGTCCTCGCGCTGTCGTTCGGCACTGTGGTCGTTGTTGATGAGTTGGGCGAAGATGGGTGTCCTGACCTTTACTGATTGGAGAATATCCCGTAGCACCTGTGATAAGTCTATGACGTAGTAGTGATGGTTGTTGAGTAAGACAATCTCCATTGCTGGCGCCCAAGTTGTTGCTCCTAGCTGGGGCTTGATGGTTCCGTCGATGCAAAGTAGGTTGTTGCCAATTCGTATTGCCAGTTGATGAAGGATGGGAGCCTCCGGGGTATTGACGAAGCCGACGAGGTAACAGGTTGATGTGGGTGGTATGTACCTCTTGTCGTCGTCGCTGAAGTTCACAAGTCGAGGCTTGCTGAAGATGGAAGCGTCGAACTCCTTGACGAGTTGGTTCGTAGTGCTCCCTATGTAGGGCGCCTCCTGGTGCAGTGCAGCCCACGGTATGTTGGCGTAGTCGTACTGGGCATAAATGTCGATGAGGAACATGGGAGCCAACTGATATGGCTCTGGAGTCGTCCCTGCTGCCAGAGTCGCGTAGTCGACGTCGCGATGGTTGTTGGTGTCGCCGTTGAAGGACGTCCCAAAACCGAGAGTGTGGCACCATGCTATGGTGTCTCCGTTCTCCCGTGGCGCCTTTGCTGGAGCTGCAGTTTGATTGATGGTGTTCTCCACCATTGTCGATGTCGGCCGAATGTCCAGCAGGTGTAGGAGGTCGTCGTCGAAGGTCGGCGAGTGAACGACCGTCTCCTTGATGGCGCCTGGGGGGGGCGTCGGTGTTCTCGTCGGCCGTGGCGCCCATGTGTGGAACGTCGTGGTCGCCAATGTCGAGGTTGGCCGCGAGGATGTCGTCGTGGTTGATGCACTTGTAGTTGTTGTCGATGGTAGGCATGGTGAAGACGTAGTCGACATCAGGGGGAACGTCATTGGCGTTGGCATCCTTGAGGACGTCGTTGCCGTTCATGGTGCCCATGGTAGCGTCCTTGTCGTTGTCGATGTCGTCGATGCCGCAAGTATTGTGGCTAGCGACATTAATGGCGATGTCGGGGGTGTCGTTGACGCTCAGGGGGGTGTCGTTGTTCTCGTCGATGATGCCGGGGTCGAAGACGTCTTGGTTGACGATGTCGAGCGACATCGTTGGAGCATGGGTGATAGAGGTAGAAGCTCCATGTTGAATGGGATGGACTTGCCTGGTGACTGTGGAGCGTGTGTTGTCCTGGTCGGCGAAGTTGTTGGCTTTGTTGGTCATGTCGCCGTTGTTGTCCAGGATGTCGTGGACGTCGGGGTTGAGATTGGTGGTGTCGGTCCGGCGTCGACGCCGGCGTCGTTGAGTCGTCCTTGTTGGCACTCGGATGTTCCCAATGTCAAAGATGATGTTGGTAGTGACCGGGAACTTATCTGTGCCATTGTAGTAGCCGTGAGACGTTGGCCTAATTGGGTAGGCTTTTCGTCGAGCGGTTTGGTGGACGTCGGTGGTAGCCTCCGGCCGATCCGACGGATAGCAACAATGGGGGCGCCCATGGGGGTAGGCGTGCTCGTTGCTTGCGGCGTCGATGATCATGGAGGGGGCGTAGGCGGCGCCGGTAGGGAGCATCGTCACCGTCGGCGGCGCCCATGGCGGGACGTCATCGGTGGTGGCCGAGGTGACGTCGTGGGGCGCGTCACGCCGGACGGCAAGGCTGCGTCTTTGCGGTGTTGCCGCTGTCTTGGCCACCGGGTCGTCGTGGATGTCGATGAGAGCGTTGTTGATGTCGGAACGGCCATGGCAGCGGTGGCGTTGTTGGCGGCGCCGCGGGCCGTGTCGCCAAAAAGATTCAACTTCGAGAGTGTCGCCATTGTATCGTCGTCGGGCAGTTGTTCATCCAACTTCTTGAGGAGGGCGGTGAACATGGCACGGAATTTCCTCCGGTGATCATTTAAACTCGCAAATCTCCTTCTCGAGCTCGGCGATGTTGTGGCTGTCCATCGGATCTTGGCGTTGGTGGTGGTCGGAAGCCGTCGGTGGTGGGAATCGCCCCCGTCTCCGGATACGCCGTGCCGATTCCGGCTAGATTGGGCGAATTGACACGATTCTTGATCGTCGGTGATGAAGGTGACGAAGGCGGTGATGATGACGGCGATTGGCGGCGAGGTGACGTAGGTTGATGATGATGGCGAGGTAGTAGAGGGAAGGGAGGGGCGGCGGCGCTGGCGGGCAAGGGCGCCAGCGTGGAGGCGTGGCGGCATGAACAGCTGGGCGGCGGCTTGGTCGGCGCGGCGACGCGGCGAGAGAGAGAGAGAGAGATTGAGAGCTAGAGAGTTGGAGAGTTTTTGGGTGTTACCCCTTTAAATTTTTCGATTAAGATCCAAACGATTCTGACTCCCTTGTATTTATAGTCCAGGGAAGACTTGCACGCTAAGCAATCTCTAGGAGGTTTCCTTATAGATTGAAATACCTCTCTCACAAGCAACCTATTTATTCCCTATTTTATCCCTATCTTTATTCTTTAAATATTCCTTACTTAATTGCGAAGCAACTAACGTGGCGCGGTTACGGCGGATGACGGCGCGGCGGCGCCCCCGAGCCTCACATACAAGACGGCCTTAGAGCACCCGCAGTGTGCGGTTCGTAGTCGATTCGATGCAATAAATGAGGCCATCGAACCCGGTGCTATATACACCGGGACACGGTTCGATGGAGGACCCGCTCCCCTTGCATCGCATCCGGCTCCTTCCAGTAGATCCGCCGTCGTTTCTCTCTCTCTCGCCGTTGGCTCCGCCGTTGTGCGAATCTCGGCTCCTCTCCCGGCTCTCCGGCAGGTGCTCCTCTCCATCTCCTTCTCGAGCGACATCGGCGCGGTCACAACCTCGAGGGGCGGCCGGTGCGGCCGCCATCCGCTCCACTTCCCCCGCCACCGGTTGTCGACGAGTGCACGCTTGACGAGGGCCAAGATCCACGCGGGACAGGGCCCCGGCGACCACGCCGTCGCCGTGCTCGGGCCCTGCCTGGTCCGACCTCCCCTCGCGCCGGCTGCGATCGCGCCCACCGCCGTCGAGATCCACGCGGGGGCGGGCCCGGGCGACCACGGCCCGAGCCGCCGGGAGGCGGCGAGGGGAGGGAGGCAGCCAGGAACATGGTGAGAGCGAGCGCGGGGACGCCATGGCCCTCCTCCCACGCCCCGTCGCCGTCGTAGCTTGGGAGGATACCCCCTTCGTCGTCGTGGTGGCGGCGAGGGGGGGCGGCAAGGCGCAAAGGAGCGGCGGTGGCGAGGCTGCGGGGAGGCGGCAAGACCGCGAGAAGAAGGAGCGGCCGCGGGCGACTGCAGCTCCGGGCAGTGGTGGAGGAGGCGGCGGAGATGTGCATGCGGCGATGCGGGATGCGTGGGTTGGGGAGAGACGAGAGGTGGGAAAGGGGAGAGGTAGTTGAGAAAGGGACGATTTTTCATGCGTGGGGCCGAGCATGGAACCGAGCCTCGGTTCGATCCACTGCGGAGGAGATAACACGACCCATCACATCGTCGGTGGAGCCCATAATCGAACCGAGGTGGGTGCGATACACTGCTGATGCTCTTAGGCCTAGTGCGGCGGCGGGTCATGACAATATATCATTATCAAACAGGTTGATGAAGGTCTAGACCTAAGCTAGACTTTGGAGCAAGCACGCCACGGGCACGGTGTGTTTTGAAAGGACATGGTGAGCAATCGGCGGCCGGTGGGCCAGGCGGTGGTTTTTTCGGTTGTGCGTGTTGTTTTATCGGGTCCGTGCGGTGGCCCACTCGGACAGTCGAACATATGGTTGCGGGCTAGCGGGAGCCTAGTGGGAAATGGCTACTCCCTCCGTCCTAAAATGTTTGTCGCTTTCGGTTTTCATGACACAACTTTAACTCGATTTGTACAAAATACGTGCAACATTTATATCTTCAAATCACTGCTAAGAAGCCTGAGGTTGTTTCTACTCAAATCGAGTTTACCTAGGGATTTGACTTTACCTTCAATTGAAACTCAGCAACATGGGCGAGCAGGCCCTTCGAGCTGCGAGGCCAACGGAGAAAAGCTGAGGGAGACGGAGCTTCACGCCGCCATCAGAGGTGGAGCGCGTGCAGCGGCCCGATGGGGAGGTCCACGCCGGAGACGGAGCCGAGGAGCTTCGAGCTGCGAGGCCAAGAGAGAAAAGCGGAGGGAGACGGACGGGCTCACGGAGCAGAGGGGCTCAGATGCAAAAGAGGAGGGAGACGGACAGGCTCACGGACGACTCCGTCTCGTATCGCACGCGCCGCTGGACGGAGGAATACCCGAGGGCCCGTTTGAGGAGGGAAACCAATAGAATGCGGACACGTGCGTGGAGACATGGAAGGAGACACGCAAGGGAGATACACAAGCCGCGGCCGCCTTTGCATGTCTCCCTTCGTGGTCTCTCGACACGTGTCGGCCTTCTATTGGTTCCCAATCCCAGACGGCGTTCGTATTTGCTCCGTCCGCGACGCCGCGGGCGAGCACGAGAAACGGCCGTCTCCCCTAATCACGCCACGTGCTTATCATTTTACGGCCCCACACATCCCACCGGATGAATTAAATGGAGGCGGCAAAAGGCTGCAGCCTCTGTAGAATTGGCGCCAATTAAAACGAGGTGGTTCCATCAGTTAACATCTAATACCGAGGGCGCCTACACATAGCTTGCATCTAAATCAGTCCTCTATATGCCCGACGAGAATACTAGTCTTCTCGTTTCTCTCAATCTACACAACAGCTTGCATCTCAACTTAGTACTCCATATGCCCGACGAGACCGATGCCGGCGAGGCCGGCTACACGGGGAGCATCTCGGCCAATTCCCCCATGCCTGGCGAGGCTAACTACATGGAGGCCGATTCTCCGCAGTACCCATAATCTTGATACGACCTCTTGGTGTTGTCACATCACTTCTCTAGATCAACATTCCGACGACACAAGAAGAACAAAGTTAGAAGCTGCAGGTCATATTTGATTACCATTAAGTAATCTGTCGTACTTGTTTTGTCTATGCAAATATATTCGAAATTCCTAAGCTCCAAACCGAACCTACTCAGTCGAAAATTCTACGTAAGACAGGATACCTAAGGTTGGTAAGAAATTCTACATCAAGAAGAGGCATACCAATTTTACAATGCATATGCTCGAGACAAGGGTTTTAGTATTCGAAGGAGCAGTTCACATAATGTGAAAAACAGAAGACACCATAAAGAATAGAACCTTTTGTTGTTCTCGTGAAGGTATTAAATCACTTTTGTATTGTGCCCTTTCTTCATCATTAGGGATATAACGTCATTTTCATCAATTATTTATCTATCTATAGGTGTTACGCCCCGATAAAAGAGAAGAATCTTCCGGCTATAATAGACCCGGAGACACGATGCAAGTGTGAAGCTCGCATGAAGATAAGTCTTACGAGATGGATTGCATCTATGAGTTTGAGCCCGAACATAATCATACTCTTGCTACTAGCGATCAAGTTCACCATTTAAGATCTCAAAGAAAAATAAATGAAGCACAACTCACTAGTGTAGAAAATGCTAAAGCAAATCGGCATTTCAAATAAAGCTACCTTTGATCTCATGGCAAAACAAGCAGGTGGAGTTGAGAATCTTGGATTTACTCGTGAAGATATGAAGAATAAATTGTATTCAAAGAGGTCACTACGAGACAAGCTCAAGGGGACACGGGAGGAGTATTGGAATATCTAGAGAAGAAAACATCGGAAGATGGAAAGTTTTTCTATTCCATTCAGGTTGATGAGGATGACTTGATAACAAATATTTTTGGACAGATTCTAAAATGGTTGCGAGACTATGAACTTTTTGGTGATGTTGTTTGCTTTGACACAACATATAGAAAATTAAATGATGGACGTCCATTTGGTGCGCTAGTTGGAGTGAATAATCACAAGAAAACCACGATTTTTGGTCTTTGCACTTTTATACGATGAAAGCGCCGATAGTTTTGTTTGGCTTTTCAACACATTTTTAATCGCTATGTCGGGCAAAAAGCCAAAGACCATTTTAACCGATGAAGATGCAGCCATGGCAAAAGCAATCAAGATAGTACTACCGAGAGACTCATCACAGAATTTGTGTTTGGCATATGAACCGTAATGCATGCAAGCATCTTCTTTGGAGTTGTGGAGGACTATAAGAAGTTCAATAAAGATTTTCAAATTTGTATTTATGATCAAGAGGAGGAGGAGGAATTTCTAAACGCATGGAACAATTTGCTAGACAAGTATAAGCTACAAAACAATCAATGGCTACAAAGATTATTTGATAAAAGAGAGAAATGGGCCTTAGCATATGGAAGAAATACATTTTTGCCGATATGGTTAGCACTCAAAGAAGTGAAAGCATGAACAATGAGTTGAAGGGATACATTAGTGTCAAATATGACATACTTACCTTTTTTGAGCACTTTGAAAGGTTGGTGGCAGATAAAAGATATGAGGAGATAAAATGTGATTTCAAGGCAACACAAAGTACACCTAAGTTGAAATCTGACTTGAGGATACTAAGGCATGCAGCAAGAATTTATACCCCAGCCATATTTAAGGTATTCCAAGAACAAGTGATGCAAACACTGAACTGTGATCTGTTCTATTGTGGTGAAAGTAATGCTGAAAAGGAGTACAAAATAAAGGTTTATGGTAAGAGGAACGAACATGTTGTGAAGTTTTCTCCATTGGAAGTAGAAGTGAAGTGTAGCTGCAAAAAGTACGAATTTGTTGGAATCTTATGCTGTCATGCGTTGAAGATACTTGATATCAACAATATCAAAAAAATTCCTGAACATTACATTCTAAATAGATGGACAGTTGATGCAAAAGTAGTTCATATAAAGAGCAATTCTGAGACACATGACGATCCCAAAACAAAGCTATCAAAACGGAGAAAGGAGTTATGCAACATGTATATTCAGTTAGCTAATCGAGCTGCAGAATCTGATGAAACATACTCTATGGCTGTGAATAATGCAGAGAAATTAGCAGAAGATGTGGAGAAAAGTCTAAAAATAAGACCTGATTCAGATGTCGGTACCTCATCTCAGCCACAAGGTTCTCACTCAAAGATAGCCTCGAGTAATAATTACGTGAATACCATACATGTGACACCAAATTCTAATTATTTATATTATCTATTTTGTAGGTACACAAGAAGAAGACCTAGCTATAAAACCAAAAGGCTTGAAGGTTAAGGAGAAGGAAATTTATGGATCTGAGAGACCAATTGGTGGTTTTGAGAAGGCGACACGGCAGAAAAAAAAAGGCAAGAATGTCCCAACGGCTTCTGGTTCTGCAACAGAAACAAACACAAGACAAAAAAAGAAAGGCAAGAATGACCCAAAGGCTTGTGGTCCTACAATGGAAGTAGATAATGTAACATATGTGCAGCCACACTACACTGAACTGGTACCAGATTTCAGTTATATTTAATTTAATATTATCAGTACTAGTCATATATTCATTACTGATATTAGTTTTCTTTTTATTTGGTACAGGGCCATTTAGGGACAAGCATGTACCAACATCAAATTCAAATACCTGGCTACTATCAGGGCTACTATCCACATGGAAATGCTTTTGTGCCTCCGCCTTTCAGTTCATTATTTGGGACCCCTAACCATGGTCAAGATGCACAAGAAGAAAATATCACTCCGTCATTCAGTACAAATCCCTATAATGTATTTCCCAATTTTAAATGAAGGTCTCATACCCCTAGGAAAACGGAGGAGTTCTGTGCTAAATTCTATTTGTTTTTAGCTAACTTGTAAGGTATATTTGATTTGATATATAGCATCAGACGGAATGCTGAATATTTCATCTTTATTAATGTATGAAGAAAAAATAGGGACTACCACTAGGCAACAAAACTTGCAAAAACATGCTAGAGTCTGAAAGCATCGTCACCCAAATATCTTCAATCCTCCACCATATGGTGTGATGTCAGTTCGATGGACCTGAAGAGGAAAGGTAAAATATACATTCTCATGGCACAAACAGAAATCTGCAAACTCAAATCCAGATCCCCAACCCAAAATCGAGATCCTAGAAATCAAAATCGCAATGTGCAGCTACAATCTAGGTTCCAGTAAATCTAATCAACTCACTGCTAAGAAGCCTGAGGTTGTTTCTGCTCAAATCGAGTTTACCTAGGGATTTGACTTTACCTTCAATTGAAACTCAGCAACATGGGCGAGCAGGCCAGCTTCGAGCTGCGAGGCCAACGGAGAAAAGCTGAGGGAGACGGAGCTTCACGCGCCATCAGAGGTGGAGCGCGTGCAGCGGCCTGATGGGGAGGTCCACGCCGGAGACGGAGCCGAGGAGCTTCGAGCTGCGAGGCCAAGAGAGAAAAGCGGAGGGAGACGGACAGGCTCACGGAGCAGAGGGGCTCAGATGCAAAAGAGGAGGGAGACGGACAGGCTCACGGACGACTCCGTCTCGTATCGCACGGCGCGCGGACGGAGGAATACCCGAGGGCCCGTTTGAGGAGGGAAACCAATAGAATGCGGACACGTGCGCGGAGACATGGAAGGAGACACGCAAGGGAGATACACAAGCTGCAGCCGCGGCGGTGACGACGCATCTGCCACCAGGTGCAGGAAAGGGGCTTGTATACTGTTCAGTGTTCACACTTGTCGACGGATGCTTCTTGCCGCTGCACAGCCTGCACTATATATACAGTTTCAGCTGGTAGCAGTGGCACTGCAACGCTCCACTTTAATTTCCATTTCGCACATCATACAGACGGCAAAAAGAATCGACATCGATCGCGCGAGTAGGCATATGGATCACAGGCAAGGCTCGTCGGGGCTAACCAGCCTGGGCTTCGGCGTCCTGGCGTTCAACTCGGCGCTCGCCATGTACAACTCCTGGGGCGACGCCGCCTCCGTGGCGTTCGTGCTCGGCGCGGACGCCGGGCTCGTGCTGCTCTTCCTCTGCCTCCGTGCGTTTGAGCAGGGCGGCAGGGCCAGGGATGGCAAGAACAAGACCGCGGTGTGGGCGCTCACGACCCTGCTCACGGCCATGTTCTCCAGCTACGCCGCGAAGATGGCGCCACTGATCGTCGGCGCCCTCGTCTTTCTCTGCCTCCGCGAGTTGGACCTTGCCGAGATCGGCTCGGGCGGACAGTACGCTGAGCTGCTCAAGATGGCCTTCGGCATCGTGACGTGCGACTCCTCGCTCGCCCACCACCACACCCACGGCGGCGCGGGCTCCCTGGCGTTCGTGTTCATCGCGTACGTTGGTTTCCTGACGCTCACCTTTCTCTTCCTCCGTCGCTTCGACAGCCGCGCTCGCGGCGCCGGGCAGTGAGGGGCCGCGCGCCCCGGCCGCCGCCGCCGCCGCCGCCGACGCTGGTGACGTACGTCCACGTCCCCGGCATGCTGCTCATGGCGCCTGCTGGTATGTATGTATGGCCACTAGTATTAGTCCTCAGGACGTACGGAAGGAATTTACTTGTTTTGTCCCTTAGAATAAAATAAAAGTCGGTTTACTTTTCATACATCATGTCACTATATACTGTATGTCAGTGAAAAAGTCTATGCTTCCTACGTCAAAAGGTCGGTGTATCTAATATGTTTGTTCCAATTCGAAGAGATTGATATATTATCATATACTATTTCCTTTATATTATTATTAATTCTAGCTCTCTGGGTGAAGACACTGATCCCTTTTTCTCTTCAGTGATTAACAGTCAAATTTGTTTATGCTACATCTGTCCATAAAAAGGACACAATCTAGTTGCATTCTTTGGTTCACATATCTAAAGTTTTGATCAAATATATAGATAAAAAATATTAGTATATACAGAATATGCAAAGAAAAAAAAAAAAGTGTGCGTGTTTCTTCGCGTAACTTTGACATAGTGCACGAAAATATAGACCTACAACCACGACTTTGCACCCACTGGAGCGTCGTGTCACTTGTCAGATTAATTACGTTTTGCGTTGCTTCCGATGTGGCTTGTGATTTTATTTTAAAAAAATAAACAAATCACAGATGTGTTCCCTTATTAATTGACTAGTTAAGCGCCCGTGCGTTCTACGGGATAATTAAACTTTTTATATAAAAAAATATAGATCGCGTGATAAGATAGCAATACTATGAAATTAAACAATGATATTAAAATAACATTTAACCCAAACAAAGTGACATTTAATCCAAACAAGTTTGGTGAAAGTAACATGTGTATATATTGCTAAACGTATATATATCTTTATACATAAATAATAATATACATGTGTATATATATTATATATCAAAAAGAAAGAAAAAAAAAAAACGTACTGTATTTCCTTTCCCTCTCCTTGTCCGCTCCTCTCCTAGCCCCACCCTCTCCCCCTCTCCTGGTCCGCTCCTCTCTCATCCCCCCTCTCTCCTGGTCGGCGTCATCTCTCTCCCATCTCCGTCCATGTCCCACCGCGAGGCCGCAGGGAAGCTCCACCACGTGGATGCCGTCATACGGGAGCTGCTATCCGGTGCAAGGAGATGGACGCTGGGCAGGTCGGCGGGTTTGGCGATGACACCGGCGCGGATGAGGTGGGGTCCGCCTCCAGCTGCTGGGCGACCGACGAGCCGCAGTCGCTGGGCGGCCGGCGAACCCCTCTTCTACCTCCTCGGGAGCCCCTTCCCCTCCTCTACCTCCGCCATGACTGCGAGGCGCAGGGTGCTCCAGCTGCTGGACGGCCGGCGAGCCTCTCCACCACGCACGCGACTTCCAACCAAGCAGCCAGGAGCAGACCAAGGTGATCTTCTAGCTTGTCTGCTCATCGATGCCTCATGGATGATGCACATGATGTGCTCGATCATTTGTCTCCACAACCATTTTTACTATTAAGTAAATATCTCTCTTCAAGTTCCAGCAGAAACACAACTGGAGAATGGTTCGCTGTTTCTATTTGATCGGAAAATATTGAGATACTTCAGGAAGGATGGACACAAGTGGAGAAAGGAAAAGGATGGAAAGACAGTTAAAGAAGCTCATTGATGCCGGTAGTCGTTGTTCAAGGTGTGCCAGCTGCTTGAAAAGCACTTTGTTTGTTTTGAACTGAATTGTATCCTCGAATGGTTTTTGTAGCTGAAATAAGAATAATGATCTCTTTTGCATTCCAATGTAGGTACATAAGGAGCATAGCACTGATCTGTCAATCTATCTTAGTGTGCCGTGCATTCAGATTTTATCTACAGAAGGAGCAGAGCAGTGATCCTAAAGTAAAGTATGTGCTGGCTACTAATTATGATATTTTTTCCATTTAAATTGTTTTCATTCTATTTTGCTTTGATTGACAATCTGGTAAAATCTGATGTGTTATTCAGCTCGTTGGGGATGTCATTGTCTTCAGAAAGGAAATCTAGAGATGAAATGGCTTCAATTGCACGACTTTTACATGTTGGTACTAATAAAAAAAACTTACAAGCAAAACAGGGACATTTGGGTTGCAAAGCTTCCATTGAATATTTCAGTGATTATAGGCTGACAGTACATAGAGCTTAAGGCATTATTTGAACATATGTCCATTTGTTAACCTCTCTGAATCTCTAAATGCATGAGAAATTTCGATTTCCTGAGTTCCTAGCTGTATAGACTACAGGAGCAGACTCCCACTGATCAATTCATTGGAGAAAGAGGCAAGTGCATGGACACAACTGGGCGACAGCTGCCCGAGCCAGCAAATCACATGGAAGGGACAAACAGAGGTCCTGAACCAAAAGCTTCCTAATGTTGTGGTGTTTACCTGAAAAGTGTTGGTGCAAACAGAGGTCCTAAACTCAAATTCCCTGGAAAGATATTCCTGTGTCTTTCTCCTTGTTTGTCTGAACGATTGCAGTGGTTATTCTAGGTCTTCGATATTCCTCAGAATGATATTCCCGTGTGTTTTTCTCCTTGTCTGTCTCTCTTGTTCCTGTAGAATTGCCACGCCCATATATATTAGTAATTAAGAGTATCATGCTGCCAGCAACACATTTGTAAAATTTTTGATGCTACAGATATGAAATAAGAGAGGAACTAATAATAACAACTCTAAATATAGTACAAAGTAAAGGGTTCAAAAATAGTACATCTGGCCTAGCATATCACATATGAACTTCAGCACATGACTTGTTGTTTATGTCTGTTATGATCTGTAGGTGTATACAATGGAGTTGGAAGTTGGAAGCTGAAGTTCAGAAACTAAAGGAACAAAACAAAGAACTGCATAAGAAGCAAGGTATATACGATGTTGTAGCATTCCTGTACAGTTAAAGAGTATCTTTCTGTTACTTGTCAGAAAGGGATTCTAATTCCATTTGCACGTATGGCCCAATGCTAATTGCAACAGTTATTTCACAGATTTTGGTAAAAATAAATATGTTTATTTCTTTAGTAAAGTACTTTCAGTGATTCTTCCTTAAGGTTTGGAAGTTGGGTACAGAGGATTGTTCACTTTGAATAGTTCTACTTTTAATAAGATGCTTCTAATGATGCACTTTAAGCAGTTCTTTGTCTGAAACACCATGAGATTGCATTTTATCCAGGTAGATCCCAATCCCAAATTGCTTTTCCCTAAATAACATCCATTTTTTTAATTTTATGGCCTTGCCCCAGCCTTAGATTAAACCAAGAACATATCCGTTACAACATCCAAAGAGAAACACCATTCTAAGCAACCAGAAAACTTACCTGAACTCCATCCAAAGAGAAGGGAAAAATCAAGGGCCTATTTGGATAGGATCTGGGGCAAGTCTCCTTATCGAAATTGGGGTGAAGTCCACTTTTGATGGTCTTATGGATGAATATTCTATCCTCCAAAATAAACTTTCCACAATTGATGGACGGTTTTGGATCAGGCACTCAGTGCGTCCAGGATAGGTTTATGATAAGGGTTGAAAAATAGCACACTGCACCATTAGGCAGCAAGGTTTCACATATATTATGCATTACATACTAACAACCGTGCTCCCTCCCTAATCACCCAATCTTAGCCTAATAGTTTATAGATTCTGAATCTCTATTTTCTTGATAAGGCAGAACCTAAAAGTATCATGATCTAATGTGGCACAGGTTACTCCAACGTGATCTTTAATTCTCAAATCATTTTTTTTTCAAAAAAAAAAAGTGGGGCATGAGATCACTACAATTAGCAACCATCTGTAGTGACGAGCTGGTATATATATTAACCTATAGTGACCTGTCATGATCAATAAGAGAACACACCTTTCTTAGTGACCCTTGCCGCTGTGGTTGAGTTGTGGCCCTTGCCAGAGCTTGGTTGAGTTGTGGCCCTTGTCGCTGCCTTCCAGAGATTGTTTTTGTACAAATCTGTATTCAGGGAACTTGTAAGTGAAGAAACAAAATAATTCAGGGAACTTGCTTATGCTTGGAATGCTACTTTATTGTCCATAGCCGTTTAATCATTGCAATTTGTTTTTATGCTTTGACTCTACTATTCTAAATTTCTAATTTCAGTAGATTCAAGATCCACTATGATTCCAGTAGGTTCTATTCAAGCTCCCCTATGATTCCAGTAAATTTGTCTCATGCATATTCTTTTGACACAGAGCAGGTACATAGCAAACAACTGAACGCTGTGCAATGCCAGGCAACCTTTCAAGGATGAAACCGCGCGTACAGAAGGGATCCCGACTCCAGAACCATTGATCCACGAGGAGAGTAGAAGGAACGCAGGGAATTAGGGTTTAGGGGATGGGTTACCTGAACGGAGAGGTCTCGCATGGTCATCTCGTGCGTCCTGTCCTCGTCGCCTCGCCGCCTTCCCCTCGGCGATGGCGATGAGCGAGGACGAGAAGGGATGATGGAGGGAGGCCGCGAGCACCGCCCGTGATTAATTTCCTTGCATGTGATTCCTTCTGAAGGCCAATATCGCGTGCATGTCTCCTCAGGATTTAGTTTGTTTCCTAATATTACTCCGGTGTATGGGCTTTCCTGCTTTAGTGGATCATTGCCTTCCTTTTATAACCGTAGAGAGAAAATTACGGAGGGACAGGAGGAGATCGCACGGGGGGTGAGGGGAGCGACGATTTCTTTCGTCGCACGAGCGGACCGATTGTTCGCAGTTCTTTTTTACCGCACGAAAAAACGGTCTTACTTTCATCCTTTTTATGTAGTAGTAAAGAAGGAGCCCACTCATTGGCTAGGCGACGTTTTGAGTTCACAAAAGTACACGCGGCCAGTCCTATTCGTTCTCCCAGACCCAGAGTTTTCCGTTGTGGGCAGCGCGTCGCCCCGTGGCCGTGAACAAATCTTAGCCCAACTGTGGTGAGAAGGTGGCCCAATTACGAAGCTCCTACGAAACAAAGGCCCCGCAGAGATTGCAATGCAGTTTCGCCGTTAGGGCACTCACGATGCAGACTCTATCGTTAAGTCTAAGACCATTTAATACCTCGGGTATTGTGGACTTGGAGTCTAAATAAGACTTGGAGTCTTGTTTTTTTTCCATAAATACACTGTCACATCAGCGCCATATCATCAAAATGTAATAAATATGAAGACAATAAATACGTTTAGACTCTATGATAGTGTCGGTGTTTTGAGAACCGGGGTATCTCATGTACCGGCAATAATATATAGGCTGTGCGCTCCCCGCCTGATGGCGTGTGCGAGCTTGGAAGACGAGGGGTTTATCCTGGTTCAGGCCATGGGGCCCTACATCCAGCAGTTGTGACCTTTCGTATTACTCGCACCAATCGTGCACAAGAACCAAAGCGGTTACAAGGTGATCTAGGGAATGAAGAAGGACTTCAATCCGGGATGAGTTGGCTAAGTGTGAAAACCTAGCGGAGGGGGGATCCGTTCTATTGTGGCATTACTCCCCCTTTTATAGTGTAAATGAGAGATAATGTATACAATACGTGTCGCGTACAAAATGCTAAGGTGTCTACTATCCAGGGCTGTTAGGCATACCATGCCCGAGCCCGGACCTCGGGTTCCCAGAAGGGAGTGCCCTGGTGTGGACGTGTGTCTTGGAGTCTCCTGTGTTCGTGTCCGTCGCCCGAGGGGAGGGTCTCCCGAGGGCCAAATGGTGACCCTCTGATCCCTTTTCGATCCGCAGCTGGCTTGGTCCGCGTCATGGCGTGGTGTCGACGTTCCGAGGGTCCTTGGACTCGTGTCGTCGAAATGAAGCTGTAAGCAAATGAACAGTGAAGTTGTGTTTCCCCGTGCAGGGTGACGTGTGTGATAACTGTCCCCTTTATGTCCCGTCAACGGGGGATGCGAAGAGATAGTGAATCGACAGGGCAATCGAATGCCCTGTCATCGCGGCCTGTGAAGCAGGTGCATTTAATGCGGCTGCCCCCCACTACTAGGCTTGGCTTCCCAAGGTGCGCCCGAGGTGGTGTTTCCTGGGAGAGAGAAGAGCCAGTAGCCGGGGTCCCCCTATCCTCGGGCGAGGCGGAGAAGTCTCGCCCGAGGGTCATGGTCCTCGGGCGAGGCAGGGGTTGTCTCCAGAGACCCCGTGTCCTCGGGCGAGACGGAACTTAATCCCCGAGGCTCTGCCCCTCGGGTCGGGAGTAAGTTGTGGTGAAAGTGGGCTGTTCCGGGCTGGCGTCGTAGTACGCAGGCAGATTTTGGCCCGTGTATGGATGGGCTTTGATAAGCCTATCAGGGGATTGTCTTCCCCAGATCTCTTTCCATTCATGACGATTCTATTGGTCCTTATTCCCATTATTTCGGAGGTTTTGCCCGGGGCCCTCCTGGCCTAACTGGGGTGATTTTAGTAAATTGGGCTTTGTCAACTGAGTGTTTGGAGATGGGCTGCCTTGGGCTTTTTAAGGGGGGCCCAAGAGAGTTTCCCATGCATTAAGTCCTTCTTAGCGAATCTGCAGGCTTGGGGCCGGCCTTCATTCTCCTGGGCGTCTCTTAGGCCCAAAACACGTCGTGGGTCGTCAACTCCGGCGTCGTCTTCCCATCAGTCCTTCTTCTTGGGCCTTGGGGCCGTGCCATCTTTTATGGGCTTACTTTCCTTATGGGCCGATTATTTTCGTCCCCGACAGATAGAGTCTGCATTGTGAGTGCCCTTAGCCAGTTGTCAATAGAACGAGGACACACAATATGTAAAGGAGAACGAGGACACACAATAGCCGTGGAATAGAGACCATCCTTATGGTCTCTTTTTTGAAATTTGCTCTATGGCTCTAGAACGACTCTATGGCCTTCCGTCTTTTTTTGGACAAACAAACGATGTTAAGTCGGGGTAAAGTTTACACTGGCAACAAAAAATTTGTTTTGTATGTTTGGGGTATTATTAAGCAACTAAATTCACACATTACCAATATAATCAAGTAGACATCAATTTTTTTTTTTTTGTGAATTTATTTACCTAAGATTACTCTAAATATACCATAAACAAATAAAATATGCATTTTTGTTTTTTTCACTAGGGGGTAAAACGACCTTTTTACCACTGACTTAACAACGTTAGCTATCAAAACGGACGGAAGGCCGTAAAGCAAAGAAAAGTCATTCTAGGGTCATAGAATAAAGTTAAGAAAAATAGAGTTATACTTTCTCCATATCGCAATTAGAAGATGTTTTGAGCAAGGTTTGGGTTAAACATTGAGAATATAAATCATGAATAACTATTAAGTCGTTGAGTTTGGAAATGTGAAAATCGTATCGATAGATTAGTCTTGAAAATTAATTTCATAAGAAATATACATATATAACTTTCTAATAAATATTTTTATAGAAAATAGAAGTTGCTTTGGAAACCGTGTCGTTCTCCTAAGTGTCTTCTGATTGTGATATGGAGAGAGTACAAGGGAAACTCTCTCGCTCCTACCGGACACAGTTAGTTTGTTTCCATACAAGTGTAAAAAAAATTCAAACTGCTTTTACAAGTTTGCTGTCGGCAACAAAGTAGTGCTAGGCAATGACGGTTTACATACATATATCATTATCAAACAGTTGATGAAGGTCTAGACCTAAGCTAGACTTTTTTTTTTTTTTTGAGGAAAAGACCTAAGCTAGACTTTGGAGAGCAAGCACGCCACGGGCACGGTGTGTTTTGAAAGGACATGGTGAGCAGTCGGCGGCTGCCGGTGGGCCAGGCTGGTGGTTTTCTGGTTGTCAGTGTTGTTTTAATGGTCTGTGCGGTGGTCCACTCTCAGACATATGGTTGCGGGCTAGCGGGAGCCTAGTGGGAAATCGCCACTACTGCAGGCTGCTAGATTGTGTCATCGCCAGCGACGATGAAGGCTTAGGGCATGTTCAACCCACAGATAACCTCCCATGCGCAGGAGTTAAGTTCTTGAAAACCTGAACACGCGGTTAAAAAGACAGGTCGTACAATGGACTGTCTATTCGCCGTCTGTAAGCTATTTAGTACTTTCAATATAGCTAAGATCAACTATAAACACCATTTTGTAGACCATTTTATTGCTATTTTGATAGAAAGCGGATCAAACATAAATAAAATAATATGCGCAAGGGTTTGAAGAACAGAGAAAAAAAGGCTGAAATCCTATACATGCTTGCATATTATACACAAATATACATGCTATACACACACATGCATGTGCTGCAATTGCTAGCTTGTTATCTTAGCTTGCTTGCTTATATACATGTATATATATGCTCACTCATGCATGTACTGGATTCCACACGTTGCTTGCTTTTTGTTTGCAACGAGCACCAAAAGGCAACAAAACTCTCTTCTTTGCGGCCCAGAGAAGATACCTATCATACTCGTCGTAGTGGATTATATTATTCCGGCGAGCACCGCATGGACGACCGGCGCTATTCGGTGCTAACCAATAACCATTTAGGCTTGTCAAGGGGCTCACGGCGTAATGGCAAAGGGCATTGGTTAGGGGCTCCCACCCAGGGTTCAAATCCTGGGTGCGACACTTTATCCTGGATTTATTTCAGGATTTTCCGGCGCTGTGCATTAAGTGGTAGGCGACGTCCTCGTCGATAGCGAGGCGCCAGTGGTGACTTCGGAACTTCAAGATCTGCCGGCTCAGTCCTTCGAAGGTGCTCATAGGGGTAGGGTTTGCGTACGTGTGTTCATAGGGGTGAGTGTGCGTACGTGTTGAGCGTCTGCGTTGTACTGTGTAATCTCAAAAAAAAAAAAAAACCATTTAGGCTCTGTAGCTGCGGTAATCTGGCTCATGGAGTATTGGAGTCGTGGTTCAATTCAACTGTTCGTGCATGGGTCCGTCGATCTGTATATGGCCACTTGTATATTGGGCCTCAGGACGCCAGAAATTTATTTGTTCTGTCTGTGTCCCCTGGCAAAAAAAAAAAAGTCGGTTTACTCTTTGTAAACCTTGTCACTATATATATATTGTGAGGCTGGGAGGGAGATATGTAGTAGGGATCCCTATGTAGTATGCCAATGGAGAAGTTTATGCTCCCTACGTCTATGCCGGCCATGCATGCTGCTCATGCCACCTGCTGTCGTAGCTGCGGTAATCTAGCTCATGGAGTATTGGAGTCATGGTTCAATTCAACTGTTCGTGCATGGGTCCGTCGATCGGTATATGGCCACTTGTATATTGGGCCTCAGGACGCCAGAAATTTACTTTGTTTTTGTCTGTGTCCCCTTAGTAAAAAGTCGGTTTACTTTTTGTAAACCATTTCACTATATACTGTGAGGCTGGAAAGGAGATATGTAGTATGCCAATGGAGAAGTTTATGCTCCCTACGCGTCAAGGTTGGTGTATCTAATATTTGTTTCATTTAAAAGAGATTGTTCTATACTGTTTTTTTTTTTTAATACAGTGTTCTACACTGCACACACAACTTCAATCCTCATCTGAAACCTCACTCGTAAAATCGCATTAATCATGTTACTCTGATCATCCTTGGAGAAGTTCATATAGGGTTATCCTAGCCCTTTTTCTCTTCTTTCAGTGATTAACAGTCAAACTTAGTCATGCTACATCTGTCCACAAAAGCATACAATCCAGATGTAATCTTTATTCACGTATCTAAAGTTGGACTAAATATATCATAGAGTATTTATATTTACGAAACCAAATAGCTAAGTAGATATATCTCATGATAATTTTAATGATATATCTTCATTAGATAACAAAATATTTTTTCAGGGCCATAGAAATCAAACCTAATTTTCAGAGGGCGTAGGTGACGAGACGTGGACTTCTCTTCGCCGGCTAAAGAAAACGTTATTATACTTGCTCTCATTGGCTAGGCGACGTTTTGAATGGCGGGAGCTCACGCAAGTCTGCGGCCAATCCAATTTCGACCTCTCAGAGTTTTCCGTTGTGGGCCAGCGTGGCCCCGTGATCATGTACAAATCTCAGCCCAGTTATGGTTAGAAGGTGGCCCAATTTCGAAGCTGCTACAAAACAAAGGTCCCGCAGGCAACGCGGTTTCGCTATCGGCAGTAGAACAAGAACGACACAGACACGATTCTCAAAACAAAAACAAATAGAAAAAAAACAGCACAGACAGAGACAAAAAAAAGGAAACTCTCTCGCTCCTGCTGGACAGAGTGAATTTGTTTCCATAAAAATGGAAACATGACCCTGTTTAGTTGGTGAAATATATTGGATTCAATTTCTTGTAGAAGACTTTTTATTTGTATTTGATAATTATTGTCCTACCATGGACTAACTATTCATCTCGGACTTTTCAGCCAAATTATGCTTTTAATTTTTTATTAACCTACATTTAATTCTCCATTTATGGGTTAAAAAATTTGATGTGACGAGTACTGCAACACTTTTTGGGTTCACTTCTCACCAACTAAACAGCGCCTTGAAATTATTTTTACATATCGGCTGTCGATAAAGTAGTGCTGGTCAATATGGCGGTATTGCTTTACTTACATACAGAGTACAAACAGATTAAGGAAGCTGCTGGTGCTTACAATCAGTTTATGTCGGTTCCGAAAGTCTATATAGTCTCAGGTTTCAGCAGCTCACGGGTTCCCCGCTTCTCGCTCACTGTGACCGTGAGCACAGCATGGACGACCGGCGCTATTCGGGGCTAACCATGGTAGGGTTCGGTATCCTGGCGTGCAACTCGGCGCTCGCCGTCTACAACTCCAGGGGCGACGCCGGCTCCGTCGCGTTCGTGCTCGTCGCCGACACGGCACTCATCCTCCTCTTCGCCTGCCTCCATGAGTTCGAGCGCCGCCGCCATGCTGCTGTCGGGGCCGCAGCAGGAGCGGCAGGATCAGGGGCCGCGGTGTGGGCGCTCGCCACGCTTCTCGCGGCCATGCTCTCTTATGTGTCGGGCGTCGCGCCGCCGGGCGTCGTCTTCAGCGCCCTTGGCTTGCTCTGCCTAGGCGAGTTCGAGCGGGCCCATCAGATCGGTTTCGGCGGACAGTACGCTGAGCTGCTCAAGATGGCCTTGGGCGTCGTGGCGTGCGACTCGGCGCTCGCCCACCACCACGCTCACGGCGACGCGGGCTCGCTGGCGTTCGTGTTCGTCACGTACGTGGGTTTCTTGACCCTCACCTGGTTCTTCCTCCGTAGCTTCGACGGCCGCCACGCGGCCGGTGGGCAGTACTGAGGCAGTGACACGACCAAAATATAGGCCGCGCGGCTTGCATGAGGATGCTGCTGCTGGTCACGTACGTCCATGGCGATATGCGATATGCGATATGGGTCCATGCATATGCTGCTCATGCCACTATGCCACCTGCTGTCGTAGCTGCGGTAATCTGGCCCATGGAGTATTGGGAGTCATGGTTCAATTCAACTGTTCGTGCATGGGTCTTGTATATTTGGGCCTCAGGACGGCAGAGTTTACTTGTTTTGTCTGTGTCCCCTTAGTTAAAAGTTGGTTTACTTTTTTCTAAACCATGTCACTATATTGTGAGGCTGGGAAGGAGATATGTAGTATGCCAATGGAGAAGTTTATGCTCCCTACGCGTCATAATTAAGGTTGGTGTATCTAATATTTGTTTAAATTAAAAGAGATTGGTATACTACTATACTATTTTCCTTTTTTATACAGTGTTCTGTACTGCACACACGACTTCAATCCCCATCTGAAACCTCACTCGTAAAATCACATTAACCATGTTATTACTCTCATATCCTTGGAGAAGTTTATATAGGGTTATCGTAGCCCTTTTTCTCTTCTTTCAGTGATTAACAGTCAAACTTGGTCGTGCCACATCTGTCCACAAAAGCATACAATCTAGATGTAATCTTGATTCATTCACGTATCTAAAGATGGACGAAATATATCATAGAATATTTTAATTAACTTAATCATTTTAAAAAAAAAAATATTCCGTATATTGTGCTAGAATTAGCTTTCTTTTGTGGATAATTATAGACTTCTAGGAATGTAATAAGACACAAAAGTCGCGGACCATCGAACGGACGGGTCGGCTTTGAGATTTATGGTGCCGTTTGCAGATGAAGGTATTTATTGTGCAATTGGAACAAAAATCATGTTGATGTACTCCAATTGCACAATACATATCTGCATATATTCTCATACTCCTCAATAGCGTATGAGAATATGCAAAAAAAAAAAGAAAACTGAATCTGCGTCGATGGAACAAAAGTCAACTCCTCATTAGAGTCGTGTCACTCGTCAGATTAGCTTGTCACCGAACATATGTGTTTCCTTGTTAACTGAGGCAGCCCCCGTTCATTGGCTAGGCGACGTTTTAAATGGCGGGAGCTCACGCAAGTCTGCGGTCCAATCCCTTCCGACCTCCCAGAGTTTTCCGTTGTGGGCCAGCGTGGCCCCGTGACCATGTGCAAATCTCAGCCCAGTTATGGTTAGAAGGTGGCCCGATTACGAAGCTGCTACAAAACAAAGGCCCCTCAGGCAACGCGGTTTCGCGATCGACAGTAGAACAAGAACAACACAGACACGTTTCTCAAAACAAAATAGAAAAAAGAACAGCACTGACACAGACACAAAAAAAAAAAAAAAAGGTAAACTCTCTCGCTCCTGCTGGACACAGTGAATTTGTTTCCATGGAAATGGGAACAAATTTGAAATTGTTTTACATATCCGCTGTCGGCAAAGTATTGGTGGTCAATGGCGGTATTGCTTACATACAGAGTACAAACAGATTAAGGAAGCTGCTGGTGCTTACTCGGTTTATGTCGGTTTCGAAAGTCTATATAGTCTCAGGTTACAGCAGCTCACGGGTTCCCCGCTTCATCGCTTGTTAAAGCAACTCAGTGGAGCCCCTACTTCGCCCCCTACCTCAAATTCTAAGGGGTTGGGGAAAAAATAAACTCTAATGGAACCCCTAATTTAAGCCCCTATTTTTCATGCCCCTCAAATTTTAATCTCAACCCCCACTCCCAGGGAGCCCCCTATTCGATGGGCCCCACACCCACTTTGACCTCCCCCCTTCCCCGTCGGGTCGCACGTGCCCGGCGCGCGCTATATCGCCGGCGGCGGCGCGTCTCCATCCAGCCGGCTTCGCCCCGCCTCTCCCCCTGCTCTCTCCCCACGCGCCCGATGGTGTCGTGTCTCCTCTCGCCCAGCCGGCGAGGAAAGCCCGGCAGCGGCGTGAACCATTTCCAGCGCTGACGCGACGCATCTCCGCCTCCCGCCCCATCCGTTGCCTCCCGCCCCCAGCGCCGCTTTGGCAGGGAGAGCCGTGGTGGCGCGCAACGAGGTGGACGCAATCTTGGCGGAAGCGGCGCCAAACGGCACCGCGGCGCGTGGCGGAGTCTCCTAGCGCCTCGGCGCCTCCGGGCGGGCGTAGCTCGCGGGCGTGAGCGGTCTCTTAGCGCAGCGGCGCGGCCAACCCGCCGCCACGCGCCGGCGGCGCTGGGCGCGGCCGCCGGCTTTCCGGCGGCGCAGCGACTGCGGCGTGGGCGGTTCTGCCAGCGCGATCCGATGGGCGTTGCTCACCAGCGATCGAGCGTCCCGGCTCGGCGATCTGCGACCGAGTCGCCGACGCCCGGGCGTCCCACCATGCTCGATGCAACAACCTCGCTGTATGGCGAGCCGCCGGGCGGTGGCGCCTGGCCTTTCCGGCGTTTGGCGGCGAGCGCGGACAGCGATGGGGACGAGGCCTTTGTCGCCGGCTCGACCCGCTCCCGCTCACCTCACCAAGGCGACCCACATGGGCGGCGGGGAGGCGGCTGAGCGACAAGATTGCCCGTGGCCGACGCCGTGGTGGGGCTCAGGCGAGTCCGTCGCCTTGCCCACGCAACGGGGGGCTCGGCGCGACGCAGCTGTTCCCCGGCGCGCCGTGTCCACAAAGGGCTTCAGCGAGAGCGTCGGTGCGGCGGGCCTCACTGCCGGCAGCGGTGCAGGCCAGCAGACCGCCCGGCGGCGGCCGAGGGCGATCGGGGGAGAGAGGAGGCCGGCGTCCAATGCGCGGATCTTGGGAAAAGAAATAGGAGCCACATTTACCGGCTTGCGTTGGAGTTGCTGTCAGTGTTGAGCCTCTATTCTGTGCATGCCAGCACCTAAATGTAAGAAATAGGGGGTTAAATTTGCGAGCGCCGCTGGAGTTGCTCTTACTCGGCCTGTCGTACTCTTAGCATGGAACGGCAGCCTTCTGTTCTAACGATCATAAGCTTCACCGTGCTAGCATTCAACTCGGGCCTCGCCATCTACAACTCCTGGGGCGACGACCTGGCCTCCGTCGCGTTCGTGCTGCTTGCTGACGCCGTGCTCCTGCTGCTCTTCCTCTGCCTCGTCAAGTTGGAGCGCACCAGGGCAGGAGGAACAAGCAGGGGGGAAGGCTGAAGAGCGTCGTTTGGGCTCTCACGACGCTGCTCACGGCGATGTTCGCGTCCAGGGTGGCGTCGCTCATGTCGCCGGTCGTGGGCACGGTGGTCTGGCTCATGGCTACGACCACGACCTCCGGCGGGTTCTGGGCGCTCTTCTTGAATTAATCTGTATTTTCCTTGTGGTCGGATTGCTCTTTTATGGTGTACAACAATACATTTGTATGAATTAATTAATATGTTTTGCGTAAGGTACTGTATGCATTAATTGTGTAAATGAATCTTTTTTATAATAAAATAGTTTTCGCTTGTATTTACAGTGGGTGTACGACACCCCACCACACCACGTCAGAAGCCTCGGCTGGACATTATTACGGGATCAATAGACACGTCCGCATCGCACGTACACGATGAAGCTTGCTGGCTTTGAATTTGTTTTTAATAATATTTTTAATTGCAAATCTATAAGTTATTGTAAAAAAAAAACGCAGATATAGTAGAACCTAGGGACCCGTCGGCTACCGGAAGGCGAACATGGGATCGAGTGCTGGTCTGCCGGGGGCCGGGGCTGATAGCAGGCAAAGTCGGTTCATCAGGAGCCGATAGGCCTATCGGCCTTTGGGTGGCCGACTGGACCATTTCTCTGTGGAATTAGAGTTTGGACGTGTGGTGTATGGCCCAATGAATATAGCGCTGCTTATATCGTAACGTGGTAGGCACAGCCATTTTCCGGCCTGGCTGATCTGATATATGCACAGGCTTCCAAAGCTCTTGTCGATTACCAGATGAACGAGTCTGAGAGAGACCCGCCGGTGCCGGGACTCGTGAGGTCGTCCTGGCCATGACCTCCGGCATCCGCAGCGAGCATGTACAGTACAGGGCGGCAACCGCAAGCGACTTGGGCTCTCCGCCGCTTTCGTGAATCGTGACCCTCAGCCGCCCTGATGCTGTTCCTCTTCCTTGACGAGCACCGAGCGAGCTCTTCACGTGCAAGCTCAGGGCTCCATCGGTCGAGGGCCGACAGCGCCGCTTCGTTTATTGGCTTCGTTGCTCTGCTTCTTCAACATCAGCCGCCGTAAGTTCTACAGCGTTCCTCGTCAGTTTGATTCAGAGATGCGCTGACCTGCGTTGTTTGGTAAATCAACACCAACAAGTTCCAACCTCATTCTCAGCACAAACATGGCCGATCGCTTCTCACATTTCCGTCCGTGGGATGTAAAGATTCACACACAACGGACCATTCAAACATGTAACGCTTCTTCTTCTGAATGATACGGAGTACACATGTTGCCACGTCTGAAAATTGGCATGCCAACAGTACTGAAAGAGTCATGGCCGATGATATACAAAATCAATATATATACTTGCAGGTATTTATTTGCTTTGTATTGTTTGTTTGTACTGTAGTATTATGCCGGTGCCATAAGCAAAATCACACAAGCGGTCGTGGGCGGTCGGTGGCTGGTCCTGGCCGGTGGTTTATTTGTTTTATTTTACTGCCTGCGTTGTTTTACTGTGTGTGCGGTGGGCCCACTCGGACAAGGTTGCGTCCTACCGGGCACAAGAATTGAATTCAAATGAGAGCGCCTCGAGTTTTAAAGTTTTATCCGCGCCTAGCGCGGAACGGCTATAAAAGGGAGGCCGTAGTGCCGAACTGTTCGGTCGTCTCGTCGTCGTCACCAACGGCAACGCTAGGCTTCATTTCAAATGCTGCATTGTTGCCGCCCACGGAAAAGAAAAACTTTCTAGTAGTTTCTACGATCAGGCACCCAGTCCCTGTCTCATTGTGACTGTGAGGCTGTGAGCATAGCATGGACGACCGGCGCTATTCGGAGCTAATAACCAAGGTAGGCTTCGGTGTCTTGGCGTGCAACTCGGCGCTCGCCGTCTACAACTCGAGGGGCGACGCCGGCGCCGTCGCGTTCGTGCTCGTCGCTGACGCCGCACTCGTCCTCCTCTTCCTCTGCCTCCGTGAGTTCGAGCGCCGTCGGGGCAGGGCAGGGAGCGGCGGGATCAAGGCCGCGGTGTGGGCGCTCACCGCGTTGCTGACGGTGATGTTCGCGTCCAGGGTGGCGCCGCTCATGCCACCGGTCGTCGGCGCTCTGGTCTGGGCAATGGCCGTGGCCACGGCTGCCGGCGGCCTGTGGGCGTTGTTCTTCAATTAGCTACTAGTCCCTAAGTTGCAGTAGCGCATGCATGCACAATATATCTGTACTGTAATGTCACCTTGTACATTATTGATTTGTTGTGTGAACTAAGTTTCTTGTTCTTTTGGAACTGGATTCCACATCATTCCTCTTTAGAGTCTCGTGGCTCGATCTATATAAGTCGAACGTCGTCTTGATGGTTGCCGTAGTTGAAGGAGCGTTGTCTTGAACTCTTGATCGAGAGAGAGAGAGAGAGGTGGCTGCGGTGTAGGGTAGAGCCGTAGAGGTGTGTCCAGGCAACGTTGCGGTGCTCTGCGAAACACAGCAGATTTTTCACTCTGAGGCTCGCAAATGTTGAGGTGGCACTGGCACCGGCCGGTCACCTTATTTTTTCGTGAAAAAAATAGGTGATCACGGATAAACATCAGTTAAGAAAACTATGATGGTCGGCTTCCTTGAGCCATCATGATCCGCACAGCCTCTAGTTTGCTTCGTCATCGTGTTGGGCGGCGTGGTCGGCGCCGTGTCAGGACGGGCTACTTTACTTGGCAGCGCACGCCCGCGATGATGGGCGGCGGCGTCGTCCTTTCCTTCTTATACTAACCCCAGTTGCGGCCCTACCGAGAAAAAAGCAGAAGTGGAGGCCCAGTGCAAGCCCAACAGCTGCTTCGACGTGGATCTTCGCCGCCCGGGAGGTTTAACACGGGTCGTATTTAATCGGAAAATGTCCATTTTATATCTCTCACCGATTTTTATTCCTAAATAAACTCTGAGACTAGAAAAACATGTTCATCAACTTAAATTACGTCTCTGACCAGGTTATGATATGTTTTGAAGACGGTTTTGTCTTTTCTTTTTTTATTTATAATTGGTTAAATCTTTGAAAAATCATATAATTGAAAATCTATTTTTTTTGGAACTCCAAAAAAGGTAGATTGACGGACGCTGAACCTGAGGCCTAAAGGTAATACTAATCAAATATTTTTTTTTCAATTCAACATTCATTCACATTCACTGCAAACTATAGCGAGCAATTGGTCAATCTCTAAGAATTGTTGTTTTGACCTTTTCATCTAGACACCTGTTACAATATTGTTCAAATATTGAAGCCATGTCTTCTGCAAATCGGCCTAGAAAATTTGAATCCGGTTGGAAAAAGCTTAAGAAAAAAAACAAAGATTAGAGGCTTTAATTAGTCCAATCTCGATCAGAAAGGATATATCGATAGGTTTGTTACAAAAACCTACACAAGTGTCGTCTAATAATCCGACACCTGACCATGCATGGGCAAGCAGTTAACAATAATATTGACAATGATTCTACAAATCCTTCAACAGATATTGTTGAAGTTGAGGAAGCTCTTGCTGAAAACACAAATACAAATAGTGATGACATGAATCCTTCTCAGAAGCTCTTTCTAAAAACACAAATACAAATAGTTTCATAGGGCGGCCCTGCACGTGGCCAAGACTCAAGACCTGGCTGAGGCACAACCGGCCACACGGCAAGCTGCCGATCTGGTTGGTCATCTCGTACGGTATGCCCTTTTTCCCCTTCGTGGCCGTGGTGCCGCGCTTGTCCGCTTGTGGTGAATTGAAGTTGCATACTTCCTCCGTCCCAAAAAAAGAATGACATCTTTGACTTTTCAAAATTTGTGTTTAACCTGACGCCTTATTCAAAAAAATTTATACAAATTATAAAATAAATAAATCAATGCTAAAGTATCTTCAATGATAAAATAAGTCATAACAAAATAAATTATATTTATGTAACTTTTTTTTTTAAAGACGGATGGTCAAACATTATTTCTAAAAGTCAAAAACATCGTTCTTTTTGGGGACGGAGGGTGTAGACGACTAAGCTGAAGGCGATGTCTTGGAGCACTCCGATCCCCATGATTGCCCACTTGTGCCGTTAACCCTAGCGTACGCTGAGCTTATTCCTGCCGTTTTTTTAGTACTGTGCCGACAGCTTTTTGGCTACTTTTTACTTTGTCAGATCAGCTCGCAACCTTTTTTGGCTTCAGCTCGCAGGCTTTTTTCGGCTCGGCTCTGCTATCAGCCGGTCATCTTTTGGGTGTGTTTAGTTCCCAGTCACATCAACCAAAAACCAAAAAGTTCTCAAAATTCCTATCACATCTAAAACATTTAATGCACCCAAAAACGCTTTGCCGGCCACTATAAAATTTAGGTAATTAAAAAAACTAATTGCACAGTTTAGATGTACATTGCGAGACGATTCTTTTGAGACTAGTCACGCTATGGTAGAATAATATTTATTACTAACAAACAAAACGTCTTCTGGTATGCGATATGGCAGCCTACGTGAATTTTGCACCCAAATTTTGAGATCTAAAACACACCTTTGGCTCATTTCCTTTCCTCCCTCTGTGCGTTCAGATCGCTGTCGGCTTCTTGTTAAAAAAAAATCGTTGTCGGCTCCACTTTTGCAAAGAATAAGCGAACACGTTCTCTCTCTTTTTTCTCTCTCTTCTCTCTCTTTTTTCTCTTTTCTCTCTCCTCAGTTCTTTTATCCGCTCAATTGCTTGGCAGCAAGCATGCACGGCTGCGCACGGCTGCTCCCTCTCTCTGACTCGTTCTCTTTTCTTTTCTCGCTATCTTTTTTTTATTTGTTTTATGTGCACTTACATTTTATAATTAATATTGTAATGCTTAAACATGTTTTTTTTTATTTTGCTTAAACATAAGTTTGTTTGGCTCCTAGATTATGACATATGTATGGTACTGTGGTGTACTTATTTTAGAACATCATATAAGTACCATCCATGAGCATATTGTACTCCCTCTATTATAAAATAAATATAAATCACATGTTTTGAGAACTTAAATAGATTTCACGTTTGACTAGATTAGTATATATGATATAACTAATCTAATAATAATTATTTGATACTATAAATATTAATAGTATTTTTTTATTTAGGGTGTGTTTAGTTGGGAAAATATTTTGGGTTGGGCTACTGTGAAGCACTTTTCGTTTGTATTTGAGAATTATTGTCCTATCATTGGATAACTAGGCTCAAAAAGATTCGTCTCGTACTTTTCACCCAAACTGTGTAATTTATTTTTTATTTAACTATATTTAATGCCCCATGCATGCGATAAAAGATTTGATGTGACAGTATTTGAATTTTTTCAGGTTCACTTTTCACCAACTAAACACACCCTTAGATTTGGTTAATCTTAAGTTTGTTTGACTCCTAAAAGCATACGACAATATCTTAATAATACTTTCTCTATCGCTAAATAAATGCTTTCTCCATGTGACATGGGTAGGCAGGAAGCGACTTGCTATCGGGCCGCCACTTCAGCTCTTCGAGATTAGAGAATAGCTCTGAAAGGGCAGGAGTTATTTCCTCATAACTTATAGACTCTGGAGATCGCTCCATGAGGTTATCACCGATTCTAGACCTCGGGTTGTTAATAGTGAACACCCTCTAACAGCAGGAATTTTACTCTCCTGCAAAATATAATAACATGGTTGTAGTTAGGCACAATCCAGCACCAGGTTCAATAAATATCAGGCAAAGGTTGTCTACGTTTGGGAAATTAGTTCCATAGTTCCAAATAATAATTAATATAGCTGGAATCCTTTGTTGCTTACTAGAGTTTTTTTTCAAGTACAGCTCTTAACAAATTGCGTGTGCTAAGCTACCAAAAATGGCATCACAACTAAAATTGAGCTAGGCACTAAAACCAAATTACCTCGACGGCTAACAAAACCCAACTGAAAGTGAGCACATATCGTAAGCATAGCTGCCTAATATAAATGTAGAACTATCAAACAAGATAGCATTTATGCAAAAAAAACAAAAGGTGTCAAAAGAAATTTTACCTGTTTGATCCTGACACCAGAGAACAAGATCCACGTTTTATTGGAGGCGCTGGCTTTCAATCAAACGTGGATTAGATAGATATTTTAAACACACCAGAGAACAAGATCCACGTTTATTGGGCTGGCTTTCAAAACAAACGTGGATTAGATAGATATTTTAAACAAACGTGGTTGTCTTTGGTCAAGTCAAGAAATTTGGCTTCTGAGAAGTCAAACAAATCTTATGTTTCACTATAATTAGTATCATTAGATTAGATAGATCACTAATTTCATTTTCTAATAAGCTTAGGATTAGTATTTTAGAACATCACATCATTACCATCCATAAGCTCATTGTACTCCTTCCAAAATAAGGACACGGAAGACAAACGAATCTTATAGTTCCATTTTTCTAATAAGCTTAATTGAAGATACAAATGTTGTAATATTTTTTTTTTTTTATAAACCTAGCCGAACATAAAAAAAAAGTTTGATTGAAACAAAAACCATAGTGGCCTTTATTTTGGGGACAGAGAGACCAATATTTTTAGAACATCACATCAGTACCATCCATAAGCTCATTGTACTACCTCCATTTTGCACATCCATGCAAGTGCTCGCATGTATGCACGTATGAACTCAAAACTAAAAGAGCCCTGGAAGGAGGAATGCTGAGTTGCATATTCAGTCACTATAATTTTCACATGTTCCCTCTGATTCTTTGTAATCTGCACATGGCAATTCAATTCAAGCTGGAATCAGGTACAATGCCATGGTGCCAATTGCAAGTTGATCATGATGTAAGGCAGAACATATTCTAGGAACAGATGAGATGCATGCTCTTAAGAAAAAGAACATATTAAAAAAAAAAGGATTCTACCAGTCAAAACAACAGAATGCAAGCACTATCACCAGCGTAAACCACGATTTGGGACCCTCAGGTGTATCTAGCTTAACGGTTATGTAAAAGATTGATTCTATAAAAAACATTTAGAACTATAACAGCATAGAATTAGCAGACATACATGGGATCCCTAAATTTTAAATTTCTATAGCATCTTTGGTGGTCTTCTCAAATTAGAATTTCTGGACATTTGCTTATTCTAGTTGCTGGAGCATGGGAGCATATGAGTTCAGAAATTTGATATCCTCCAAATATACCATACAGTTTGCACCTTTTCGATGAAAGGTTAAACCATTGCTCCTTTTTTATCTAAGCATAGATGTAAGGTTTTATTTGGCTAGCATTAAACTTCACTAATCAACCTGATATACGAACACCCATATTAGCACAAAAGAATAATCTCTGGCTTTTTTTTACCCAAAGTTGCACCAAAGCACAAAAAATTTTCCTAGCAACAGACCGCATCAAGGCAGCAGGTAACACAGCAAAAAAAAAAAAAAAAAAGAAAGAATTCTATCCAAATTACAGTTGGTTGACAACAGATCATTCTTAATCCACCAACCAAAGCAGTATTGAATCAAATCCAAACCCCAACTCACTCCCCACGCAGTATGTCAGCTACAAAAAGGAGAGCTCCCATGCCTATCAATATCATGCGCGCCCTTTTCCCTAGACGTCGGACGTGTCACGTCCATGTTGATAACGAAGAATTAACCCTATCTTTCCCGATGCCAACGAGCATGGTATACGCTTTAATTTCCCATGGGCCACTGTCATGGAACAAGATCCTGCTGCGGGCCGCGTGGGCGAGGTCGGGCGAGAACTCCGGCGGCCACGCACGGGCGAGCAGCGCCGCAGGCCTCGCGGGCGAGGTCTTGCGAGAGCTCCGCAGGCCAGAATTTCCTCATGTTTGCTTGCGTGTCTAGGTGGAAGCTCAATCTAATTTGGACATTCATGGATTTTTGATAAATGACTTAGAAATTCAAATTTTGATGAGGGACCACCTCTTTCTAATTCATTTCTTTTAACTAGAGGGTATCCATTGGACACCCATGGACATCCAACTTCCATCTAGACTTGCGTATGTATGTCCCGCCAGAATTTGCTTGTTTCGTCACTCGTCACTTCGCTTGCGATAAATTCGATTGGTGCACGTCTCTATTGTCTGTACTTCACTGATGAGTGATGACCGACCTTGCGTGATGGTTGGTGTCTGGCTCACCACCACGACGACCCTGCTCACGGCCATGTTCTCCAGGCGGGTCTTAAATGAATAAAATCAATTATATAGTGTGAATATGAAAAAATGTCAATCTGCGTTGATTGGATGAAAATTCAAATGAGGGCGTCGTGATCGTGACTCCACCGGTTTGGATTGCTTGTGTGATTGTGTCCGGCCCCGTGCTCCGTTCTCCATTCTTCTTTCTTCGGCTGCAAGGCAGACTCGCATCAATTCTCAGTCTCCGAAGGATGTGTACAATCTCAAGTCGCCAAGGCAACGGAATAGCAACAGAAGAATGGTGTAGCGGCGCAGGGACGAATCGGAGCCGGGCGTCCTGCATGAACCTGTAAACGGCAATTGCGCACTCCATCCGGTGAAGACCTGATGGAACCTGTAAACTGGCCGGCCGGGCACATTCCGAATTAATTTGCCTCGTCCGTGACTAATAAATAGCGCCCAGAAGCCACCGCCGGTTGTCACGGCGGCCGTCGCCCAGACTGCGACACCGACCGGCAGCGGCATCAGCGTAGCCACCCTCGCCGCGAACATTGCGGTGAGCACCCAGACCGCCGCCATGGCCCTCCCCAGGCGCCGCCGCGCGCCTCGAACCTGCTCAGGAAATGCAGGAGCAGCAGCAGTGCGGCGTTGGCCAGCGCCACCGGCACGAAAGCTAGCGAGACCGGGCGCCACCGGCACGAAAGCTAGCGAGACCGGGTCGCCCCACGGCCTGTAGGCGGGGCCACGAGATAGTTGCACGTCACGTCAGGACGGCCAGGACAAGGTTGGTGAGGAGGGAGCGCGGCTGCCAGGACGAATCGGCGATGTTGTCCAAGTGAAGCTTCCTTTCACTTGTCCTGGCCGTATCCGTTTGGTATCTTCTGCGTCGCTCCAATTTTTTTTTATTGGGTGGAATCGGTGACGAACGAGGAAGGAATACGTCCTTTTTTTTCATGCTAAATGTCGGGATCGGCCTAGACAAAATAAAATTATCTTTTTAAGAAAAGAGGATGGAACAGTCTGCCATCATCAAAAGGACCTAGAGAATGTGTCTATTGAGTATTATATTAAGTTGTTTTTTGCACAGGAATTTTTAGACCCAAATGAAGTGGTCCAGCTTGTACCTCAGAAGGTGACAGATGATATGAATCATAGACTCTGCAAACCTTTTTAATGAAGATGAGGTAGAAAAGGCTTTATTCATGATAAAGCCAAATAAATCTCTAGGACCTGATGACTTTACTGCAGGCTTCTATCAAAGACATTGGTCCTCATTGAAGAATGACATTTGCCAGGCAGTTATAATTTTTTTTGGGAGGAGATGATCTCCCAACAGAGGTAAATAAAACAATTTTGGTGTTAATTCCAAAAGTTAAGCAACCTCAAGACCTGTCACAATTTAGACCTATTTCGCTTTGTAATGTTCTTTACAAAATATGTTCAAAATTTCTAGCAAATAGGTTGAGAGAGATTTTGAATGACATCATATCTGAAGAACAAAGTGCTTTTGTTCCGGGAAGGATGATTACTGATAATGTCTTGATGACCTATGAATGTATTCAATATTTGAAGAGAAAGAAAGGTAAGACAGTCAATGTACAATAAAGCTAGACATGATAAAGGCCTACGATAGAGTGGAATGGGATTATCTAAGAAGCATTATGATGAAATTGGGTTTTGCAGAATTTTGGGTCTCAATTATTATGAAATGTGTTGAAACAGTAAGTATCTCAGTCCGAGTAAATGGTCAACTATCTCAATTCTTCACACCCTCCAGAGGTATTAGACAAGGAGATCCTATATCTCCCTATCTTTTTCTCCTATGTGTAGAGGGTTTGTCATGTTTATTAAGGTTTTCAGGACCTCAGTTTTTATCGAGAGGCATAAGGGTTGGAATACACACGCCTTGGATCTCACACCTCTTTTTTGCAGATGATTGCATTATATTTACTCAGGCCTCAAATAGGGGTGCAGAGAGATTGAATAACATTCTTGAAGCCTACAACAGAGGTTCAGGACAGTGTATTAATAGGTTGAAATCGACAATTTTTTTCAAAGAAGAATTGTTCGGACGACATTAAAAGGGAGGTCATATAAGTTTTAAATATTTAGAGAGAAACACTTGAGGAAAAATATTTGGGTCTTCCCTGCGATAGGACGTTCTACAACTGAGGCTTTTGAGAAACTCCCTACAAGCATTTATAAACTAGTAAATGGTTGAGGAGAGAAATTTAAGTTAAATTTTGGAAGAGAAGTTCTGATCAAGGCTGTGGCAGCGGTGGCCATAGGCCCATAGCCGCACCTAAGAGCAAGTATTATAATACGGCCCATGAAGCCGGTTTGTAAGGTTCTTCGACCTTCTCCCAGCCCACCCATACAGGTAGTTAGCTCTTTTCTAATTAATATAGGGCCCACTTGTCTATCTCATATATTGTCTTGGTTCTTGTGTCCAAGCCGGTGTAAACTTACAGCCCGATTCTCCTCTCTCCTCCCTTCTCTCCTCCACATCAAGCATTTAGCGAACTTACGTACCTGCTATAATACTTGCTCTAAGGACATCTCCAACAGTGTTAAAGAGCTAGGTTATAGAATATTTTATTGAATAAGAAAGAGAGAATCGTAAGTTAACTCTTCATTAAAACCCAAGCACAAAGATTTTCTATGATGTATGTCTATGCTTAAATGTTTTTACACTAATACATGGGTTACTCTGTTTTTTTTTTCTCTGTTTTCAAACTTCATACTGTATGTTAACAAGTTGACCTTACAATCGAGCATCTCCAAGAATTAACTCTTCCTTAAGAGCTTAGCTCATAATTTTTCTATGATTTATGTCTGTGCTTACATGTTTTTAGACAGATATATGGGATACTCTGTTTTTTTTCAAAGTTCATATATTAACAAGTTGACTTTTTACAGTTTACAGTGTGGCCTAAGGTCGTCGATAGACGTTGTAACGAACTCGGCAACTTTGATGCGGACCACATCTGAATTTGTGACAGTGGACTTCTGCTGTACGTACTTCCTCCATCCCAAATTATAAATTCGCTTTTGACTTTTAGGTTCATCCATTTAGTTATGTATCTAGATACACTAATATGTACAGATCACGTAAGCCCAAAATGGATGAACCAAAAAGTCAAAAACGACTTATTGGAATGGAGGGAGTATTTGTGTTTGGTTGGAATGAATCAAAGGAGAGGTTGATTTGTGGATCTCTGCTGATCACGGGTGGCTTGCGTCGCTACGAGCTCTTTCGTCGCATATTGTCCAAAGTGTAATAAGACTAGGGCCGTTCTGTGTAGCTTTGGAACTTATTCTTGTGGCCGGTGTTTATTTTTATAAGCCAGGGCTTAGTTGTTGTAATATGTTGAAATACGTGTGCGAAGTCATGATCATCAGAAAAGTGTAGATCGCTCAACAATTTTCTTGTTCCTTGTACTGATCAGCACGGTACCAAGTAATTGTCTTATTCCTTGTACTGTTCAGCACGGTAGCAGGTAGCATGGAGCAAGTGAAACTAAAATTATGATCCGCCGCCATCCACCGTTCTTTCTCCTGCTGTTCCTTGCAGCCTGTCTCCATGCTCTAAGGAGTCCGACATGCGCCAGCGATACCACCGTAGACCGGGCAGGGCAAATAAACTTTTACCACGAAACCTGCGACGTGTGCGATAGGATTTATCGCACATGATGGCGACTTTTGCCGAATCAGAGAGAGAGAGAGAGAGAGGAGAAAAAAAAATATTAATGTGACAATGATCATACGGTGGAAAGACCAAATTACACTAAGAGACGGGAGAATTAGGGCTCTAAACATTTAAGGTGACGAACTTAACCTAGTAGGATTTTACTTCACCCTATTAGCGTTCCTAGCCTTATAATTTAAAAGGATCACACTGTAATAAAATCATTAGGGACATCATACTAACTACTAAGCCAATTCCTAGTCATAGGCACATTACTTGACTCTTTAGAGTCTCAAATTTTAATTTTAAATTCTAAATTTCAAAATCTATAAACTTAGAACAATAGTTTGAAACCTAAACAGTTTAGTTCAAAAGGCGTTTCAACTATAAAGTTGTTTTGAGTCGAGGGCTACAGTTTTGATATCAAAGTTTATAATCATTCGAGTTCATATGAAATTGTTTTTTGATATACAATTTTTAGATCGCCTTGTTTTGACTACATGAGACTCAAAACCAAGTTTAGAGATCGGGATGACATGACTGAACAAATTTGAGAACCTAAACTTGTGGTGTCCAAGTTTATGGACCAGATTGAATGACATAAATGGAAAATTTTGAGGACTGAGCGGATGATTTGTGAATTTTGGGACCAGGATGAGTCTACTCTTATTTTAGCTTAGTAATACAATTATGGAGTAGCACTTATGTCTTGAAATAAATTTATTATAAACTTATATTTTATAATTAATGATAAGTGTTAGTATTTTTTCATATAATTTTAATTAAAGTTCATTATGTTTGACACCTTGATAATTGTATTTTTTATGTGGGCCGATGAGTATAAAACATCTATTATTTTTTTTAAAAAAAATCCTGGCCACAAAAGCCATGAGACTTCGTGTCCACACGTTCGCCTTCATATAGAGCTAGTGAGCCTTGATTCTTGTTCCTCGACGTCCAGAGTCAAGACAGCACACAAGAACCCGATAGAGCTGTCAACGTCTGCCTCCCAAGCTCCACACACACACACACCTCAGCCATGGCCGACCTCGCGCCGACCTGGGTCACCAAAGCCGGCTTCGGCTTCCTGACCCTCAACTCCGGCCTGGCCATCTACCGTTCCTGGGGCGACCTCGTCTCCATCCTCTTCGTCTCAGGTTCGTACACCATCCTGCTCCTCCTTTTCCGCTGCCTCCGGGCCTACGAGCGAGCGGCGGCGGGTTCCCCGGCCAGGGAGCGGGCGAGGCGCGCGGTGTGGCCCGCTCACCACACGCTTCTCACCGTGGCGTTCGCGTGGAAGGTGTCGGCCGTCATGCATTCCGCCGTCGCGGCGGCCGTGTAGTCTGGGCGCTCGCCGTCGCCACAACCGCCGGTAGCTTCTTTGCTCTCTTCGTTCCCGGCGGTGTTGTGGCCGCTAACCACACGCTTCTCACCGTGGCGTTCGCGTGGAAGGTTGCGGCGGTCATGCCTTCCGCCGTCGCGGCGGCTGTCGTCTGGGCGCTCGCCGTCGCCACCACCGCCGGTGGCTTCTTTGCTCTGTTCTCATACATGTTTCTGCTACTGAAGCCCTAGATTGGTTAGATCCATGCTTCAGGCGGGGTGTGTGGGTGACTGTGTGTGTTACTGATATCATACATGTTTCAGCTATCTCAGACCCTCTCCGGTTCTCGCTATCTACCGCGAGGGGACCTCATCTAAACCCTCTTTGTTTCAGGTTCGTACGCCACCTTGGTGCTCCTTTTCTGCTGCCTTCGAGACTACGAGCGGGCGGCCCCCGGCCCCCGGCGAGGCCTGCGGTGCGGCCGCTCACCACGCTGCTCACGCTGGCCTTGGGCGTCGTGAACTGCGACATGGTTCTCGCCATTCACAAGGCCCGCAACGAACCGGGCTCCGCAACGTACGTGCTCGTCACCTATGCGACGCTCCTGGCCCTGGTATGGCTCTTGGTCCGAGAATTTGCAGGCCGCGCGCGGCGTTGGATACGGACAGGATCAAGATGGCCGCAGTGTGGGTGCTGCCGACGCTGCTCACTGAGATATGGTCGGTCGTCTTAGCTTGAAGGTGGCGTCCCGCCTGTCGTCCAGGCGGGATGTCGTTGCCAGTTTGGTATGGTTCATGGTCGGTTGCCTTTGGTTCTGCTAGGCAAGCTTTCTTCTGTTGTGTGCACATGCAGCGTCAGGGCCACAAGATATTATCGGCAGTTACTAAGGTCTTTAGCTCTGTGGATAAGATCTTTTTAATTAATACTAATATAATAAAAGGCCGTCTTTGTTTTCAATCTTTGTCTCTCTTTCACGCTTTCATTCACGACCTTCACGTGCGAAAACCGTGTGTACCTTGAAACCCTCACAAGGCCTCAAAGGAGACAATCTTGCACTGCCTGCAACCCAGCAGGGGACGTCGCCTCCCTAGCGTTCGTGATCGTCAGCTATGGCGCTCTGCTGCTGCTGTCGCAGAGCTGGCACCGCCGGTGGCGGCTGTCCGTAGAGAAGGGCTCAGGCGCAGGGTCTACGTTCGCTATATGCCGTGATCATTTCAACGCAAACACATACGTGCATGGACCAATTGATTGTCCTCGTTCAGTTTCATTCATATGAAGAATTTTTATGCTCCAAATCCTTGGAATATAAAAACAGCGCAACTAGGTCATGTTTTTGAAAAATAAACCGAACTTTTTTTTTTTTCCGGCGTGTTCTGTGATTTAATTACAACTTGCACTAGCTAGTTATTAATTATTTCAAAGACACGGTAGTGTTAATGCCGATTGTCTCCTCTTGGATAGACAAAGAGTGGGTCGGGTCAATTGATTGGTTAGTTGATCTGACTGAAAAATAAGGCTAATGAGTCATGATGAACGGACTCGTCTAAGTTTAAAATCGCACTGTGGTACCAGAGACACAACGAGCACGAGATTGAACTAGCGCTCGCTTTTTCTGTACCGCGGCCACGTGCGGTCCCCAACATGCCGTATGGTCTTTGCTGTAGCATTAGTCAAACTTAAAACGTACTCCCTCCATACTCGTTTTAGTTGACGTTCTGGGCACTATATACCGGCGTTTTCACAATGGTTGACGTTTTAGATGACCGCTGCTGATTTTTTTGATGAGACTGCCCCTGCCAGCTGCGCGCGCGCCCGTCCGTTCCCTTCTCCGCTCGACAGCCGCCGCATTCAAGCCCTCGTAACTCGCTCGCCCCGGCTCTCACGTGCGGTCGCCGCCGGCTGCCCCCAGCGTCGACTGCTCCATGGCCCTGTGCCGGGACTGGAGGATCCGTGCGGTGCGGCGCGCCGGTCGATCGATTGCTTGGCCGTCGCGGCGGATCGATCTGTGTACGACATAAGTAAGAGAAAGAAGGTTGTAAATTTAATTTTGTTTCTCTCTTAAGGTTTTGTGATGCAAGTTTGCTAGAGAAGAAAGTTTGTATATATAGGCTCCGTTGATTAGTGGAAATTGTAGGGTCCTTAGTGAAAAATTAATTTATATTTTAAAAAGAAAATAAAAGTTACCGAGAAAAAAAAATACTTGTGTGGAGTTTTGGCTTGTGAAAAAAAGTTGCCCATGCAAAATCGCTAAAAGATAAAATACAAAGACCACAGGGATTCAAACCATGGCACTAGACTTGAGTCGCACCCACCCAGCTGATTCAGCCACAGTTCATTGATGTCTAGGTGGTACCCGCAGTGGAATTTAATGAGGGGCAAACATGAGTAGAAGATTACCCCTAATTAATGACTCCTTGGTTACCACAATCCTGTCCTAAACGTCAACAAATTCAGTATGGAGGAAGTACACACCCAAGAAAGAAAAACAACCGATTTTGATAATTGAAAAGAAACAAAAACATCCGTTTTTCTAGTTTGATTAGGTAAATCAGAGACTAGATAGTTAAGGAGCTCGTAAATAATTTTGGAATTTTTCTTATTTATTTGTTTATAGGGTTGTTTGGTTTTCTAGTCCTAATTTTTTTTTTAGTTGGGACCAAAAAAAATATTTAGTCCCTACCTATGGTTTAGACAAGGGACTAAAATTCATTAATGAGCCACCAACCGTGGTGGCAGGAGGGCGGAGGTTGGGAAAGGAGTCAGCGTTGGAGTTGAGATCGAGGAAGCCCATTCCCCTCCCCAGATTGAACCATCCGTGATTGGATGAGCCCCGGGAGAAATCGATGTCGACTGTGGCTGATGCCGGACGAGCAAAGGGATGCGAGAGGGTTAGAGAAGAAGTCCATGGCGCGGTTGTCATCGCCCGGCCATGGCGGCTTGCTTGTGGCTTGCTCAGCGCCGACCTCCAATAGGGTCTTGTGTATTTTAGTCTCAATTGCTACTTTTAGTCCTAAAAGTCACTCTGTTTGGTTAATTTAAAAGGGACTTTTTTAGTCCTAGTGCTAGAGACTAAAAAGTCACTAAACCAAACATGGTCTATGTCTAATGATAATGAGGACCCACCCAACTGTGAGCGATACAGATATTTCCAAATTTGAATAGGTAAGCCCATATGCTTGCGATTGGATTGGCCTATCGTATGATACTAGTGATTTTTGCCCATGCTTGTGAAGTGATGGCCGAGGTTCTATCGGAATTTGAATAACATTGATAAAGGATGTATATGATAGGTTGATACAAACTGAATATATCAAGACTTATTTATTCCCACTATCAAGCTTATAGCTAGGCCAATAACATGGCACCCACGCTTGAGGGAATAGAAGCGAATTTCCAAAATAACCGTGAGATGTTCACACACTACATATATATTACTTGAGACGGAGGATGTCCTAATATTACTTACATCTTACTTGAGGCAGTCCAACACCGGGGCGTTAGATGTCCAAACTTTACATAATTTTACATAAAACATTCTTGGGATAGAGCACCAAGGAGGCAGACCTTTGAGGCGACCGCGATTACAACATAAAAATAGTCACGATAGGACATGATCATATATAGGTCTCAAGCAAAGTGGCATCATCTTCTGCGGTTCATTTGATCTTCACGCCACTAATAAAGTTTCCGGCTTTGGGAGCAATCTATTTAAATCAGCAAAATAAAGTTGATTGCTTGTTATATCGATTGCAAGCATGGTCTATGAACTAATGTAGTTGCGATCGGTGCTTGGCGATCATCCAAGGGATTTGCAAGATGGAGACCTCACTATTGCATACAGTCTTGAAAGGGAATAAAGAATTAAAGAAAACCCAGATTACTTTAGTTGGTCGTGGCTACACAAGAGGAACACAGGAAATCACCGGATCACATCGATCCGAAAAAAAAAAAGGGTGCTTCGATATAGTTCAATTTCAAGGATGGGTTACTCCAAAGATTTCACAAATAAAATCCACTTTTGCTAGACAATAGAAATAGTTGGGGAAGATGCAATTATTGGCAAGCTGCTAGCATGGAAAACTAAAGATAATCCCCAACTGAAATTATCGGCAAGCCGCTAGCATGGAAAAGCTATCCCTTTCATAAGCCCCACAATATCAGCAAGGCAAAATTGTTATCGAAGCAAATAATGCATCGAGCAAAGAGTAAAAGTTGAAAGATCATATACTGAGAGGATGTATACACGGCAGCACATTTTCAATTACTCTACAATTCTATATGGACACCTTGAGGAAATTAAGTAAAAGCACAAGCAACATCAAAATGCAATTCTTGGGAAACCCTTCACCAACATCCTGTTTTTCAAAAGGTGGACTGATTTTTGCTTATGCCTCGGACTACAAAAGGTTGTCATAGAGCAATCAATCAAGGACAGCAAGTAATTGTTTTTTTCATCTAGAATGAGAGGTTTTTTAGTAATCTTCACATAAAAAGAGTGCACAAGGCACATAAGCACCTTTCATTTCATAGTCTATTCTTGAGTTTATTAAATATACTAACCAAGATGCACAACACAAGCTTACAATGCTACTGGATAGAATCAGTCAACTTTCAATTAGCTTTTTTAGTCCACCATTGGGAAACCCCCATGCCATCTTCTTGGTTTTCAAAAGACAGAACCTGAATTTTCTTTAGCTTCCAAAGAACAAAAGAAATGATAAATCAACAAATTAACTTCAATGCAGTAATAGAAACACTGCGGCGTAGCTACAAAATATCTTCCATACATGTATTGGCAGCATCTCATACGAGATAGATAAAACAATAAATTTGAGTTTTTTCGATAAGCGGTTCATAGGTAAAAAAAGTATAAAACATCACATAAAGGTTTACTCTGTACACATCATGAAGAAATGATATAGATATGCTGATGGAGAATAAAAGAGATTAGTCACCCTAAGAGGGTAGGAGAAGAAATTTGTCACGCTAGAAATGCCAACATTTTTTTCCAGTTCTCATGCAATGTACTACCAAAATAGGCTGGACACATTTAATAAGATGCTTATCCAACAACACAAGCTTGACTGTAACAGGAAACCGTCACATTGCAGGCTTAGGACATAATCACAGAACACAAGCAATAATTAGATCCGGGACTCTGATTCACAAAAAAAAAAGGAACCAAAAAAGGTTTGCGTACATGCTGCTGCAGAAACATCAGGGGATGAGGAAGAAATATATCCGGTGGTATATATTGCCGCGAGAAATATACCTGTTGCCCGGCACCATCAGGAGCGCAGGACCTGCTGCACTTAGTGCATGAGTTGAACCACCAGGATGCCCCCGGAACAAGGCGACCAACAGTGACAACGCAGCGGTATCCATTTTCCTAAAAAAATGCAGAAGAATTAGAGCATGGTAAGGCAAATAGAAAGAAGTGTTTGTTTATTTGGTCTTACAGAGAAATCATATGGATCTCTGCTGTTTAGCTGCTGGAGCGTCTTATTCTCAAGCGGGGCGGGAGTGCGGGTATGAGCATGCTGATCAGATGGAGCATCAACAAATCTCATCTCAATAAGCTGGTCTTTGAAGCTCTGAGAACAGAAGAGCATAGGTATAAGTATACATCCTAGCACATGTATTAATCTCTAGCAGACTACAATAAGGAGTAGAATGTTGAATAACAGAGCTATCATAAAAGAGCTGCGCCTCGGGGACTATAGGATTAAAATACCAGCGCGAAGCAGCGCTAGCACTTAGATAGTAGCTAGCTATAAAACATGAAGAAGGTCAGCATGAAACCCATAGAACAGGCATGTACAAAAGCTATCCCTTGCACACGCTAGATATGGAAAACATGAGAGGAACATACACTGACAGGACTTCATGAGGCCTCCAACAAACAGGACAACAATTGGTTTTGCCTCAGCACAGTTGTAAACATCATCAATGTTGAATCAGCAGCTCTCTATCCCCATAGAGTAGTTTGAACCTTAGAGTATCTACATGGAACAGCAAAGGAATTCAGAGACATAATAAGGATATAGGTGAAAAGCAAGGCTATAAAAATAATATATGACCAGCAATGGAAACACACCTCATGTCCCTTAAGACTACATGCCTAGAAAGTGTGGGTGCAGGCTTGTTTGGCAGGCGAACCATGTGAGCATCAGAAACCTCCATCAACAGGCCAATAGTGTCTGCAGGTTCATCTATATTAATACAAAATCGTAACATAGATCAAGGAAGGATGTGCATAAACAGAATATAACAGAGGAACCTCTAGTCGCACTGTCAGGCGCCCAAAAGAACATACTACGACATCCTGACACGGGCTCAATGCAGGGGACCCCGAGCTATATTATATAAATAGCAGCGGCGGCGCAATCCATCTCACTAATCATGGAAACATACGGAAGGCCGCGGCAAACTGCGGCCGCCGTAAGCAGGCAGGTAGAACGTCCGGCGACAAACATCCACGAAATTTTCCAACAGCCCACTTTACAAAGGGGACGGGAGCAGAGCAACGACAGATCCGCGAATCGAGAGGCCAACCCAAAAGGTAAAAAGGGAAAATAACGGAAAAGAAGAGAAAAGATTGGACACGTAAAGATAGATCCATCATCAACCACCGATATCGTCTTTTTCGTTAACATTGCTGAACGAGCACGCGACCGCTGGCGCCAAACGAAACTCCCTGAGCAAGAGCGCGAGAACACTCACCTAGGTAATGCCGCCGCACTCCAGCCCACCAACGCCGCCGGTCGCGCCCGTCGGTCTGACCTTCCCCGCCAGCGCAAGCCAACCGCACCCGAGAAACCGGATCCGCTGCAGCAGCGCCGCTTTCTATCCCTCGAAATCGGCGAACCAAATCAGCGGTAAGAATAGCGAATGGGGAGGGGGCGGGATCTCGCTTCAATGCACGGAGGAGGAAAAGCGGAGAAACAGCAGACGGGCGAGCCAGCGCCTCGGGGCACCATCGCCCGGGCGCCCGCAAACGGCCGGGGCCCAAACGCAATGGCTCAGTCTTGGCCGCGTCTGGGGCACCCTCGCCAGCGCGCCTTGAGAGGCGCCCGGTGAGACGAGGAGACTTACCAGATGGATGGATTTGGCTTTGGAGGCACGGATCCGGCCATCGCGTGCTCGCCGTACCATCCGGCATGCGCCGCTTTGCGCCACGCTGCGCCGCCCGCCTAACGCCGTCGCCGGGCACAACCGTGTGGGCACCGTGCCGGGTGCCGTGCGGAGGGAGAGGGGAGGGGTAGGGAGGCCGGGGGCGGAGCAGCAGGAGGAGCGGGGGAGAGGAGAGGGACCCGCCGCCGCGCCTCAGGGCGCCGCTGCCCTAGCCGCCACCGCGAGAGGAGCGAGGGAGGAGGCGCGCGGATGCGGCGAGAGAGAGCCAGGGTTGGGCCGGTATATATTGGGCATGGGAGGAGGCAGCAGCACCGCCCATCGCGCATCGGACGGCGGGGAAAAAAACGACGCAGCGTGGATGCCCCTGGCCGAGCGTTTTCTCCACACCCAATTTTCTCTTTAAATGTGGTCCCAGTCTGTTACTTAGTGCCCAAGTCACCTGAACTGATTTAAATACGCAAGTGTCAAGTCAACACCACGACGGACTACCTGCAACACTAAACACGGAACTCTCATCATCTCGATCACCGGATGGACCGCAGACGCGCGTGTGCCGCACCCGCCAACGGCGGGATCGCCGTGTTCACCGCGATCCTCCTTCTCACTGTGACCTGCGCTGCGGCAATCCACAGGGCGGCAGCCGCCGACGACTTCACCTCTGTGGCTTTCGTGGCCGTCAGCTACGGTGCTCTTCTACTGCTGCACAGCACCCTTGACGCCTACGAGACAATGCCGCTGAGCACGTGAGAGAGCGGCTGAGGCGCAGAGTCTGGGCGCTGAGCACGCTGCTCACCGTGCTGTTCGCGTGGAAAGTCGCCGCGGTGGTGCCGTGGCTCGCCGGCATCCTCGTCTGGGCCGTGGCGGCCGCGACCTCCGCTTCCGGCTTCTTCGCCCTGGTTCCACGTCGCCGTCGATGAACGAATCCAACAAAGTCCGGCAGGCGCGCGGCTGCATGTAAGGCTTCTTCAGCGACGAGCCGACGACTACGTACTCTTTATGCTCTGGTGCAAGTACGCATGATCAAGATGCGTTCGTCTTTGTGTTAGCTTAATTATATGAACATCAAGCTGGTACGTACGTACGTATTGCATGATTAAAGGACAAACATGACAGATTGTCCTTAAGAATTGAACTGATGCTGGTCGGGACTACTCCACGGTGTTTCGATGTTGCAGGGTATTTGGTTTGGCGATTGATGATGAATCAGTTTTAAATTATTAGAGCTCCGATATGTATAGATGGATTGATGAAATGCTACTGTATAGATGAACCAAAGTTGAAATATAACGCATGAGGTATATATGTCTACCACAACCTGTCCATATTCTACGCGTTTGCTTACCAGTTATCAGTATCACTCCAATTGTTGTTGCTTTGCTTAATTGTATCGCTACTCTAGTAAATTTTGAGGTTCATAACTCTTGGAACATTAAAATCCACGACTAGTTTAGTAGTAGGTCGTATTTGTCGTGTTTCAAAAATTGAATTTCTCTTTTCAGCGGCTTTTGCGATTTAATGTCATCTTGCACGAGGTGTTTTTTTTTTCACGAGCAGGCCCGTAGTATTTCATTAAGAGGATCAAAGTCAAACAAATAACAACCTGGGGGCGATGCACCCTCAGCGCAAGGCAAGCGTGAGATCCTAGCTACTGGATGAGAATGTTTTGTGATTACATAATGACTGCATTTTGTGACCATAACTATGACCATATAATCCACAGACTTGTAGCACGGCCCGATGAGCGTGAGGCCTTGATTGCCATTATGGCATGCTTTTTTATTAAGGGATGTAGCCTCTTACTGTTTGTTAGAGGAAGACATGAAGTGAATGCATAAGAGTTGTCACCGGAAGCAACCTGTGCAAGACCTGAAGGAGAGTTGGTGAATGAGTTAAAAGTTTTAGTCGATTCAAATTTTTGCTCTTTTGTTTGTTTATTTATAAGGGGATGTAACAGGGGCTACACATGCCCTGATAGAGTTGGGTTATATTGAGTGTGTGGAAGGGAAGAGCTGATTACTAGTTCCACCCTGAACAGTGTAAATGTTTTTTTGTCACTGCCAATCGTTTGGCAGATAAGTAATGGATCTTTCCAGTTTACCAAAAAAAAAAAACTACTTAAAGGATACTGCTAGATAGAGAAAAGAAAAAGGAAATGTTGCAATCTAAAAGGCCTACTTGGATCTCATGAATAGCCCTGTTGCGCCACCGTGCTGGGCCGGAGGAAGGACAGATCTCAGGCCGCAACGGTCGGCCCCGGCCCAAATAGCAGCACATAGCTGGACCTGACACGTTTAAAAATCTACAGGATTTCAGGCTAAATGATCCGTGGGTAGAAGGCTAGAAGACCTGCAACCTTGTGACCGCCGTGCTTGTTCAGAGCTCGAAAATTTAGTTCTCGACGACCACAGGCGACGGGAATAATGCAACTTGTTTGCACCTGGCATCGAGTTAATTGAATCTTAGCTTTTGCCCAGCCTGTCAATGCAAGTTTGCTGAAAGAAAAGTGTTCTAAAAATCGTCAACACAGTTACAAACGACGACGATATTTGTTTTGCCCTATAAATTCAAATTCAGCAGCCTGAGACAATTGGGACAGGCATAGGCGGTACCGTTGTAAAATTAATAATAAATAATACAACTAGCCGTTGGGCGTGTTACCTACTGTAAACAGGTTGACAGTGAGTCAATTCCCGTGATTTCGTTGATTATCCTGTGTCCTACTCCGTATGTTTTATTTTGGAGCTGCTGCCATACTAGCCGTTGGGCGTATGTATGGGTGTGTTTAGAGCCCAAACATTTGACTATTTGAGTAAAGTTTGGCAATTTTGGCCAAAATTTAAGATTTGTAATGAACCGAAAAGATCAGAAGACGTTTCGTTTATTTGGGATAAATATTATCCTACCATAGGTAACTAGACTCAAAAGAATCGATACCATGATAATACATAAAAAGCGTGTGTAATTTTTTTTTTTTTACCTATCTTTCATACTCCCGGACGTCGTATTTTTGGTGATTTATTGTTTTGATGTGATAGGATGTAATGGGAGTTGAACATTTTTGGAGGAAACTTGGGGCTCTAAACACAGCTGAGGGAAATCGTAATTCGAGGATGCGGCAGGGACGACGGATCAGCCACCAGGTGCTGAAAAGGGGCTTGTCGGCTCTTCACACTTCTTGCTTCTACTTCTAAGCCGTAGGCTACCTGTATTCACACTTGTCGACGATGCTTCAAGCCGCTGCACATCCTGCACTATATATACAACAATCTTAGCTGCATGCTTTTAGATTCAGCTACTGTAAACAACACCACCACCACCACCACCCCCCCCCCACCCTCTAATTTCCATTTCACACATCATACTTACAGACGGCAAAAACAATCGACATCGATCGCGCGAGTTGGCATATATATGGATCATCACAGGCAAGGTTCGTCGGGTGTTGTAACCAGCTTGGGCTTGGGCGTCCTGGCATTCAACTCGGCGCTCGCCATCTACACCTCCTGGGGCGACGCGACCTCCGTGGCCTTCGTCCTCCTCGCCGACGCCGCGCTCGTGCTGCTCTTCCTCTGCCTCCGTGACTTCGAGCAGGGCGGGGGCAGGGGCAGGGGCAGGGGACCAGGATCAAGGTCACGGTGTGGTGCTTGACGACGCTGCTCACGGCCATGTTCGCGTCCAGGGTTGCGCCGCTGATGCCGCCGATCGTCGGCGCACTTGTCTGGGCCATGGCCGTCGCCACGGCCGTCGGTGGACTCTGGGCGTTGTTCCTGAATCCGTGATGCGTTTCAGACAGAGCATGTGTGTGTGCGCTTTGTAGCAGCTTGTACTTGTACCCTATTCGTTAATTTTTTATATGTACAAAAACTATGTTCATTTGTTTTTTCGTATATGAAAATGAAGAGATGTAGTATATGTTATTTCGATCATTCTATGGCTTAGCCAACTAGCGCTTGCCCATGTTGCTTTGCTTGTCAGACTGCAAGTTTGACAGTTACACAACACACGACGCGGCTTTCAACTGAGCCGACACAGCGCATGCCGGCATAGTCGTGGCCACAGTGGTACATTTCGGGTCGCGTCCAAGCCGCGACGTGCCGTGGCCAGTGGCCGTCCATAATCTGAACAAATTATTTTGTGTTAAAAGATCACAACCGGATTTAAATAAAAAAAATCAAAACAGGTTTTTTTTTTTTTCCTCTTAACGAGGTCCTCAACGGAATCGAGACTTGTACTGGCCCAGCACCATTTGCGGGTCTCGTGCTCGCGTGCATTTGCCGCATCGCCTGTGTGTTGGCCCAGTACCATTTTGTGGGCCTCGAACGTGTCCGTATTCAATAACTTTTAGTGCCACAAATACAATTGGCCCACCTAGCCCACATCTACGGTTGCTTTCCTTTTACTTCTCCAACAACGCACAAAGTCAGCAGACACAGCTGGAAGATAAATAGGAATTTCGAAAGTTTATCCCAAGAAAATAGCTCTCCAAAGAAATAGCTCTTGAGGTATTTTTGGATTCAAGGGTTATTTTAGCCTTTAATGCACTTTTCCAATAATTTGAGCACCACTTGGGAGAGAGTAAAGCTAAAATAGCCCAAATAGCACCCCTTGAGGGGGATAACTTTTTTGGGTGGGATTGCAAATAGAACTGAAATAGCTCTCCTCTTTGGCAACTCTGGGACTGTTTGGGGCTAAAGGTGCGGAGCTAAAAAAACCCATGGATTCAAACATGGCCTTTGTATTTTTTATGCAACATTGTGCCAACATTTGAGTTTTGTATGTTTTCAAAACTGCTCACGAGGCAATGTGGAGTATTCTGGAGTGGATCAGTTGGCATCGTATGGTCGGAACGATCGGATGGAGGCCAAATCACTTTCATTATCATTTTTTCTCAAAAAGCGAAATCGATCACGATATTGTCTAAAACTAATACGGCGCCCGGTATTTTGGGAATTTCGAAAATGATATAGTCGGCCGGAAAACACACAGAGGACACGAGTAGCGGTATCCTTGAAAGCGATAAACACACCAAAGCGTAGGAAATGAGAAGGGCTATATAACTTACAACATCACCATAGTTCTTGACAATGACATAAATAAACAATCAAGTTGTAAGTTGACTTGACATAGTATAGTGATAAAAAACATGAATTATTAGACTTCCTTCTTGAGAGGTTGTTCCTATATGTGTGTAATCCTTGCCATATAGTTTGTTCAAAAAAAAAAAATATTGCCTCATGTTCATGTTGCTTGTGTGTGCCTTTAGATTCGATAATTTACCAACGGTAAATTACCGGTTAAATAAGGGAATTTGAATTCCTAGTAAAAAATACGGGATCCTTCCACTTAGATTTAGATGAAAAGGAATTTTTTTCCATCAATCCAATGGAGTCATGGAATTCCGAGCTGTTGTGGTTGTACCCTTACTACAGGAATACAAAAAGTCGCTATTCACTTAGTTTATTTTCCATAATAAGATTCTTGCTTTTCGTCGAAAAGGGTGTCATTTTTACTTTTCGGACATCGTGTGTAAGCGCCGTCTTATTCAAAATTTGTCAATTATAAAATAGATAAATCAACATTAAATTAAAGTATCTCTAATGATAAATAAGTCATAACAAAATCAAAGATATTTATGAAACTTTTTTTTAATAAGATGGATGGTCAAACATGATGTATGAAAAACCTAAAAACGACTCTTTTTTTGAGACGGAGGGAGTATGTAGGTTCAAGGCCACAACTCTTATAATGGTCGAGCGGTTCAAGGCGTAGTATTGAACTGCTATGTAGACTTTGTTTACCGAGGATTGAATCCCTCTCTTTCCACATGGATCCATACATCTCGATCGGAAAAAGAATCAATAGAAGGAGAATCGGACGATAACTTCAGATTGGAGAAGAATATGGTCCCCTGGGTTCCCTTTATTGGAACTATGTTCCTTTTTATTTTTGTTTTGAATTGGTCTTGAAGCAAAATTCTATAACAAGGTTTGAGACCTTGTGTTGGTATGTATTTTCTTTTTGTAATCTTTGGAAAGAACAGGGGAAAATTGTTTCCGCTTTTCGTTTCCATTTATTTTTACCATAATTATTTTTTATTTTAGGTTAGCATTTCTTGATGTAATGACCTTTGAATTAATAAAATTTTCCTTTACAAAAAAAGCACTTTTGTTCCCGTTTAGACATGAAATTTGGAAAAAAAAAAAAAAACTTGAAAATGACTTTGGTTAATCAGATATTATCATTTTTCGTTTTCATCCCTACACTCGTGAAAGGTTATGCACTCTATCCAACAGGGGTTTGGTCAAGTGGTCCCCCTGTTAGTCTTGCAACTTTGATTGATTTAAAGCAACTCCAAATTTCACCCCCTTATTTGAGTCCCTACCCTAAATTTTTAGGAGTTTTGGAAAAAACTCCATTTCCGGCCCTTCGAGGCGCCCAAATTTTATAAAACATCAAATTTTAGTTTTGACCCCTAGACCTGGATGCCCCTGTTCCCATGGGTCCCACCATTTTCTTCCTGTCAACCGCCGAGGGGAATCTCCTCCCCGCTCCACACGCCGCCCGTCGCCGCCGCTGGCGCGCCTCTCCCCCCGACGCCCCGCCGTCGTCGTTCCCCTGCCCCGCCGCCGTCGTCCACCGAGATGGGCCGCGCCCCGGACTCGAGGACGGTGTCCAGGTCGAAGTGCCGGTTCGGGATCTGCGCCATGTGCACCTCGTCGTCCCAGAGCTTCCTCCACTCCGACGAGCCGTCACGGATGAGCGCGTCCAGCTCCGGCCGGCTGGGCATCGTCCGGTGGCTCCGGCGCTAGAGACGGATGAGCGCGTCCAGCTCCGGCTGGCTGGGCATCGTCAGGTGGCTCCGGCGCTAGAGCTGCTCAAGATTTACAGGGTGAATGCCAAAAGCTGCCTCGCCGGCTACGACTCCAAGACCACCCACATCATGTCGTTCTGAAGGACGAGAATGGCTTGCCGCAATCCATCCGGATGCTGAATAGCTGATCTGATCAAGTGGATTCGATGAATCGATTAAATTTCATTTCATGGAACAGGGGATGGTGTTCTTGTTGATCAGATGTTTCTTGATTTCTTCCTTTGTTTCCCTTTTCTTTTATGTAAGTCAATAGAGACAGAGAAGAATTGGTTCATGAAGGGGAGAAAGCAATACTATTTTTGAATTGTAGTGTAGTCCAGCACTGTTGTTGCTATTATTCAGTGACAAGCATGCTTTTGCTATTTTTCTATAATGTCGACTGTAGTTGTTTGAAATAATATATTTGCCATATATTTGTCTTGCTATCTGGACATGATTGATTGATACAGTAGAGGGCTTCTCCATTGTCAAGACTTGTTTCAAAGAAAGTTTATTCAGTATGAGGTTTCAGATCATTGCAGTTTGCATAGGTTTCAGAACAAGATAGAAATTGTGTTCAGTTAAACATGGAAACCAAATCAACAGGGACATATCAACTGTTGAAAATTTCCTTTTTGAAACATGCGGCATCAGAAATATTCAAGCTGGCATCACGACCCACATGAAACTGAAACACAGGTTGTGCTATTCAGGCTGTGCTATTGAGGTTTTCAGCTATTCAGGTTGTCAGGTTGTTCAGGTTGTAGAGAGCAGCTATTCAGGTTGTAGAGAGGAACCTGAATCAATCAGAAGTGACAAGATCATTTTTCAAGTTTAGAGTTTCACTTTACTGCTCACAAGCGCCCTGTGAATTAATGCAGGTCATTCATGAATTAACACAAGCATTATCATGAATCTTCTCTGGTCAGTTATCTGAATTGTACTGTAACTTTTCTGTCATTCATCGAAGTACTACATGTTCCAAATGGGGGTACATGCTTTTCAACAAGGATGCTTTTCAACTTGCAGACAGGTTCCAAATGGGGGTACAAGCACAGCCTGTGACCATATTTGAATCTTGAGAAAGATTATTTAACATGCTGGAAATAGCAGCCTGTGACCATATATTGCAGAATGTGATTATTTAAAAGTCACATTCACAGTAAAGACATGGCTGTACTGTCAGAAAGGAAAAAAAAAAAAAATTCAGAAAAGCAAGAAAGGAAATTTATCAATAGAGCACACATGCTTCTTTCAGTTAACTGTACTGTCAAGTTTTCTTCAAGTAGAGGGGAAAAAAAAATCAAACACAGCAGGTGGTAACTGGAATGAGAAATCTGAATTATTGTAACTGAAGTGTTCAGGTTCACTTGAATATTCAGTAATCTCTGAATATAGAACCTGCAGGATCCTATGTGTGTGAATGTGATGCGAACAAAGGTGCTATCTGAATGTGAATGTGAACAGAGGTGCTATTTGAATGCAAACTGCAGTTGATGCTTTTGTATGCAAAATAATTTTTTCTGTAATGTCGACTGTATATTTGTCTTGCTATTTGGACATGATTGATTGATACAATACAAGGCTTCTCCATCGACAAGTTTTGTTTCAAAGAAAGTTTATTCATACAAGCCTTCTGAACCTGAAGGCCAGACCTGATCCTGAACCTGAATGCACTACTTCTTGGGTGGGCGTTTGTTTCTGAATGCCATAGATACATGCTCATTCAGTGTTACTGCTGAACCTGAATGGGGGCCGGTTGCATCTAAAAATTTCTCAAAAACATCAGAGCCGGTGAGGCGTCCTCAGTAGACAGAAGGGTCGGCGGGGAGTTGAGGGCGTCCTCTTAGCCGGCAGCGCGTCTCCACTCTGCTGTACTCCAGTCGGCCGTCCTCCGGCGAGGCGTCTCCCGTAGCAGGCGTCGAGGGTTCAGGTGGAGGCGGCGCTGGGCGGAGGTAGTGGAGGCAGAGGTGGCGCTAGGCGGAGGAGGTGGAGCAGCTGCGGCGGCGAGTAGAACAGGGGCCGGCCGGCCGGGACGGCGGGCAGAAGGAACGCCGGCGAGCGGACGTCGCGTGGGGGTGATTTCTAGCGACGGGAACTGTTTAGGGGCCGAGTTCTCGGGAACGGTTGGAGTTGGGTCGGAATTCTAGCCCGCAAAATTTACAGGACAGGCCCCAAATGAAAAAAAAAAGGGGGCTGATTTGAGGTGTTGGGCACGGAGTTGCTCTTAGAGGTTTTTGCGGAAGCAATTTCCTCGTGCCAGTGTCTGGGGCCACTCAGCAAGGCGTGCAAAGGAGATAGAATGTCAACACGGTGCCTAGCTACTGTATATCAGCTTTCTTGTATAAGGATTCATCATCTAACTTGTACTAAACTGGCAGTCCTCTGATCCTATCCCCAATTAAATCCTCGAACTATCCCAGATTCCAGTTCAGTTCTATTGATAGCTAGCACCAGTTCAGTTCTATTGATAGCTAGCATATAGAATTGCCGAAAATACTTGTCAGCGAGGACTCGTTTGATTTGGTGCCATCAGGAATAGTTTCCTGTCGGCCGTCTGTCAGGAAAAAATTGACTTTTCCTGTCGCACTGTTCCTGACCGTGAACTCCTGCCCGTCCGTAACAGAATTGCTGACGGTTTTCGGCAGTCACGAAAAACTACTGGTAGTGAGTAGAGTACAAAGACGCTGAGGTCATACAAAACATGATTAACTTTATTCCCCAAAAAAAAGGAAAAGGAAATTTGCATTACACGTCCATGGTGCACTCTCTCATGTACAATCACCACACAAGGAAAAACAAAGAAACATGCATGTACATCAAGCGAAATAAAGGCATCTCGTTCCGTTTCCAGCGATCTTGTTGCCGATCCCTGGGCGATGCATGTAGCGAAGGAACGCGTGCAGATGATGATGACGATGATGATATAGTATATTCAACGGGCCGGCCGGGCGTTGTTGCCAGCGATCTTGTTTTGCCGATATCCCAGGGCTATGTCCGGGAGCCGTGGGCCGCCGGTTCGGTGGTCGCCGATCATATTGGACCGCGGGCGAATGCACGGACGAAAAGGACCGTGAGGATCCCGAGGAGGGCGTAGCACACGAAAACGAGCGCCGCCGAGTCCGAGTCGCGCCGGCTGTCGTAGGCGTCGAGCGCCGTGTTGTACGTGAGCATGGCGAAACCCACCTTAGCAAGCACGCAATACGGCCCGTCCATGTTGACTCTGCCGCCGCCTTCTTCTCCGGCGCGGAGGCAGAGCAAGACCAGGGCGCCGACGGCCAGCGGCATGATCGCCGCCGCTACCCCGGACGCTAACATGGCCGTGAGCAGCGTCGTCACCGTCCACACCGCGGCCTTGGTCTTGGCATCCCTGCCATTGCCGGCACTCTCCAACTCACAGAGGCAGAGGAAGACCAGTACGAGCGCGGCATCCACGGCGAGCACGGACGTGACGGAGGCGGTGTCGCCCCAGGAGTTGAGGATGGCGATCGCCGAATTGAAGGTCAGGGCACCAAGGCCTAATTTGGTCAGGGTGGGATATTGCCGGTCGGCCATGTGAAATACTACACACTGATTCTGCAAGTTTTTGTTTTGATAAGACTGAGATTCTGCGAGTCAAACAATCCCCCGCCCCCTTAATTTATATAGGCGAGAGGAGTAGTTGGTTTGCGCGGCAACGTGGATGAGCAACTGGCGAGAAGAAAGTTAAAGTTTTGCATTGCCTTTTGCACCAAACATATATATATTCAAATTTTAACCGTGGAGCAGATAGATACCCAGCGCAGTGCTGCATGGAACAAGCACCTGGTACGATTGTGCCTCGCTTTGTTCAGAGAAATAGTTTAATCGGCATTTTTAATTCCAGGTCGTCGGCCATGCACTTAAACACTGGAGCAGAATCAGATAGATACCCAGCGCAGTGCTGCAAGCACCTGGTACGATTGTGCCTCGCTTTCAAGAGAAATAGTTTAATCGATCTTTGCTTTGAATAACATGCAAGATGAGCTTCTTTTTGACAAAGATCGCTGTGCCTTTGGTACCTGCGTAGGCTTCTGCCGTTGGCATGGGCGGAATGACATCAATTCCATTCGATTTGGAGCGTTTACAGTCTAGACAAATGTGTAGTGTAGAAAGGGGTTCACCGGATCATAGGCAAAGTTGCGGCATTTGGTCACCCATCAGTGCCCCATGGCTGCACACCATGGACCGTCGTTTCTGAAAAAGCCTCATTTGGCAAGTATTTCCGGCAATATAGAATGATCGCCGTCGCCGTGCCACTGACAGGAGAGGCGTGAGCTTTTTCTCGGAGCCAAATCCCCGTAGTAGCCTGTGACTTTACAACGCCGTCGGCCGTTGGCCGTCACCGTGCCGCGGCCATGTTTTATTTCCCTTTGGGAGCGCAGTCCCGCCCATGGGCTGATAGGTTAAACGATGAAAAAGTGAGATCCTTGGTCCGGGGAGCTCTGCCGCCGGCGAATGTGCGTGGCCGGTCAAAGATAGTTCGATGGAGCACAATGCAAGTAAACACAGGAGCCGACTGTCTGTCTGCGTGGTCACAGCTGGTCAGAGACGGAAAGATGCCCGGAGTGTTCCATGCAGAGATTAAGTTGGCGCCTCCAGATCCGAATCATTGCGCTTTGGAAGCTCCTTTTCCTTTTCCCAGCGACGTGCGCGTACGCATGAACCATATATTTATGTTAGAAGATCGAAATGTGTTTGTCGATGGATGCATGAGTGAATCGAGTATGAGTGTGTACAGGGATTTGGATATATACAATGTCAACAGGCGTTGCATGTGACCCAAGGGGCATTTTGCCCCCCCTACCTAGCCTTCGGAAGTGCCAGTTATAATGATGGTAATTATCCTAATTGATCACAAATTAATTAATTTTTATTAATTCAAACACTTCCGCTTGATGCGGGGGATTCTACACACGTGCTGTTCCTTATTCCTGCTACTGGTATCCTTCTTGGGCAGCTGATGAGATTGAGATAAGACAGATGTTGGAGAGCCTTTTTTTTTTTTTCTAATCTTTCTAAACAAAATCAAGAATCAATATTGGGAATGAATTTTGGAAACTCTTGAAAATGCTCTAAGTCAAGATGTCAACGGAGAATTTCTCGGGGGGAGTGCTTCCCCGTCCCCCGTCAAATGTCGGGGGTGAGTGTCTCCCACGTACCCCTGTTATATCAGTTCATGTGATGTTAACCTTCTTATATATTCATGAAATCAGATTGTATGAAAACAAATTCCTTCTACTTTATAATTCATCAAAACACATCCACAACAACTGGATGCCTGAAAAGCCTTCTTGAGGATTGGGCCTTTAGTATTGTTGGTTATTGGGCTTTATTGTACTCTGGTCTTTAGTATTATGGGTTTTTGGACCTTATTGTACTTGGGTCTCCACGGGGAACAGGGATGAGAAGGCACATACCAGACCCGCCTCCGTGAAACCCGACGGGATGAATTCCCCCTGTTCAACCCTCCGTGGGGAGAGATTTCCCCCGAAACCCATCACCTAATGAGAGGATTCCCCGTGGGGATTCGGGCGGTTGACATTTTGAGCTCTAAGGTCTCGTAGGCATTTAATCACAAACATGCTCCATCCACGTAACAACGTTACAGGCTTTTCATATTTTGGAAGTCCGATAGGAGTCTATTGGATTCCTATAGCCGATAGGTACTGATTTTGCAATCATTATTTGCCGCAGGCCACTCTGGCCTCTCATCACTCGTCGCCCCCAGCACAACCCCATGGGCTTGTTGGAGTATGGGCTGGCAAAGGATCTGGGCCTGCAGGAGACTGACATGTTGGTTGCAGATATTGGGCTTGCCTCGGAGGTACCCTCGGCCAGATGTCGGGCTTGCCTCACCCTTTGCCTACAGTTTATTTATTTATTTTTTTGAGCAAGACCCGGTCGGTGCCTACAATGGAGCCGATTGCTAGGCCCCCTGTGGGCCAGCAAGGCATCGGTCTCGAACTTCGTCGCGTCGCGCCGCTGCAGGAGTGCCTCGTCAGCTCTCCCCGCGTAGGTCGCGTCGTCATGACTCCGTCCTCGTTGCAAGGCGGAGCGACCGGTTAGCAGGCTAGGTACGACAATAATCTTGCTCCTTTTCATCTCGTCGGCAACTGCAGGGGAAGGGCTGCGCGCAGCCGACCGACGCTGAGGTGGCGAGCCTGTGCACCGCGTCGGAGTGCCTGCTCCTGGTGCGGCCGGCGGAGTGCCTGCTCCTGGTGCCGGCGCGGATCGTCTCGCCTTCTTCGGCAACCTGGTGGGACCGCTCACCGCCTACCACGCCATCGAGACATCCTGGTCGCCTGCCACGGCAGTGCTCATGGCCAGCTCGCCTTCCACTTCAGGGTCCTCTACTTCGTGCTGCGGCTGGCGTTTATCGTCTGCGCCGTCGTCTCCCTCCGCTAAGCAAGAGAGATCACAAGATCATGCCATGCATTCGTGCCGGACTGCAGGTTGCTCCACCGTTGCCCGTCCATTCGATCCTGCATCAGGTTGCGTCTAGTACCTACTCCAATGTGCGTCGTACGTCGTCGACTGATCACGCGGTCTGTTCTTTTGCCCGTGTCACTGTCTCGATCATGCGATTTCTGCTGCAAGCAGGCGACGATGCACGTACGCGCACATGGCACCAAGGCCACTCATATCACTAGCTAGCTAGCTAGGCAGTCGTTGTGGTACACCCACTTCGACGCCAAGTATTTCCCCGGACGCGACGCGATAGCTGAGGGAGAGGGGCAAGGGGAATCGACGCCATTGCCAGTTTCGGCTCCAACGCCGAGGAGGGTCCCACCGCTTGCTGCGGTGCTGGCCTCTCCCGATCGATCGGCGGCTGGATTTGATCGGACGATGCTACATTGCTACCGCGTATCGATCGTCGTTGCTAGCTGCCTAGACTACCGTACCTTGATCTCCTGCTGTGCCGGCGGTGCCGCGTCGCGTGGGTACTCTTCTCCTCAGTCCTGATCTCTCGCCCGCGCGCGACACGTACGACGCACTTTGTTCTGTGACGAGTGAGGACCAGGATGGATCCTGCTGCTGCTGCTGCTGGTGATATACGTGAGTGAGCTCTCCATCATCATTCTGCGGCGCCTCGATCTCCATCCCTCCTCTTTGGTTGTTTCTGATCGTCGAGAATCCTGTGTACTAATCGTACGAGACAAATAAAGTGTCGTAGGTGCATTGCAGTATTTAACATAAACAAGACAAGACATATCGTGTTCGGTTAACAAGGTTTGCTAGTTCTTACTTCTTACACTCACCACAACCACGGTTCATTGGGAAGTTGTGAAAAGAATCATAAGATATGTCAAAGGAACAATCGGGTTTGGCCATAAAATTACAAAATCTGGCTCCAAAGAGAGTTCTTTTGCAAAGAGTAAAATGCATGGATAGACCACTAACTTGTGGCGTGTGTTAATTTGGGCCATCAAATTTGAAAGTGCATTTTTTTTGGTCAAAAAACTTGAGAAGTGGTTCATGAAGAGTCCATACCCCTTTGTTTCATGTTTATATTTGTAGAAACCTCCCTATATCTATTTTTCTTTCACAAGATTGTCCTTCATCGGCGACGGCGACGTCTTGGCGCGGACCGGGCCGGGTACGCGCGTGCGGGCCTTAGGTGGAGCGCGGCGTGAGACCTCGGCGCTGGGCCCCGGTCGTCGCGATGGCCCTCGGCAGCAGGCGTCGGTGAGGTAGCGGGCACGGCGAGGTTTCCTCGGACCGGAAGCGTGGCCTCGGTTTGTGGCGCACGGGAGGACCTCGGCGGCCGATCCCGAGCCGATGGCCCTCGGCGGGGCGGCGCGGCAGTGACTCCGAGCTGGAGCCCCTGGACGGGCGGCCTCAAGGCGGAAGTGGTGCGCGGGCGGTCTCGGCGCGGGGACTTGGTCGATTTAGATCCCCTTCAGCGCATGGTAGTCTCGGATGGCGTCGGGACCAACGGGCGGACCTCGGTCGCACGTTCGGCGGGCCTCAAAACTAGCGACCCTCGGTAGCGGCGCCGACAAAACCGCAAGAACCCTCGATTGCGAGAGTTCGGTGCTTTCGCACTGGGCGGATGACCTTGGCGGGCAAGCATGCGGTGGTGCGTGGTGTGGCGGATACAAGCGACGCCAAGGCCCGGTGAAGGACAATCTTGTGAAAGAAAAATAGATATAGGGAGGTTTCTACAAATATAAACATGAAACGAAAGGGTATGGACTTTTTATGAACCACTTCTCAAGTTTTTGGACAAAAAATGCACTTTCAAAGTTGATGGCCCAAATCGACACACACTCACAACTTAGTGGCCTATCCATGCATTTTACTCTTTTGCAAATGTAGATTGCACGGGGTGTCCCGCTGACAAAAGGTTAACCGGAGGTCTCACCGTATTTCTACACTACCGGAATCCCACTCTTTGCCGAGTGTTTTTTTATCAGGCACTCAACCCTTTTTGCGAGTGCCAAATAAAAAAAAAGTACGGCAAAATTGTGTTCCTTGATAGCGAAGCTTGCCCTCTGTTCAACCAACCATATTTGGCTGGCAGTTGTGTTGATCTCATAGGACTGTGCATGTTTTTCTTTTGTTGTTCTGGAGTCTTTGTTTCCATTTGTCAAAATTTGCGTAGTTCATTCTGTGCAGCCACCAAGGAGTTCTGGTCAAATTTGTAGATTTTTATCGCCTACAAACAAAACATTAGCTAATCTTGGACGGACTTAATGCACGACTTTGGTCTTGAGATGTATTTTTTAACCTCCTATGGTTCCATCTGATGCCTGAAATCCAGTCTACAAAGCAAATCAATTTATCAGAAAATGGGATCGGAGTCGATTGAACCTTTACGTTCATTGCCAACGACTCAACGAGTATACAGTACGCGTCCTCTTCCTCGCTACAGCATATTTACTCCAAAATGCCTGCTATCGTGTCACGCGGTAACACGTCTCGTAGCTACCACTGGGGTATTGCTTTCAGCTGAAGCCTTTCACAGTTTCAGCTAGGATCGGACTGACTGAGCAGTCGTGGGGTATTGTGTTCTCCTGAGCCTGCACCAGCGCTACACGATGCTGGTACGTACACTTGGCACACTACGGCGACGCGGCGCGTGGCTCAGCACGGCCACGGCTCTATATATACGCTCGCTTCGCTCGGCCATCCCATAGCCCTGGCATTCGCAGACGAGATCACGAGAAGCACACACTTCCAGTATACAAGACCTGTACGACGGCAACCGAGATCGATGGACCATCCGGGTGCTGGAGGTACGTGTGATTTCCAAGCATCTCTCATCTCTCCATCCGTCTGATCGTCTCGAGGACCAAGCAACTAGTTGTATATATCCACCTTTTCCCATGTCGAATGTTGCTTGAATTTGCCATTCGCTACACAGGTCAGCCAGCAGCAGGCGGGGTTGTGGTGGTGCCCGTGGAGGCCGCCGCGCCGGCAGCACCGGCAGCGGCAGGGGCGTGGCCGGTGTGGACACGGGTGAGCGCGCGCGTCGTGTTGGCGGCGGCCCTGTTCCTCCTGGGATGCGCCGCGGCTGCGCTTGCCCTCTTCGCCATGATCCTGGTACGTACGTACGTACGTTCGCTAGCTGCTAGCTTGTCTCAAGTTTGCTACTGCTACACTCGTTCGCTTTTCGGATGATCCAACGCCAACGCACGGCAATAATCTTGCTCCGGCCGGCCATTTCGTCTGAAATTTTTCTCCATTGTAAATTAAACGCTTCTTTTGGTGTGGTTCTTGGGTAATTACTGTAAATTGGTTCTTGTTGTATGGGCCAATCCAAGGGCGGTGTGTATATGTAACTGATGCATGTTTGCGCGCGGCAACTGCAGGGGAAGGCCTGCGCGGCGCCGACCGACGCTGAGGTGGCGAGCCTGCGCACGGCGTCGGAGTGCCTGCTCCTGGCCGCCTCGGCGCAGGTGGTCGTGGCCACCATGGCCCTGCTGGTGCCGGCGCGGCTCGTCGCCTTCTTCGGCAACCTGCTGGGAGTGCTCACCGCCTACCACACTATCGACGTCCTGGTGAAGCTGATCGCCAGCTGCGACGGCAATTCTCACGGCGATCTCGACTTCCACTTCTGGGTCTTCTTCATCGTGCTGTGGCGGCGTTTGCCGTCTGCGCCTTCGTCTCCCTCCACTGATCCTGCGAGGGAGAGGAGAGAGAGAGATCGTCCCAAGATGCCATGCTTCCGTGCAGGTTGCTCGATCCACCGTACGTCGCCCATCCATTCCTGCATCAGGGTGCTCGGATCGGCAGGCCGTTGCACAAGAATTTGTTGAGAATCGGTCAATCCGTTTTTCCCGTTCCTGATCCAAGAGAGAGACGTGTAGATGTTGAAGATTGATCCCGTTTCTCTTGCCCAATCCTAAGAAGAACACACATAGGAGACACAGAAATATGAGGGGAGTCATCTCTTCATTAGTCATCATAGGTACATACGGTCTCTTTATATAGATGTAGCCATCGGGGCATATATGGTAGCCTCCAAGGCCCATATGGTATGAGCCCATCATTCCTCTAATTGAGGAATTCTTAACACCCCCTTGGGCGAATACCAAGACAAATATATGCCTCGTTAAAACTCCAAAAACTCAATGGGAAAAAATGGAGAAAGAGTGCATTATTGTCGTTAAATGCATTTGCACATTGTTGCCTCATTAAAAACCTTACATGAGAAACTTCGAGAAAAACTCATCAAGAAAAAGAGTACAACAAATGTCTTCGAGGACAAATTGGGACCTTACGGATCATATCATTTTGAATTCTCTAGAATCTCGATCAAGGGTTAATTAATACTCTAGGTGAGTTCTCCCCGAACCTTGCGAGAACTACCCCTGCTATGTCAAAAAATGTCTTCTACGGGAAGCATATACACATAGAAACTTAGCAAGTATATTGCATGCATAGTCAGGATCGTTTCATATAACCTTAACATTACGTTACTTACGGAACCCATGAGATAAAATTATATATAAATAAACCCATACTTAAATGGCGTCATGATAGAGGCTTCAGTTTAATAGAGCTTTCAAACTCACCCTTTAGAATAACACCATCAAGGTATATTATTTGAGATCTTCAAAGTCTCATGAGTTACGATCAATATCATGTAAATACTCCCCCGATGACGACATTCATTGAGGTCATCCATTGCCACGACATTAGTCGTTATTTGCAAATAAATATAGACATGAATAGTCCAAGAGAGATTACAAGATGTGATTTCACAATAGTTAGTCTTCATGACATTTGTTTCACTTTGCTCTTCAAGAACAATAAGAATAAAGAATAATGCTAAGAGCATTGTCATGCATATATTAGAGTGCAAATTGTGCAACGCAAAGTTGCAAAGACACACCTTCAAGATGTGATTAATAATCATTATTCCTTATATGATAATTTTCTATTTATAATAGTCGTGCCTCCTTCAGGGATTTGCTACTGATTCTTCAAGAATCTTTAATACATAATAAGACATCACCGTCCACAAACTAGCGAATGGGGCGTATTGCTAGTAGCACCAAATATATCATATAACTTTTCAGAGGATATTTCAATTCCAAATTTTCAGGTGGATAATGCTATCTATCAAGCATATACATGCATAGCAAAAAGCTCATGGAATACACATGTGCTTATATGGTATACTTTTTGTTGCTTTTGGTTCCTCCTTTTATTATCTCTATTGGGTCATATATGAGTCTTTATCCCTTTCAAGGAATTCACATATTTTGGTGCATTTGGACTTATAACCATATTCCTTCAGGGAAAAATCCTTCAGGGGAGTTGTTGCCTTTATGGAGAGGTTATTTCACATAAAGGACAATATTGGTACGAGATTTTAATGTTGCTTTCTATGGATTTTCGTAATCCCATTCTTTGCATATTTAATTCATGCCATTAGCCGATTCATTATATAGCGGAACATATTTTACGAGAACTTATGTCGAGTTGGTCTATTATGACCTTTTGAACCATCGTTTTTCACCACATATTATTTTAATAATGACCCATAATTCTCGAACATCATGTTCAAGATATCCACTTAGCGATTTTTGGTTCAACCTCAATTGCACATTTCATTTTGACGATATGAGAGCTTCAAGCTCTCTTGCCATGGACTTTGTTCGGATCCAGATTCTCATAAAGAGACTCATTCAAAGCAATTATAGAGGTAAACTAGTGTCGACACATATTTTTCGACTTTAAACATCTTAATAATGATCTTCATTATTTCCCAAAATGAAAGATCAATTGTTGTTCCGTATTCCTAGCATTATAGTACGCGCGCATTACTAGGATTTTCATCTCCAGGACAAACCTCATCATGAGGTAACTCACCAACAGGGTGATTTCTCTACAGGAGTATGAGAGGAGTTTTATCACATACAATGTGAGCTTGCTTCATGAGCATACGTTTGTGACATAGGCCATTAGATCTTATTTGCGGGCGCCCCCGCATAATTTGATCAAACCGCCAATATCAAGTGGATATGAAATTAATCCCGGGTGTATCCACATCTACTTACGGTAGAAGCATTCATTTATTTTTAACCAATTTGGTTCTCCTCGTCAATACAGGTTATCCGGCATAACTCCATACTATACAATAGAGGAGTGTAACTCGAACAACTAGTTTAGTTTGCATTTGTGCGTTTTTATTCATAAATATCAAGGCATTCCACAAAATGGGCATTCATCTTCCCCTAATGCCGAGATATTTAATAGCATACTAAAATCCCCAAATCACCAACTTCAAGTGGTGTATGTATGCTTTAGTGGTGATTTATCCGGAAAATATTACGCCACGAGGGGGTATATTACTATTTTTATATGCAAAGTGAGCTTGGACTTTATTAATGCGATTTGCATGAATCTTTGCGTTGCATGTAATTCCTTCTACAGGAGCACTATATATCCTCAACTTCTTGTTGAGACCATAACTTCTCGGTGAAGTATAAAACTATTGCTCGCAAGTTCTTGCTTTCAACAAAAACATATGTAGTCATCTAGACTTAACATCTTTAGTTACTGACGTAACACATAACTTAGATAAAACAATCCTTCAGGGTCTAATGCTCACCAATTGTTATACAATTGTGGTCGACCCTGTCTCATTGTGTATATTGACCTTCTAGGTCATATGCATGAGAAAATACAACTAATGGTGGCATTGCACTTTCAGCGCGTTAGCTTGGTGTGCATAGGATAACAATAATGTTGGCATTTAGCCATGGTTGCAGAGCGTAAAGCCTTGGATGTAGAGTTAGTTTATAGTCCAGCTCTTTTTTATTGCCAAAAAAGTGACCCAATTACTCGTACCATAGAGCAAAATTGAGTCATTGTATTTATTGCAACATATTCGTAATCTATATAAAGCATGGCTTGAATCAATTCATTTTTCAAGCATGAAGAGATAAGCTTTTAATAGAATAGATAAGACCAAGAATTTTTTATTTATTTATGCGGGAAATGTTATTTTGGTTGCTTGGCGAGAGCAACAAAGACCGATATCCTTCTAGGATAGACTCTCAAGTCTCAACCGATAGCGAAAATTTCATATGACAAAAGATACATCAAGGAAACATATGTAGTTGTCAAATTCCATATGGCATTTGAGCCTAGGATAACTACTATGATTGATAATTGATTAATATCAAAATTAGCTTCCAACTCTATTGTGATGTGGGATTCATACTTGTTGTTTGCTTTCCATCTTCTCGGTAGTCGACGGGTCGATATTAATACATTTGTTTAGGTGTGGCGTATACATGGCTACTAGCCAAGCATATTGTCGTATAGATAGTCACTCCACCATATCATTTGGCATACTTTACTTGTAGACAATGACTTCCCTCTATGATACCCATTGTCATTTCAAGCGACCGTGGATAACTTTAAAGCGAGTCCTCGATATGCACTTCGGGGCTTCATTAGTCCAAGAAAGGACAAATGGTTTTCTTCATCGGGAAGAAGTATTATGTTTTCGCACAAAATAAACTCAGAATATTAATTCTTATAGTATTATTGTAGCAACTTCAAGTTGCCTAGGGAATATATTATCTATTAGAAAACGTTGGTTTGAAACAAACCTCGATTAGGATGACACCTCATGCTAGTTCTGCAGCAGAGAGAGAGACAAGGGCATTGCTATCCCGACTAATATAATATTGTAAGCCTATATTATCATGTTTGGTAAAATATATCGACCACGGCGCAGGAGAAGTTACAAGTGAATCCCAAACTCATGCGTCTGCTATATCAACAAGTCCCATGCAATGGTTTTTCCCTTCAAGGTTACTTCGGGTAAATAAACCAAAGCATTAAAGAGAATGCTAGAGAGAGAGAGAGAGAGAGAGAAAATGGTCTTAGATATGGCCATACATGTTGCTTTTATTTCCCGAAATTTTCCAAGCATATGTGCTTTTCTATGGTATTTATATTGGTCATATGCTAATACTTCGGGATTATATAACCCATAGAAAACATAATAATTCACACACATTGCAAGGAAAAATAATAAAACAAACCATATGAAAAACTCGCGATGGGACAAAATAAATATGTGGAAGCTCATAAACCTAGAAAATTCAGCTTCTAGATATACTATAGAACTTGCATCAATATATAAAGCATATATTGCAATTTGGAGAGACATATTACAAGATCTTCAAGATCTATCTAAGAACGGAGTTTGCACACATGATGAGCCTTTGACATATTTAATTTGTCTAAGACTTTTTCGTGTAGGTAGATTGGTGTACAAAATTCCTTGAGGGAGATGCTTGATCTGCAGGCCTAAGCAAAAATTTGACATGAGTCCATAATTTTACCGTTCAACGGCAAACTCTTGGAATACAACGATGATGGATGCAACATCAAGTCTTATTGTTGCCTATGCTCGTGGACGTGGCGGTACAACGACTTCAGGCCACTAGTAATATTCACCCAGGCACTTTTTAACCGAAAACCGATCACCGAACCGAACCGAACCGAAATCGAGCCGAAATATCGGTTTTTCGGTTTGGTGTCGGATTTTCAGATCGGAGAAGTTCGTTTTTCGGTTTCGGCCGGTTTTGGGTTGAATCAAACCGAACACCGAAAAACCGAACAACCGGGCAATCGGTAGCGATTTGAGATTCCAGCCCAAGCCCACGAAGGCATAGCCCACCACCGGTGTGCCCACCGTGACTCCCGCATGGGCCGCAACGCACCCCCACCCCGACCCCATCCTGTTCCGTCGCTCAGTCAGTCCACTCCCCAGCCCCGTCTCCCATCCCTTCCCTATCCTTAGTTCCCCATCTCTTCCCTAACCCTAACACGGCCCGGAGGCGGGTGGGGGTGGCGGTCGGGCGGGGGGCGGCAGGCACGCCGCGGGCGGCGCTATGGCAGGGGTGGCAGCGGCGGGTGGGTGGCGGCGGCCAGAAGTGTGGCAGCCAAGGGCGGTGGTGGCGCGGCGGCCGCGCTGGGCAAGCAACCCGTGAGCGGCGCAGGGCGGCAGCAAATGGCGTCACCGGGCGAGGGGGCGGCGGGAGCGGAGCGGTCGCGCGAAAGCAGGACGAGGATTCAGAGCTGCTCGCTGTTGCTTTGTGCTCCGACAAAAAAACCGAAACCGATTTGGTCGGTTTACGCTATTTTGACAAACCGATCGGCTTTGGATTTCTACAAACCGAAATTTTTTAACCGAACGAATGCCCAGGGTGAAGTAATATGATGCAGGCATACAGTTAGACCAGCTCAGTAGCCACCGTTTTAACAAAAAAAAAAAAATTAATGTAGCAACACCTTTGTCATGCAAAATAAGCCCCGAAGGGTAGCCATGATCACCGCAAGTCTTAGTGGCAGCAGGCCGTTGAATCTAGATAATTTTTAATGTCTAAACGATGGTAGCACCATGTCATTGTGTCTCATCTTCACAATTAGACAAAAAAAGAGCATGACAAACAAAAAACTAGAAACAATTCTAGTGGCATGCGAAGGTCTAGTATGCTAGCAATAAAATAATCTATTGATTAAACAAGCTAGCAGCAAGAATTACTAGATAACCAATCTACTAGAGACTAATCTGTAGGATTATACCAAGTAGATTAAAAAATTATATTCGTGAAGACATACCGGGTGCTACTTGGAGCAATGTCTGCAGTCGTAGATGCTGCAAGTGTGACGCTGAGTCGTGACCGCGGTTGTTGCTGGATCTCTTCCACGCGCGGGATTAATGATGTGATTTCCATGCGACGACCATCAGTCATTGGCCAAGACAATCGTGGCCTGCAGCAACGGCGTGTGTGCACTTAACCAAGATCGGGAGCAACTCACCAGTGCAACAAACATGGATTGGAATAGAAAATCATGATTAGCCACAAATCAATCCAATGCAAATAAAATAAGAAAACACATCGCCTGCCTTTCTCCTTCAGGGAAACCATATACTAAAATAATCTTCAGGATAAATAATCTGGTAGAGAACGATTAAATGAAAATATCCAAGGCAAACCGTGGTCTCCCATCTTGAGGATGAAGCCATGCGGCCGTTCGATCAGATGGACCTTTGTCTTGCATGCGAAGATTGCATGCAAGCACGCTCCTCGAATCTCGCCGGCCTCTGTGTCCGTCAATCCAGTCACGGCGCACACAACGCCCGCGGCTGCATTCGCCTCCCGTGCGCTCGACGGGCGGTGGAAGGACAAGGATAGATCGAGTGTAGCAAGATCGATACGATGTGTAATGGAAAATAAAAAACAATCTCTGATTAGCACAAATCGATCGCTATTGCCTGCGAACATGCATAAATCAAATTCTTGCATGCGAACATGCACAAGATGCACAAGATGTAAATCGCATAGGCTCCAGCCGTGTACTTGTTAATGCACTACTAGTATTGAACTTTGATAGATTTATCAGATACAGGATGCGAATACTTCCCCGCGTAGAAGCGGCCGCCGTTGTGCATGCATGCTGACAGCCGTAGGCGGTGCATGCATCGCTCGGCATCAGCCGTCGTATGCGTCGATTAGCTCGAGGCGCTCCAACAGAAGGCTCGGCCGTTGCATTAGCGAATAGATCGGAAAACCCGACGATGGCGGCGAAGGCCAACGCCACTCATGGAACGCCAAAGAATCGAGATGAAACTCGACCATGTCGGGAAAAAATCAATCTATAATTAGCAAAAATCAAGCCAGTCTTGATTTAACGGCGAACAAATTAGGAACGACTCACCCAGTTGGAAGAGCTGCTGATAACGTGTTGAGAATCGGCCTGTTCACGGATTGCCAGATCCGTTTTCCCGTTCCTGATCTAAGAGAGAGACGTGTAGAGGTTGAAGATTGATCCCGTTTCCCTTGCCCAATCCCAAGAAGAACACACATAGAAGACACAGAAATATGAGGAGAGTCATCTCTTCATTAGTCATCATAGGTACATACATAGTCTCTTTATATAGATATAGCCATCGGGGCATATATGGTAGCCTCCAAGGCCCATATAGTATGAGCCCATCATTCTTCTAATTGAGGAATTCTTAACAGAATTAACGTCACCTGTGTTAGTATATATAGTGGTATCTACTATAGTAGTAGATTGAACATTTCTGCTTGGAAGTTAGAAGTTCCTAGTCATGTGTACGTATACATGGCTTGGTTGGGCTCTAGCTTGAGTACTTGATGGCGAGGGACGAGAGGACAGAGAGGAGGCGAGAGGAGCGACGCACATGCATCGCCTGATCAATAATAGGTAGCGATATGATTTCGTCACTTATATATATATGTCTATCAACGAGATTTCCTCTGCTTTATTAGAAAGCAACATGGTTCGATACAGCACTGGGGATACCAGTTTGAAAGGGAAATACATGAAGGGCTGTCCGATAACAGATTTGTTGATGGCTTGAACATTTGTAGACTTGACAGGATCTCGTCCTTCACCATTCCGAAGCGCTTTAAATCTTTCTCCTTAAGGTTGAAGCTCCATTTCTGCATAAGAGAAATTGACGTGTATATAACATCAAAAGGAGATTTAGGTACAATTTTCTCAACAACCAACTTGTTCCTTGTAATCCATAAGGACCAAGCAAAAACTTATTACCTTACTCATATGAGTTACAGTTACTACCTTACTCATATGTGATCAATTTGTCCAAGAAAAAAAAAACAAACGAGCATGTACTATGCATACGCTGCAATCTCGCTCGAGCTCGACCGTGTCCTATCTACTTACAATAAGTTACACTCATATGTATTACCATGCGATTTCTGCTGCAAGGGGAATCGATGCACACGCACGTGGCACCAAGGCCTCTCATTTCAATAGGCCGGCAGTCGTTGTGTGGTACACCAGGCTAGCTAGCTAGGAGTAGCTTACAGTACTGTACCTCGATCTCCTGCTAGCTAGCTAGCTGTGCCGCATCGCGTTGGGTACTCTCCTGACACGACGCACTTTGCTACATCTCATCATTCCGTTGCGCCTCTCCATCCCTTCTCGATCTTTGGTTGTTGCTGATATATCGTCGAATCTATACATTACTAATCGTACGAGTCAATATATATTTAGGCGCTGGTACGCGGCGCTTGTCGTTGTCGTCGTCGTCTCCGGCCTTACTTTGAGTTGAGATCATGCATCATCAGATCACAAGCTGCCATGCTGGATGCTGCAGGTTCACTAAGTGTCGTTGCATTTGCATGCTGCACGCGAACGTCAACGTCTGCCCACTCCACTGCATAGCTGTGCTACTTTGGGCCGGTCAACGGACAAAATTTAGATGAGATGTTAGCCTGCTTTGGGCCTTGAACCAAAAGCAGCCCCACCCGGCCCATTCCTCTCCCAACTATCCGTGCCATACTCCGCGCTGCCCAAACTGGGCCTCGCCGTGCTGACGTGCGACGTGGCTCTCGATGCCCGCCGCGACTCGGGCACCGCAGCGTTCGTGTTCGTACGCGTCCTACGCCTACGTCGGCTTTCAACTGAGCCGACGCAACGCAAGCTTGCACGTAGGCGGTTCCCCCGGACGCGACGACGCGACGCGATAGATGATGGAGAGGCCGCGGCTGGGGAATCGTATCGAAGCCCATTGCCGGTTTCGGCTCCAACGCCGAGGGCCCCGCCGCCTTCTGCTGCGGTGCTGCCTCTCCCGATGGATCGATCAGGCCCGCTGGATTGATCCATCGGATGCTACCGCGTATCGATCGTCGTTGCTCAGGTAGCTGGCTGCCTGGCTACAGTACTGTGCCTCGATCTCCTGCTAGCTAGCTGTGCCGCATCGCGTGGGTACTCTCCTGACACGACACACTTTGCTACGGAGAAATTTCAAAATATAACCCGTTATTCACGCGCCCCGTATAATATGACTCGAAATTCATATATCTTTTGAAATATGACCCAGGTGACGCGAATTGCTTTGAAATTTAACCCTACTGACGGTGAACGTGGACGCCGTGAGATGGTTCGACACCACTGTGAGTGTGCGGTCGTTTCAAATGGCATCGGTTCATGGTTGCTTGCGTCGGGGAGACTCCTGAACGGAGGTCATGGCCCATGGCGACGGTGCGGGAGGCTAGGCTCACGACACAGCGTGCAGCCATGGCGTTCCTGCGTGGCAGGCCGGGCTCGCGAGCTTCTACAGCGGCCGGCCAGGTTAGCGAGCAGCAGAGCAGGAGCTCTGCTCTGGCAGCCATGGTGGCAGCGTCGGCGAGAACTCGAAATTCGTCGCTTACTCTTGATGGTTTGCAATGAGATCACGTCCAGGAGCTAGCTAACAATCGGGCGCAACTGTGTGGGCGAGGAATTGGAAAAGGGCGGTGCAGTTGAGACAAATTTGGTGGTCGGGTGAAAGTTAGCAACAATGTTGCCGCCTGCTGCCTGCGCTCGTCGTCACCACGGGATGCGCTGCGCTCGGCCAGGACGAGCTCGGGCGCCCGCCATCCGCGCCCCCGCGTGCCTCCTGTAGCCATGCGCGGTCCGCTGCCGGAGAGCTTCCGGATGCGGGGAGGTAGGCCGCCACCGAACGCGCGGGCGAGCGGCGCCGTCGTGTCGAAGGATGGCCGCCACCGGAGCCGCTGCAGCTACGCGCGAAACACCCGCCGGAGCTTGGTGCCCTGCCTCCCTCCGTGCCGAAGCCGTCGGCGGCTGCCGGAGATGGAGCCCGCGATGTGTGCCCGAACGGCGGATCCAGCCATGGCGCGTCACCTCCGTTGCACGGGGCCCACCTGTCATTGGGACGAAGAGTACATGGTGTCCACGTTGGGTCAAATTTCCCAACGATTCGCATTGACCTGCGCCATATTTCAAAAGCGCGCACGTAATTCCCGGTCGATTATACGGCGCACACGAATAACGGGTTATATTATGAAATTTCTCTTTGCTACGTGAGCGAAGCCGTGTCCTCATTCCGTTGCGCCTCTCCACCCCTTGTTGCCGATCGTCGAATCTATACATTACTAATCGTCACGAGACAAATAATGTTAAGGCGCTCGGTACGCGGCGCTAGTCGTCGTATCCGCCTTACTTTGAGTTGAGATCATGCCTCATCACATCACAAGTCGCCATGACGGATGCTCATGCTGCGGGGGTTCCATTTGCATGCCGCACGCGAACGTCAACTTCTCGACTGCTTGTGGCGGAGGCGGAGCATGAGGGCGCCGCCGGAGGTGGACGCGGGGCTCTCCGGAGCCGGAGGCGGTGGCGGTGAGCGAGGCGGAGGACGGTAGCGAGGTGGAGAATCGAGGGCGCCACCGTAGCTTTGGGGTTCCGTGGTGGAGAACCGAGGGTGCCGGCGACCTTTAGGGTTCCGGCGAGGTCCCCCATCGCCTCCAACCTCACCGCTACGTAGAATGCGCCCGGCCGGCCGCCGCGCCAATCGACACGGCGGTGGCCCGGTTTGGTCGGGCGGTGAGCGAGGCGGTGGTGGCGCCGCCGAAGTCGGGCGGGGCGGACTCATCCGGTTGGGTACGGGTCGGCGGCGAGGGCGTCGGGTCGTCCATGGCGGCGGCGAGGCGGCGCGAGAAGAGTGGGGAAGTGGAAGAAGGGGGCGCCGCGGAGCTCCGGCCAACCCTAGGGCACCCGCGGCGGGCGGGGGGCGGCGGGGGGAGGTGGACTCGGAGTCGGCGGCGGCGGCAACTTTGGGCTGGTCAGCGGACAAAATTTAGCTTAGTTGTTACCCTTCTTTGGGCCTTGAACCAAAAGCTGCCCACCCGGCCCATTCCTCTCCCAAGTCCCAACCATCTCCGTTCTGCGGCTCTTCACCTTCCCGTTGTTTTATGCGTCGCCGCCGCCTCCATCCGGACGAGCCACCGCCTGCCTGTATCCTCACCCCCGACGCCCAGCAGCACCAGTACACCTCGGCCATACCTCGTCAAGGTTAGATCGTGTTCCATTTCTATGTACACTGATCGTGGTTTAGGTACTACAAGGCGTGTAGCACTTGCTTGATCTGTGGATTTGTCTGCTGCATTGCATCGGTGTTAGGGTTTGCTTGTTTGTTTGTTATGGATTGGATCTGTGACTGATCCCTGAAATGAGTAGACCCACTTGCTTGTGCGGGAGAATGGGATAGATAGGTAGATGGGGCTGTAGGAGTGCCAGTCCTATTGTGTAATCAGGTGTACTTGGATGGGGATGTTCTTCTGGCCTGAAGCCCTGAAATCTTTGACTGTTCTCCAAACCAAATCCAACATTTTTTTATCTTTCATGTTCCTATTATAGTAGTGTCAACAGCAGACGACTTGAAGCTGCCTGTCTGAATAGCTTGCTTGCAGCAGAATTCTGTACTCATCCATCTTTACTGTATGTCATGTATATGTTTGATCAGAGCACAGCTAGTGAGATGCATTACTGAACCCTCAAATGCACATTAATTATTTTTCTCATCAGCAGAGTAAATTGAGAATGAGATTAGTGTTATGTCACAAGAATGAGAACTTTTAAAAAATGCAGAACAGGGTTGTGTGCATGCTACACTCTTACTTTATTTTAAGCGCCCTGTTCACTGGTTTAAGCATTTAGGCATGCAATATTATAATTTGCTAGCTATATCTGCAGCCTGCACTGTTGACACCGTGCACCAACCTATATTCCACAAAGCGTGCAGAAGCTGAGGTTAAGGATTGATTTAGGAAACAATTCTGAAATGAACTTGCCACTGTCAGAAACAAACCGGAAACGGATTATCAGCTGCCAGCATTCATTAATTACACGCGCTGCACAAAGATGTGGCTTATGGCATGTACGAATGCTAGAATGCTGTAGTCTCAAAATTTTAAAACCCTCCCTATGCGAATGGAGGGATATTACGAGCAAGTGAATCGTCTGGACCTGTGCTTTTCATGCTCCTGTCTACTCTAGTTTTTGGAATGGTTCCACCTCCATTTAAATCATGTGCTGTGAATATGCAGTGATGGTCATTGACACTAAATAGGATTGAAATATGTGGAACCCTTAGATTGTCATTCTGCTATTTTAAACTGATATGCCTTATTGCGTGTATGTATATGGTGCTTGATTCACTGATCTTGTTAAATTTTCAAGTCTGTAGTTTGCTAATTCCGAACCCTGTGTCAGGCCTGCACTTTCAGGATGAAAGAGGCACAAGGTTCATCTTGGGCAGACCTCTTGCCAGAAATTTTGGTGCTTATTCTCAGGATGCTGCCTTCCTTAGTTGATCGCGTTCGACTAAGGGCAGTGTGCCGCCCATGGCGTTCTAAGGCTCAGCTGGATCCCCTGCCCCCACTGCTTCCTTGGCTCACCCTTCGTGACGGGACCTTCTTGAGTATTCCGGATGGTAAAATTATCAGAATGCCGATACCAGATAACGCTTTTTGCCGTGGTTCCGTTGACAACTGGATGTTCTTTTGTGCATAGTGATGGTGGTTGCTCACTGATGAACCCTTTCTCCAAGGCCACACTGAACATTTCTGAGTTAGTCACCACGTGGTTCAATGCAAACTCATATTATAATTCTCATTTCTATAAGCTGGTTGCACCCTCGCCCTTGGAATCATCACCAGGTTCCCTTGTTGCGCTGTTAGGTGCTCGTGGACTTCGTATCTGCCAGCCACCAATCACAGTTGACTCTTGTTTACACCTTGAAGATGATATTACCTTCTTTAATGGAAAGTTGTATGGTCTTAGTGTCGATAAGCTTTCAGTATTTGAGATTGATTATTGTTTTGATGGCAAGCCAAAGATATCATCCGTCCGATGCATTACTGATTACCCTACTTTTAGACTTGAGCCACCCCAACCCTTGCCCCGCACGTGCCTGTTGAAGAGTTATCTAGTCGAGTGTTGTGGTAGACTGTTGATGGTGAGACGTATGATTGGGTGTAATCCAAACACCTTGGAGTCTGATCGCACTGCCGGGTTTGAAGTCTGTGAGGCAGATTTTAGCAACAAACCTTTCCGATGGAGATGTGTCCGTGAACTGGGTAGCCAAGCTCTGTTTGTTGGGAAGCACTGCTCCAAGTCTTTTCCTGCTGTGGAGTGCACTGGAGTTGAAGAGAACTGTATATATTTCATGCATGACTATCTTCCGGCGAACCGTGCTGCTGATCCTCTTGGTGACAGTGGTGTGTACAACATGAAAAGTGGGATTATCAAACCCCTGTTATCAGAGACTGCAGTTGTGCCAGAACATCGTGGTGGTCAGTGGCGTCCAACTTGGATATTCCCAACTGATACTATGTAATCATCCAGCTTAGCTTTGTTGCTTTGGTATTAAGTATGCACTCTTAAAACTTATGCTAGTTGTTCAATTTATCTGTTATTGAACCATATAACCTAGTACTCAACAAGACTAAAGTATCGTCCATTTGCTGTAATATTCTTATGCTAGTTTTCTTTTGTACTGAGCTTACTTTCGATAATCATGCTTACTTATGGTGGTGATGCACCAAGGAAAATTTCATTTCACAGAATGGCTTGACTTGGTGATTGATTTCCTTCTGTTGTCCTGTGGTGATGCCTGGCTTTGTTGCTTAAAATTTCCTAGCTTCTTATTTATCCTACACTTTTGTATATGAATGCATATCTCGTTGAAGGATCGAAAAGGCGACTAGGGGGTCTTTCGAATTAGCGATCTTGTAGCTTTCACGACCCCTCAAAACAAATCAACCACGCAAATGGAAGATCACGATCTTGATTGCAAGGTGGATGACCTAGGGATTGCCCTAGAGTCACAGCGGATCGACCGGAGAGAGTTCAAGTAAGGCTCACATAAGAACAAGTGAAGATGACACCCGCGGAGTGTCCCGTGGTCGGCCTGTGGAGCGAGTTCGAGCCAAGCCCGGCGTCCCCTGTGGAGCGTCGGCCGCCGTGGAGCGAGTTCGAGCCAAGCCCGGCGTCCCCTGTGGAGCATCGGCCGCCGTGGAGCGCCGCCCGCCGGGTGCCCTGCGTGAGATGTGCGCGACCCCGGTGACGAGCACAAACGGAGAAGACGAACGGAGAAAACGGAGTGGGTGAGGAGCGGGCTGACGTAAGCCAACTTCGGCTGGAGCGGCTCCGTTCGCGAGATTTGGAGGAGCGTTCCAACCCACATCCGAGAGAAATATTCCCTCTGGAGCCAATCCAACCCTCCTCATCTACATCCAAACAGCTATGGGAGCAGGTTCGCTCCGACCTAGCTGGGTTGGCTCTCCAACCAAACACACGGTGTGAGTCGTGGGGTATTGTTCTCCTGAGCCTGCACAACCACCTTTCCCCTTCGCCGGCCGGCGCGCTACAGAAACGCAATTTCCAGGAAGCTTCCCGGATTCCCACGATCGTACGTACACTTGGCACACTACGGCGACGCGGCGCGTCGCTCGACACGGCCACGGCTCTATATATACGCTCGCTTCGCTCGGGCGTCCCATTGCCCTGGCACTGGCAGACGAGATCACGAGAGGCAGTGCTGGTAGGCTGCTAGCTAGCTAGTTCCACGGCACACACTACCAGTGTACTCCTGTAGTCAGTTTGGATTGGACATTGGAGGGAGGGAGGAAGGGAGTTGGTTGTTCACCGAGATGGGCCATCCTCGTGCTGGGAGCAGCAGTGCTGGAGGTACGTGTGATTTCCATCTCATCTCTCCATCCCTCTGATCGTCGACGACGAACTTGTTCTATCCACCCTTGCAATGCATGTCGATTGTCGTTGCTTTAATTTGCCACTACTACTCGCTACTCAGGTCAGCCAGCAGGGGCGACTCTGGTGGTGTCCGTGGAGACCACCGCGCCGGCAGCAGCTGGTGCACTGGTGGCGCCCGTGGCGGTGGCGGCACAGGCACCGCCGGCGTGGATCAGCCGGCCGAGCGCGCGTCTGGTGTGGGTGTTGGCGGTGGCTCTGTTCCTCCTGGGATGCGCCGAGGCCGGGTTCGCCTTATACTACATGATCCACCCCTCGGTACGCGCCGTTCGCTCGCTTAATTAATTGTGAAATTGCTTCTTCTTTCTTGTGTCCAAGGGAGGGCGGCGATGGGTTTATGTGGGCAACTGATCATATGTTTGCGATTCAATCGTCAACTACATGCAGGGGACGAAGGCCTGCGCGCCGACGACCGGCGATGCTAAGGCGCCGGGCCGTCTGGGTCTGGGCTTCGTCATGCAGCTGCTCGCGGCCATGTTGGCGGTGTCCGGGCCGGCGGCGCCGTGGTCGCTCGCCGTCTATGCACCGTGATGGGCAGCCTCACCGCCTACTACTTACCCGCCAGCGACGTGCTCTGGCTGCTCGTCGCTTGCGACGGCGAGCTCGCCCTCTTCTTCTGGCTCTTGTACGTCGTCGTCTTGCCGGCATTCACCATCACTGCCGTCATCTGCTTCCTCCAGAGCGAGGAAGCTCGCACGTCCATGCCTGCAGGTTGCTCGGAGGATTGATTGATCGGCCGTACGTCTAGCTTGACGGCGGTATGCATCTCAGCACAACCTACTGACAGATGCAGAGGGCGATGGTGATTTGGAGCAGAATTAGGGGTCCCTGTTATGTCTTCAGTTCTGTGTCATGCTTTATGCTACCTAGACCTAGATGTGGGTTTTGGATGTCCTGGCGGTCATTTGTGTGGGTAGTATCGGGGTTGATGTTATCTCCTACGTTGCTTTCTGAAGTGTCTTTTTGCTTTCTGAACTCTCTTAAAACTCTATGTTGTGTTCCGACTTTCCGTTGATCTTAGTGGAAAGGAAATAGGGAAACCCTTTGTTCAAGAAAATGTTAGCTTCCATCAGACTTAATTATATTACCTTACAATAATTTACACAGCTCATATATATGAATTTGTCAAAAAGAAAAACAGACGGGCACGTACATACGCAGCTGCAATCTTGCTCGACCACAACAACAGTGTGCAAGTGGTGTCGATCGGCTGTCGGTTAATTGGTCAACAAAAGATTACTGTAACTGTACAGTACTGTAACAAACTTTTCTACTCCTGCTTAGTGAAAACGGCACCATCTCGAAAATGGCACCAAGGCACTCACTCAGTCGTTTCCCTCCCCAGAAGTGATAGATAGAGGGAGTAGGCGAAGCCATTGCCGGTTTCAGCCGAGAGGTCCCCGCCGCCTGCGCCCGCCAAGTCTCTCTCTTGCTTAATTGTGTCACTATCTCACCTCGGCGCCATGCGATTTCTGCTGCAAGGCCGGCGATGCACGCACATGCACATGGCAACTAGGCAGTAGCCAGTCCATCATTGTGGTTGGACGCGATAGACGACGGAGGGAGGAGGGGAATGCCATTGCCGGTTTCAGCTTCAAAAGGCCCAGGGCGTCACAAGCTGCCATGCCTGATGCAGGGTGCACGACTACTACCGTCGTCGACGTCTCCAGCCCACCTAAGAAATAAATAGCCAGACAGCCAGTGCGTAACATATAAGTCGTTCATACTGGATCGCATACATCAACGATGCATCATGAGATTCATGAGTCCCTACTCGCGCTACACGATGCAATTTCCACGAAGCTTCCCGGCCGCGTTCCCATCGTACGTATGTACACCTTGGCACACTGCGGCACTACGGCGTCGCGGCGCGCCGTCGCTCGGCACGGCCACGGCTCTATATATACGCTCGCTTCCCTCAGCCATCCCATAGCCCTTGCCTGGCAGACGCACGGGCTTGTTTGGTTACAACCCTGGCTGTGTTGCCTGGAAAAATTCGTTGCCTGCAAGTTGCCTGTCAAAGCAATCGATTTTGCCTCGCCCAGGCAGCAACCCCTCGCTCGTTTGGTTGAAGTTTGATGCCACGGAAAAGCTGCCAAGTGCATTAATTACATAGAAATTTCTCCGGGCAAGTTCTTGCGGGCATCCAGCGACCGATTTCCTACGCCTGGGCACGGAGCTATTTACTGGATGAAGGAGGGAACGAGGGCGTCAACCAAACAAGTACCAGGAAGGTCCCAGGCTTGCTTTGCAGCGAGGCAAAATTCTTCAGGGCTGCAACCAAACAAGTGCTGCTAGGCTGCTAGAGCTAGTTCCACGTCACACTTCCGATTGTACAGGACTTTTTGTGAAATTTTGCCCTTTTTAAAAGAAATTTCAAATCCGTTCCTAGTTTGAAACAATTTGCACCGGGTATCCCTTTTTGTCGCGCCGGTCCCGGTGGCGTGATTTTTTACATGTCGCGCCACCGCATGTGGCGCGACGGTGCATCCACCGGTGGCGGGTGGCGTTGACCGGTCTTGACGTGGTCGGCGTGGGGCCGCCACGTCGCGCCGGTGCATACGGCGCGACGGTGCAAGACATGTTGTAATATATGGCTGTGTTTATATCCATAGAACGTGGGAAAAAATGTCACAGACACTATAGCACTTTTTGCTTGTTTGTTGTAATTGTTGTCCCCGCCATAACCTAACTAGGCTTAAAGATTCGTCTTGTCGTGTACATCAAAACTATATAATTAGTTTTTATTTAACTATATTTAATACTTCATGTATTAGATAAAAGATTTAATGTGATAGGTCAATAGTTAATTTTGGAGAGAATTTTGGAATGGCAGTGGATGCCGTGTTGCTTAATTGGGCGGACTTTGCGTGGGCAGTGTGCTGCTACAGTGCACTGCGCCCGTCCTATAGGCTATACCCAATGCTGACATGCATGCAGTGTGCTAGTACTGTAGCATGGCTGGACCGCTGGAGAGCGATGAGTGGATTAGTAATAATTTTTTTTACTGCTGCTACTGCTCCTTCCGTTCCATAATACTTATAATTCTTTGACTCATATAAACTGTGTTTGACCTCTCATCTTATTCAATTTTTTTAATAAATACTACCACTTTTGTTATGACTTATTACATCACTAAAGATATTGTAATGATATTTTGTTTGTTTTATAATTTACATAAAAATTTGAATAAGACGAAAGCAGTCAAACACAGTTTATATGAGTCAAAAGAATTGCAAGTATTGTGGAACGGAGGGAGTATAACTTGGCAGATGCTCCTCTCTCTCTCGCACTCCTGCATCTGCATGCAGTGATGGATGGATGGATGCCTCCCTTTTCACCGATCAATCACAGGAGCGTGCCCACGCAATGCAGTGCAGTGCAGCAGCACACTGCGCACGCAAAGTCCGCCCAATTAAGTGAGACGGCGTTCATCCGTTTCAAAATTCTCTCTCCAAAATTCACTATTGACCTATCACATTAAATCTTTTATCTAATGCATGAAGTATTAAATGTAGTTAAATAAAAAACTAATTATATAGTTTTGATGTACACGACAAGACGAATTTTTTTAAGCCTAGTGTAAGACCCCATTTTGAGAGTCAGCGTGTATTTGTATTTGCGCCCGGGATCCGCACAAATACGCACAACATAACAGAAATAGCACAGAGATTTAATATAAAGTACCGAGCTTTATTGCCAACATAAACATTAAGGTCTTACAACAGTCATGTTCATGACATAGCCAAAGGAATAACATAACTAGCGATGTTCTAATACCGCATAGCGGTGATTTATTACATGGGGTGGTAACTACTACAGCGGAAACTACTACGAAGCGGTGCAACACTCCACAGGCATGCTTGAGCGCGGTCGAAGCCCTATATCTTAATAACTCCTTCGAACGTATCCATAGATCCTTGCGCGTCTCCTAGTCCTCGCAATTGTCCTCCTCGTCGATGTTGTAGTCCTCCTCGGGATCGATATCTGTGAGTCAACAACGGGTGAGTACATAAAGTACTCAGCAAGCCCTAACAAAGGTGGATGATGGGGTGATAATATTATTTGTTAAAAGGTAAGGTTTGGGCCCTGTGGGAGAATCACCATTCCCGCCAGTTCCCGGGTCACAGTATTATTTAATTAACATCAGCACAAAATTATTATAGACAAATCTAATCAAAGGGGACCTCATCCTAGCGTTGCCCATGCCAAGGACGTGGCTATTCGAATAGGTTTAATACACTCTGCAGAGGGGTACACAATTCCCCACATGATAGATACAATCCAACCATGATCAGTGGCAGGATAGCTCTAACAAGACCTCGTACCCGGATGGTGCGACCTTAGGTTTCCATATAATTCCACCACGGATTACTCAGGGGCCGGAACCCACACAATCAGGATGATCACACAGCATCCTAAAACATATTGTGGTTGGATGATCACTCAGCATCCATGGATGATCGCTCAGCATCCAGTTCTAAATAAAGAGGGTGCTCGCACACGGCACAACAATACATTTTACATGGAAGATCACTTAGCAACCATGCCGACCGGACCACGGAAGATCACTCAGCAACCGTGTCCTCTCCTGTTAACCCGATGCCACGCCGGCCTCCTAGTGGAAATTATATTTCTACCTAACGGGGTGTGAGATCAGGTCTACCCATATAGACATGTGGCTGTACGTATATCGGACTAGGTGAGATGGCCTATGAACCGGTCCTTATACTGACCGGCGAGTATCTCTGCGCAGAACCCACACAGCGAACCTGCCAATGTAATTTATCCCACATAAATTACCCTCACTCACTCCGTCCACAAGTTGAGTCTCACATACTACCTCTGTCCCAGCCACTTTGACGCTTCGGGAATCGGGATTGGGTGGAGGCACGGAAATCGAACGTCAAACAGCGGGGGACGGAGGGAGTAGCTCATTTTAATAATCATCAGCTCATTTATCACAATACTTATACATAACAATTGAACTTAGGATAAAATTATGGTGGGGGAAAGATGGCGGAGTTAGGACTTGCCTTCGTTGTATTCTCCTTCCGATCCTACGTAGTCCGGGTCCTCGTTCTCCTGGTAACCGGCGTCCTCTGTTGATCGTCGCCGACCGATACATGAGACTACTGTTCGATAAAAGTAGACACAAACATAAAGCAAACATAGAACTATATGGTGGTACTGGATCAAAAGATAGGATAATATTTGGAATAATAATGGTGGTGGTTACGTGTATGGAAAAAAGGTCGGAGATGGACAAGGTAGGATTTACATGTGTTACAGTGAGGTGTTCTAGGTTTTATAGAAATTCTGGGAATGACCAAAATGTCATGGCAAGGGTATAGATAGGTTCTGTGATGACTCTGGTAGTTCTAGGAATTTTCTGGGAATTTAACAATGCAGGGAAAATAGATTTCCATTGCTCTGTATGGCTTCAGCAACTAACTGTGCCTAGTGTATGTGTTAGTTGCCTAGTGTATACGTGAACGTGGGCTGTTGTTTGACGAGTGCGACATGTTCCTCTGACGCATGGGCCAGCTCTGGCTTCTTCTTCTTTTAATCACACAGGGACGGAACGGAACGGGCCGTGTCCAGCCCGACGTCGAAGCAGAGCAGCGGCACGGCTTGCCGGAATCGGCTCGGCCGGCGTCGTCTCCGGTTGAAGCTCAGCCATACGAGGTGGCTGGTGCGTCAGGGTTCAAGGCACAACTGTTGGTGGAGTCGGTGGTTGTGGGAGATGTGCCTACGGTGGCGACGGGAGTTCGCCGGGTGATGCGGCGGTGCCCTTGCGTGTAGTGCTCGTAGGCAGGATTCAGTGCATGCGTGTGGTGGTGGTGGTGAGTGTGTGGGAGGTGGTTGCCAGTGCGTGTGCAAGATGGGTGAGTGCCCGTCCGTCCGTGTTCAGCAACTGTGGCGGCCACGGTGCAGAGCCACGGCTCATGGCGGACGGCGTCACGTCGGTAGGGTACTACAGAGCAAATAGAAAGCTAGGAGCTATGGGGAAGGTAAAGGAAACATGCAGGACTCACCTCGTCTCCCCAATTTGCCCTGAGAAGCTCTCGGTGACTCGGAACAGAAGCTCAGCTCCAATGGCAGCGATGACAACGGATTTGGGGGGAACTGGAATAGAGTTCGATTGAGGATGGGAGGATGGGAAAGGAGAGGGAGATGGTGTGTTCCCTCACCTTGCGGAGCTCTGAGTGCTGGTGGTGACGGCGGGGGCTCGCTGGCCGGCCCCTTTTATAGCCCGGCGAAGTCGGTGGCCATGGCGAGATATTTCTCCGCCCGCCGGAGAATATCTCCGCTCGTGCGCACATGTGCTAGCTCTAAGGCGGTGCTGGATGTATCTCGAAGCTGCGCTGGCTACCTCCGCGTCCACTCGTTGCTCCGGCAAGGTCGGTGCTCGTGAGGCCATGTCCATGGCGCCGGCGGAATTCGCGTCGGCGTTTTGGTGGGCATGAGCGCACAGTGAGCACGGGGGATTGGATGGAAGTGGTAGGTCGGTTCGAGGAGGTGCCCAGCTGGCGTTCGCGTGCGCGCCTTCTCCGAGGTTGGGATGCGGCCACGGCAGACATGGACGCGAGAATCGCGTTGTTGCAGAGACGCAAATCCCGTCGTCGTGGTGTGGAGAGGATAGGGATGACAGCTGGGACCCGCCCGTCAGTGAGAAGAAGATGAATGGGAAGCTGCCGCTGCTGTGCTGTACCGAGAGTGGGAAACGAAAGGTGTTGAGCCTGCGTTCCTTTTCTATTCCCTTTCTATTTCTTTTCCCAGAAATAAATATATTCATAAACTTTGGAAATGATTGGTATACTGGATTCAAACAAGATTCAAGGGAGAGTACCACCATATGTTCAACAAGCAATTCAAAAGAAAACAACACATGCAGGTTGGTTTTATTTTATAAAAGTCTACTCGCGGCGAAAGTAAGCCTACGCAATTTATATTTTTGAAAAGTTTAAATTTTTAGTGGTTTTCAAAACATGGCAAAATTCAGGGTGTTACACCTAGTTAGGTTATGGCAGGACAACAATTAGAACAAACAAGCAAAAGTGCTATAGTGTGCGACGTGACATTTTTTCCACCTTCTATGGATATAAACACAGCCATATATTACAACATGCCATGCACCGTCGGGCGCATGCACTGGGCGCCGACGTGGCGGGCCCCACACTCAGCCACGCCAGCACGGTCAACGCCACCGCCAATCGTGGATGCGCGGTCGCGCCACATCGCGGTGGCGCGACATGTGTAAAAATCACGCCACCGGGACTGGCGCGACAAAAAGGGATACCTGGTGCAAAAATGTTTTAAACTAGGGGACGGATTTGAACTTTCTTTAAAAAAGGGCAAAATTTCATAAAAAGTCCCAGTGTACAAGACCTGTACTCCTGTAGTCGATCAGTTTGGATTGGACAATGGAGGGGGAGTTGTTTGGTTGTTCTGACGACGGCAACCGAGATGGATCATCATGGTGGTGGAGGTACGTGTGATTTCCATGCATCTCATCTCTCCATCCGTCTGATCGTCTCGACGACCAAGCAACTAGTTCTATATATCCACCTTTGACCATGTCGGATGTTGCTTGAATTTGCCATTCGCTACACAGGTCAGCCAGCAGGCGGGGTTGTGGCGGTGCCCGTGGAGGCCGCCGCGCCGGCAGCACCGGCAGCGGCAGGGGCGTGGCCGTTGTGGACACGGGTGAGCGCGCGCGTGGTGTTGGCGGCGGCCCTGTTCCTCCTGGGATGCGCCGCGGCTGCGCTTGCCCTCTTCGCCATGATCCTGGTACGTACGTACGTACGTTCGCTAGCTTGTCTCAAGTTTGCTACTGCTACACTCGTTCGCTTTTTGGATGATCCAACGTCAACGCACGGCAATAATCTTGCTCCGGCCGGCCATTTCGTCTGAAATTTTTCTCCATTGTAAATTAAACGGTTCTTTTGATCTGGTTCTTGGGTAATTACTGTAAATTAGTTCTTGTATGTATCGGCCAATCCAAGGGCGGTGTGTATATGTAACTGATGTTTGCGCGCGCGCGGCAACTGCAGGGGAAGGCCTGCGCGGCGCCGACCGACGCTGAGGTGGCAAGCCTGCGCACCGCGTCGGAGTGCCTGCTCCTGGCCGCCTCGGCGCAGGTGGTCGTGGCCACCATGGCCCCTGCTGGTGCCGGCGCGGCTCGTCGCCTTCTTCGGCAACCTGCTGGGACTGCTCACCGCCTACCACACCATCGACGTCCTGGTGAAGCTGGTCGCCAGCTGCGACGGCAGTGCTCACGGCGATCTCGACTTCCACTTCTGGGTCTTCTTCATCGTGCTCTGGCCGGCGTTTGCCGTCTGCGCGGTCGTCTCCCTCCGCTGATCGAGCGAGAGAGAGATCGATCGCCACAAGATGCCATGCTTCCGTGCAGGTTGCTCCACCGTACGTCGCCCATCCATTCCTGCGGCATCAGGTTGCTCGGATCGACAGGCCGTTGCACAAGAATTAACGTCACCTGTGTTAGTATATATAGTAGTATCTACTGTTAGCCAATTAGTTGCATCGAGTCTGTAATCTTTCGTTGAGTTAGGATTGGCATTAGTCAAGGTAGAGGAGGATACGATTGTAGACATGCTCAGTTGTAATCCATCCGGAGTTGACCGTCCAGCCACGTCGTGGCGTGATCGGCGCATGTGACGTCCACCGCAAGAAACGGCGAGGCGTCCTGGCGCGTTACGACGTGGGGAGTCAGTAGATGTCTAGGTCTATATATATCAATAAAGGAAGTCTGGTCGAGCTGCGGTTTTAGCAGCATTAATCCATATCTTCTCGTGTTTGCAATCTGTTACGTTTTCAATCTACTAACGTCCTCGCCGTGGCGCCACGGTCGCCAGCAACGTCGACATTCCAGGCCTGCCGGAGCGTTCTAGCTCCAACATCTACTAATAGTAGATTGAGCATTTCTGCTTGGAAGTTAGAAGTACCTAGTCATGTGAGATGAGAGGACAGAGGAGGCGAGATGAGCGACGCATGCATCGCCAGATCAATAATTGGTAGCGATATGATTTCGTCACTTATTTATATGTATCAAGTTATTACCCAGACCTATGTCGCCTGATCAGTACTTTCCTCATTCTCAACACAAACATGGCCGATCGTTCTCACATTTCCGTCCGTGGGATGTAAAGATTCACACACAACGTACCATTCAAACATGTGACGCTTCTTCTTCTGAATGATACGGAGTACACATGTTGCCACATCTGAAAAATTGGCATGCCAACAGTACTGAAAGAGTCATGTCCGATGATATACAAAATCAATATATATATGCTTGCAGCTATCTATACTATACCTCTAATTTTTGTAGACCTCCCCGACATAGGCTCATAATACTGTAGTTTGCACTGTATCAGCTTTCCCACCGTCCGATCACCAGCCACGATCCCACAACCGTCCATCCATCCGGCCCAGCAGGCTTCGATGACACCGTCCCACACGACGCAGCACACTGTCCATCGCCGCCTCCGCCTCACCACCGCACGGCACCCCACGCAACCACGCCGCCGCGTCCGCCGCCGCCGACGGCCCTACCCCGTCACCTCCCCACCTGTCCACGACGCCACCACATGCCACTGCCACCTCCTCTGCCTCGGCACATCAACGCCGCCGCCGCCGCCGCCTCCGGCGACATCAGTCCCAGCAACCCACACGCCGACGCCGCGGCCTCCACTCCGGAGTCACAACAGCCGCCCAAAGCCCGCCTGCCTCTGCGCTAACGCCACATCTTTTGATCAGCGACTTCGGTTGCGGTGATAACCACAAGGTATTCGATTAAATGCCACAACCAAGCTCTTATCGAAATACTATCTGATCCCTTTCCGCTGAGCCACAGCTACTGTCTTTCAAACCACCGTTCAACTTTTTGTTCGCCATGTGTTCTCTATTTTCATGTGTGCTCAAATTGTTTCGACATGCTCTCAGGTCCTGCACAAGGACAGAACAAAACAAAAAGGCACAATTTGTTAACCGATACATTCCTTCTTCCTCATAATCTTCTAAGGTCAGCAGCCTCTTTTTCTTCTCTACCAACATATGTGCAAACAGTTTTTAGTTTCTATGTCAATGAAGAAATTACCACATGCTGATTTTAAAGAAAGATGTTATCTGTTTCTGAGAACATTCTCAATAATAGCTCTTGCCTGCCAAGTGTTAAGTTTTTGTACAACATAAAAATATTAGAGGTATAGTATCCACCTCTCCTTAATCCTTCCATAATTTCTTTGTGATAAGAATAATCTTTATGCACTCAACTCCATCTTCTTCAGCCCTGCCCCTACCAATCGTCGTCATCTGATCTTCTTGCTGGCGAGTTCAGTGGCGGCCGCCACCACGGCAGGCCTAGCCGCAGCAGCACTAGGCGCACCACCTTAACCATGAGTTGTTTTCAGGTATTATGCTATCGCGCACACAGTCCTTACGGGGATGAGCAACAGAACCACTTCCTATTATAATAGATTGAGTTAATTGAAAGTGAAATTTCAGCGTTTCATACCACTGCTAAGGACAGCTCGCAAAGAAAGAAGTATAATACATCGATGTACACAAAGCTATTGTGTGATGTGTATATTTCTATACGCTGATGCCTTATAGGTGTTTGCTGAAATGTCGGACTGAATATAAAGGACTTCAAAAATCATTGCATTGTAATGACTTCGAAATTGCACCATCTCTTTAACAATCTAGATTTTGTTTTTCCATGTTTCGCCAGTGTTGCCAAGCAGATATCTAAACTGAAGACCCTGCACAAATCAATGTAAAAACTCTTGCTCCTATCTCAAACTGTTTACTACGACTAAAACCACATTCCACAGGCCTCCAAAAGTTTGGAGTCAAGCGTGTGTGCCACTGATAAATATCTTGCCTTTACAGTAACTGCCACTTCATATGTAAAGAAGTCATGAAAATATCCTCTTTACAATTAGAGTACCTGGCCTGGCCTCCTGTGGCACAGTTTGGGAAGGGAAAAAAAAGGATTATCAGGTATCCAATCACTTTGCTTTTTATTTTTCAAAAAAAAAAACTGATTTTAGATCCCTATATATATACCTAAATATCTGCCTATTTTTTATTGTAGGTATCTATCTATAACAGTTAAATGCATGACAATTGAACTGCAGGTAGCAAAGTTTTGTCAACCCTATTGTCGTTTCACTTTTCATGTCCCTGTTCCTTGCTAATTCACATTTATTCCATGTCTTAACCTTTTCACGTTCAGCGGTGCCTTTGATTCCCAGATGTTGGCTACGTAGAAGCAACAATTGAAAGGATTTCCCCTGTTATAAATAATCGCTTTGTATTATGTTAACATAGTTTTGTTAAACTTGGTCAGCTTTCAAAAGATATGCCATACAAATAGGTGAAACCAATAGGGGACTCATTAATGCGGTAGAGCCATTCAGACCTCAAAACTGATGCCCATCAGACGTCTGTTTCATTTTTCCCTTTGCAACAACCACTCTGTATTTTTATGGCTAATAATAAATAGATTCTACTATTTTCATTGTATTATGTTGTCTTGATTACTACTTTCATTGTATCTTGCTGTCTCGATGAGCAAATTGATATATATCATACCTTACTAGCCCGCGCAACTGCGCGGGGGTTCCTGCTAGTTTATTTGCTTTGTATTGTTTGTATTGTAGTATTATGCCGGTGCCGTAAGCAAAATCGCACAAGAGTCGTGGTTGGTCGGCGGCTGGTCCAAGCCGGTGGTTTACCTCTTTTTATTTTACTGCCTGTGCTGTTTTACTGTGTGTGCGGTGGCCCCACTCGGACAAGGTTGCGTGCTACCGGGCACAAAAATTGAATTCAAAAGAGAAACGACACCACACCATTTGTAATTTAAATGCGCGAGCTACGACTTTTTTAAAAAAAAGTTTTATCCCGCGCGCCCGCGGCTAGCAAGAAACGGCTATAAAAAGAAGGCCGTAGTGACGAACTGCTCGGTCGTCTCGTCGTCGTCACCAACGCCAACGATAGGTTTAAGTTCAAAAAAATGCTGCGTTGCTGCCCAGGGAAAAGAAAAACTTTCTAGTAGTTTCCAAAAAATGCTGAGTTGCTGGTCCCTAGGAAGTTTCGTGCTACGATCTTTCTCTCCGACGTTCATGCCCTCCGTCAGGTCAAATGCGGCATCACCGAGACGTCTAGGGGCATGTAGGAGGGCGGTGGTGAAAAGTGGGATGGGTCTCATGTCATCTGACCGGGAGGGAGTAGCTGTGGGGACGGGCCAGATTTATAGGCATGTGTGGTTCGGGAAGCAGGACAGGCACACGAGGCCAGGAGCCAATCAGACAACGACGGCTATTCAATTCCTGCGCCTGGATTTGAAATGGATGGTGACGCTTCAGCTGTGCGTGCGTGAGTGCTTCAACCGGCGACAAGACATAGTAGGGTGAAGCTGCTGAGGTGGCATGACTGCGTGTCTAGAAAATTTTTAAGTGTGAGTTCTCTATATAGGTGCAGTAGATTTATTTTAATCGAGTAAACCATTTTCAAAAAATTTTGAAACTTTGTATTTCTGTCAACCCAAATCCATTGGGCCGTGGGTGGCGCCGGGGCGGTCGTTGGACGCCCTAAGCGCCAGATTGTTGTTCGCGGGGAAGAAGGGGGGGGCAGCGGGCGCGCGGCATGGCGGCAAGACGGGCAGCGGGCGGGTGCGACAAACGGCGGCAAGGGCTTGGCAGTGTGAGGGCGAGGAGAGACAGGAGGGTTAAACCCTATTTTATTTTATTTTATTTTATTTCTTTCTTGATGCGAAAAGGATACATCTCCCTTTATATTTATAGGGAGGACTCAACTTGACTCCCAAGCAATCCGAAATATTTCTAATTTGACCAAACTTAAACCCTAAGTAATAGATCCTAATTTGACTAAACTTAACCCCTAAGTAGTAGTGATAACGAGGATGTCGGCGGGCGGCCACGCCGGCCGGGCGCGCCCCTCCTGGGCCTGGGCGGCCCACGTCACAATGGCGTGTGACATTACTCCCTCCTTTTCGGGCGGCGGCGTCCTCGTCTTGCAGCTTTGATCGTTCGTCGATGTCGCCCGGGGAAGGAGATATTCTTTGGAGCCGTGGTGGTGGCCATGGTTGTCGCCCGAGGTAGCCCCATGGTGTACATAGTGTTGGGGGCTTGAACATGGGCTGTAGATGGGGCGATGTTGGAGTCGGTGTCGATGGCCATGCCGATGTCGAGGAGAACGGGCGACGTTTAGGTCTTTGCTCGGGAAATCGGTGTCTTTGCAGCTTGATGGTAGGCGTGCTCGTCGCTTGGGGCGCTTCGTGATCACGTTGGCGTGGGCGCTGGCGTTGTTGGCGTGGCGTTGTTGGCGCTAAGCACGCCGGACAACATCACCACAAGTTGCGATGTTCTTTGCTAGCATATCGTCGAGGTTGGTGTCGTTGTTGCCGTCGTCGGCATCGTCGTCGTTGAGGAGGTAGTAGTTGTTCCCGAGGAGAGCGATCTGCCGTTGTGCTTCATGCGCAAAGAGGTGGCGGAGAGGATGGCAAAGTGCTCGAGCGGAAGGCTGGAGCCGTACCTTTTTGTTGATGTAGTCGGAGATCGCAGCCTTGTCGAGTCGTCCCCCGGATCTGGCGGGGAGGGCCTCCATGATCATCTCCGGGTAGGACGGGAGTGGGGTGGCGCCGTCTTCTACGGCCATGGACCTCCACAGGCTGAGGATCTTGTGGTCTCTGAATACCAATTTGTCATAACCCAAATCCATTGGGCGTGGGTGGCGCCGGGCGGTCGTTGGACGCCCTAGCGCGAGGTTGTTGTTGTGGGGAAGAAGGGGGGCAGCGGGGGCGCGGCATGGGGGCGCACGGGCGGGGCGGCGCGCGGCAGCGTGAGGGCGAGGAGAGACAGGAGGGTTAAACCTATTTTATTTTATTTATTTCTTGATTTGAAAAGGATACATCTCCCTTTATATTTATAGGGAGGACTCAACTTGACTCCCAAGCAATCTGGAATATTCCTAATTTGACCAAATTTAAACCCTAAGTAATAGATCCTAATTTGACTAAACTTAACCCCTAAGTAATAGTGATAACGAGGATGTCGGCGGCGGCCCGCGGGCGGCGCGCCCCTCCTGGGCCTGGCTGGCCCACGTCACAATGGCGTGTGACAATTTCCTTAAGCTAGATTGTGTCAATTTGAGTTGCACATGTTGTCATAATTGATCTGAGGCTTTGTGGAGTATTCTGGAGCGGATCATTCAGCGCTGTACCCTCGTCAAGGGTATGCATTCTACGGAGTACTATCTAACAGGGTTTTTGGTTAGGTTGTCCCCTGGATTTGGAGTTTTTGTGGAAGCAATTTCCTCGTGCCAGACTGCCAGTGTCGTGGGCCACTCAGCAAGGCGTGCAAAGGAGATGGAATGTCAACCCGGTGCCTATTGTGAGGGATTCATCATCTGATAGCAGTCCTGATCATGTCCCCAAATCCTCGACCTATCCGAAATTCCAGTTCAACTTTATTGATAGCTAACATATAGTATTAGGGCCTGTTTGGATCGGAGGATTTTCAAAGGAAAATCATAGGAACCAGCGAATGGAGGAAAAAAACCTACGAGTGCGTTTGGAACGGAGGAATTGAGATTTCCTTTCCTTTGGATTCCTGTAGCTAGATGCCGATTTCACGGGGAAAAAAAGAATCCACTCAATCCAATGTTTTCTTTTCCTTTACAATTGCTGCCGCTGATGAGTGCTTACGAGCTGGCACTTTGCCGCTGCAAGCTCACTTTGACGCTGACATTGTTAATCTAGTGAGGAAGAGATAAAAAAAGAGCAGTAGTAAAGTACATAGTAGACACAGGAAGAGAGAAGAGAAGCTTGCAGCCTGTGACTCAACACTAGCCTGTGAAGCCGTCCTCGATACTTGAACTGATCTGTAGCTTCTACGTATATGGTAAAAAAAGTAATCCGTAGACTTGTAAAAAAAGCACCAATGAGTTTTTATAACTTGTATATATGTGTTGGAAGATGCATGAATCGGTATAATTGGTGCTTAGGGAGACACATGACCATCAAGCATATTCCTGCAATCCAAACACCTTAAAGTATTTATTCCTGTGTTTTGAAATCCTGTAGTTTTTCACTTTTCACTCTACCTTATTCCTGCGTTTTTTTCCTTTCCTCTGTTTTGCATTCCTGCGTTCCAAACAGGCCCTTACTAGAGGGATTCCCCGAGCGTTGCCGCGGGTAGGAAGAGGGTAATAGTTTGCATTGCAAATAATAGTCTCAAAATTTCTAGGCAAAACACTTTATTTGTACTGAAACCAGAATGTTAGCCTCGATTACTCATGGCCTACCCTTTTCAGATTTGACGGACACAGGATTACAGGAATGTTCACCGAGGGTCAGCTGTGCGACACACTCACTATGACACTGGTCACCACTCATCAGGGTGCCACGTTAAACAACGATAGCAGAACATTTCCTTTTACAACAAACGATAGCAAAATATTGTTTGTTGCAGATATATTTAGTGTCCAATGACAAGTGCCACCCGAGCAACGAATTGAATTCAAAGAACACAAATCCAGAGCTAGTATAAGGCGACTGGTTTCTGACATATAGAAATATGGTTGTGTCCATATCAGCAATTCATTTGACAGAACAAAATACTGGTTCGTTTTAAATAATCTTTCACTTCACAGAACCGGCTAAGCTTAAATAATCTCAACTCAGAGCCATGCTGTTACAGTATCTTAACAACACGGCAGGCTACAAAGGGAACCCAACTAAACCAGAACAGGGAGTGCCGAGCAGTTAAGCTTTTAACACTGCCTTGTGGATCATAGTTTCCTTATGTATCTGGTGGCAGCTTTTCTCCACCAGGTCCAAAAAGCTTCTCAAGGTTGCTAGACCACGAGTTCAGTGTACCATTAGAATCTTGAGCAGTCTGGAAACAGACAACTCCCATCGGCCTGTCAATCTTAGGAATCAAAGCTTTTTAGTTCACCATGTCTGAAAGAAGCTTCTCTGCCTCCTGAAAAGAGTAATGTGTAGTGCCAATTAGATATCTCAACTGCAACTGCAGCTATAAAATGCTTCATAATTCAGGTGATTATCATGTATTGTGACATTTAACCACAGGATGCCACAATTGGCATCACAGAATGCAAAGGTGAAAAAATACAAACCTGCAAACTCAAGCAAAAGAATATCTGCAAGCCTCTTGAGGGTAATCCTTGAATACTATTTGGAAACAACCAAGATATTCTGAGCGGACAAAAAAGTCAGATTCAGTGGACAAGCATATAAAGCAAAATAACTAAATGATAGGCCAAACACAGAGTAAGCAATACATTTTCAATTATCCGCAGCTTGAAATCACAAAATGCAAAGATGAAAAATACAAACCTGCAAACTCAAGCAAAGAAGATCTGCAAGCCTCTTGAGGGTAATCCTTGAATAGTATTTGGAAACAACCAAGATATTCTGAACAGAGCAAAAAAGTCAGATTCAGTGCACAAGCATATAAAGCAAAATAACTAAATGATAGGCCAAACACAAAGTAAGCAATACATGTGCAATACCTACCTGTAAGTTTGATCTTTGTTAATGCCAACTCCATTGCTCTAATTTTTCCAGAGATACTGTATAAGCAATAAAACTTGTAAGAGACACTGTCCCTACCTGAACCCAAACTGAGTACATGTGGTCATCTCAATACCAGGGTGAAGAGAACGTACTTCTTTGGTAACCATCTATCATTTGTTGCATCGCCGAGTGCTTGTTGGATGTCCCTCATCTTTCTTTGGAGATCTCTAACAAAGGCGAGGCGGCCTCTAGAAGGTAGGAGCCCAATATATGTTTTGCTCTTCTTAATTGATCCTTTATGGTACGTATTCTTGCATCTGGCAAACTTGTATGATGATTGATATTACGGCTAACTGCTTTTGAATCGAATCTTCTGAGGTAGCACCTGTAAATTGCTTAGATGATCTATCAGCAATGTTTTCCTGGAAAATTAGACTAACCACTATGTAACTGAATAACTACTTAACCATGAAAGAATCAGAGGCTAAAGACTAAATTATATCCTTGTGCACTTAAACTCCTAAAGCAAGATATATAAGGCCTTTTTAAAGAATGATGCCACTAAAATTTCCAAATATCTGCACATATACTTTTTCTGAAAACTAAAACATCTCCTAGAGAAATTAGGAAAGTTAAACTTGTATGATGATTGATATTACGGCTAACTGCTTTTGAATCGAATCTTCTGAGGTAGCACCTGTAAATTGCTTAGATGATCTATCAGCAATGTTTTCCTGGAAAATTAGACTAACCACTATGTAACTGAATAACTACTTAACCATGAAAAGAATCAGAGGCTAAAGACTAAATTATATCCTTGTGCACTTAAACTCCTAAAGCAAGATATATAAGGCCTTTTTAAAGAATGATGCCACTAAAATTTCCAAATATCTGCACATATACTTTTTTTCTGAAAACTAAAACATCTCCTAGAGAAATTAGGAAAGTTAAAACATCGGCTAGACCAATTGGAAAACATATGATAGAATAAATTAGTTGTCAGCAGATGAGAAGTCACCAAGATGGAATGTATCCATAATTCTGGAAACAATTAGTGTTTTGGCTTTTTGAGTACAACCTATTGTGATGGAATTCAGCATGTCCACTATGCTTGTATCTAGCTTAGCAAAAGCAGGCTACTAATTTGTAGTGCTCGGATGAAATCTTATATTTCAGAAACTTTTAAAACTCCAAACTTTGGACACACAAATTTGATCCAGCTACTATCTCAACCTATCAATAGGTCACTCTGTTTTACCTTTTTTAATGAAGTGCTAGAATTGCCATGCATTGTAGTAGCAGCTTTGTGCCGTCTCACTTCAACATGGCCACCACGGCTAATCTGTTTTCGAGCAATGGCACTGTCATCAACACGTTCTCTCTTAACTGGATCCCGTGACTCCACCTCCTTCATTTCCTCCCCATTCCACGGTATGTTATCATTGCTGACCATGGATTCACTATCTTTCCGAAAAACTTCTCCTGTCAACATCTTGCTGAATAACTCCATCCTGTCCCAATTTAGTGTCATAGTCCATGGAAGCAAATTTATCAAACAGTACAACATTTCAACAAACAACTGACGTGCGTCATACCTTCTGTATCTGGAGTCCAGGAACTTGATTGTCGGAGAAGCAAGGCCATAATCAATGCGCCTGGGGGATCAAGGTGGGGGAGACGTAAGGACGCAGAAACAGAGGTTCGAGGAAGGAAGAAATGCCGGTACCTTCAGGTACTGTTGCCGGAGGTGTCGCACGCACGGCAGCATGGCTGCGGCTCTTGGGTTTGGTTGGCCACGGTGGGGTTCCCACCGCCATGTTTCGATGTGGCCGGAAAGGGAGCCGGCTGTTCTCCGGGGAACCGAATCTTCGATCGGAATTTATTGATTGATTGGCATGTTATGCGAAGCGAGGGGGTAACAGGTGGGACCTCAATCGCCGCGCGGATGTACCCGCGCCAGCACTCGTCGCAGTAGAAGTGGGTGGAGCACGCCGCGGACCTCGTCCCGCCGGCGGGGAACCTTCGAAGCAGATGCGGAGCCGCGCGGCGAGGTCGCAGTTCCCGGCGTGGAGGCGGGCGGGAGCGAGATGGCCGCGACGTCGATGCCCAAGACCTTGAGGCCTAGCGTGCAGGGCGCTGGCCATGAACGCGAGGTAGAAGAACATCTGCACAGACTGTGCTGTGCCTGGTGGCCGGCCGTGCTGTGCTGGGAGGCCAGCAGCGCGCCGCTGTAGGTAGAAGACGCACCGGCCCACAAGTCCGCCGCCAAGATTTCCCGCCGCCTCCAAGCACGACGGGCGGAGCTCGTGCCTCGCGGCCGTGCGGAGCAGAGGCCCCTCCTGCGCGCGTCCGTGGCGGCCGAAGCGCAGATGCGCTGCTACTCGCTCTCGAGTTGGGGGCGAGCACGGCGGCGCGCGGCTCGCCGACCGGTCCCCTTCCACCGCCGGCGCGAGCGAGCATGCGGCTCGCTGACCGGTCCCCTTCCACCGCGGGCGCGAGCGAGGCGCGCAGCTCGCCGACGCTCCCCCTTCCACCGCGGGTGGATGCAGCGCGAGCGGGTCCCGACTGCGGCGCGGGCCCGTCTCGACGGCGGCGGCGGCGGTGGCCCCGTCTGCTCCCTCTGGCTCCCTCCTGACGCGGCGGCTCCTCGTGCGCGGTGGCCGGTGGGGAGCGGTGGGCGCAAGGCCAGTCGGAGGCGCGCCACGCTGACGTCAGGAGGAGGCACGGGAAGACGCTGAGCGCCATGGCACGAGGACCCACTCGCGGACTGGCTTGCATTTTTATGGATGCGGCGGTGGGGAGGCGAGAGGGCGGCGGGATTACGAAGGGAAGACGCCGCGGCTACGAAGGGGAACGAAGAGGCCGCGAGGGGACGAACAGGCCTCGGTGGGGAATATACGTTACTGGTGACGTGGTTTCACAGGACTCGGAGAACTCTTTAGTGGGTGCTTTCTTTACATACGATACGTGTAGTAGATAGATCGCCGAAAATACTTGTCAAATGGAGCTTTTTCCGAACATGCCCTAGATTCCTATTCTTCGTGCTCCAATCAGGACAAATCGCTTCCTATTCTTCGTGCTCCAATCAGGACAAATCGCTGCACGTTTTTTTGTTTTTGTTGCTATATATGAACTCGAAGAGAGAGGAACGTAGAGTACAAAGGGCTGTGTTTAGTTGCTCAATTCTCTCTCTAAAAATCACTATTTACCTATCACATTAAATCTTTTTTACCGTACATAGAGCATTAAATGTAGGTAAATAAAAAAACTAATTACATAGCTGAAAAAAGTCTACATCACATGGGTTATGGGTGGTAGACTACATAACTTCTAATCATGAAAGCGATTCATATATACCCCCGAACTTTCAAAAACCGGTCAAATTACCCTCTAAAGCGGTTTTTAAAAAATCATAGTAAATCACAGAAAAATCGTAAAATAAAAAAAATCAAATTGGGTTAGACTCGAATGAGTAGATCTACACAATGAACATATAATATGGTATGCTTTATTACATTTTTTACAGCTACGAGGAAAAACAGAAATTTAAAAGCGCAACAAAAAAAAATGAACTAAAGCATACCATATTATATGTTCATTGTATAGAATACACATTTGGAGTCTAACACAATTTGATTTTCATTTTACAATTTTTTCTGTGATTTACTATGATTTTTTAAAACTGCTTTAGGGGTAACAATTTCTGGTTTTTAAAGTTAAAGGGGGTTAAATAGACCGTTTCATAGATTAGGGGTTATGTAGTCTACCACCCATAGTTGAGGGGTGATGTAGACTTTTTTCTAGCTTTAATGTATGCGACGAGGCGATTCTTTTGAGCCTAGTTAGGTCGTGGTAGGACAACAATTACCACAAACAAGCGAAAAGAAATACTACGATTGTCCGATGCGATATTTTTCCCAAACTTCATCCATCTAAACACAGCCAAAGACACAGAGACGACCATACAAAATATGATTAGCTTTATTCCAAAAAAGAACAGAAAAGGACAAGGAAATTTGCATTACACGTCCATGGTGCACTCTCTCATGTACAATCACAACACAAGGAAAAACGAAGAAACATGCATGTACATCAAGCGAAATAAAGGCTTCCCGTTGCGTTTCCAGCGATCTCGTTGCCGATCCCTGGGCGATGCATGTAACGAAGGAACGCGTGCAGATGATGACGACGATGATGATATATATCAACGGGCCGGCCGGGCGTTGTTGCCAGGCAGCGATCTTGTTGCCAATCCCTGGGCTATGTCCGGGAGCCATGGGCAGCCCGTCGGTGGGTCGCCATCAATCCAACTGGACCGCGGGCGAATGCACGGACGAAAAGGACCGTCAGGATCCCGAGGAGGGTGTACGAGACGAAAACGAGCGCCGCCGAGTCCGAGTTGCGCCGGGTGTCGTAGGCGTCGAGCGCCGTGTTGCACGTCAGCACGGCGAAACCAACCATAGCAAGCACGCTATACTGCCTGTCCATGTGGACTCTACCAACTCCGTCGACGTCAACGTCGCCGCCTTCTCGGCACGGCCGCGGTCGTGATCGACGTCGCGGAGGCAGAGCAAGACGAGGGCGCCGACGGCAAAGCGGCATGATGGTCGCCGCTACCCCGGACGCTAACATGGCCGTGAGCAGCGTCGTCAGCGCCCACACCGCGGCCTTGGTCTTGACATCCCTGCCATTGCCGCCGCGCTCGAACTCACGGAGGCAGAGGAAGAGCAGTACGAGCGCGGCGTCCACGGCGAGCACGGACGTGACGGAGGCAGCGTCACCCCAGGAGTTGTAAATGGCAAGCGCCGAATTGAAGATCAGGGCGCCTGAACCTAGCTTGGTCAGGATAGAATATTGCCGGTCGGCCATCTGAACTGAGAAGTAGCCAGAGCTAGGATCAGCATGGGTGTATGCTGCTAGCTGGTCGTTCAAACGTTCACCGGGCTCTTCTTTTATAGAGACGCCGGACGGGACGGGACGGGACCATGCACAGTGCCGTTTTGTCCCTAGCTACTTTACTGATCAAGCTTGGCTAGCTACTGTACTACTAGTCCCGCTTTACTAGTCGCTAGAGAATCGCGCCCCCAACTCAGTCACAGTTCCCGAGCGACAACAAATACGGGACAGAGGGTATGGTGCACGAATCCATTTGCCCCCGATCGATATAATGCAGCGTACTCCGTACTCTACAGCTGCTGAAATCTCAGGGACTGTGCAGGAGTATCCGGACTTTGCTCTCTCGGCATCTTGTCAGATCTCAGGGGCAGTACAGTGCAGATGCGTCCAATACCTTCCATCCAACAGGACGGATTATCCTAGGTTTACTACCAGTCGACCTCCCATTATTTCAACACCTATACGAGCATTACTTTACTGAAGCACATGCACAAGCTTAGGAAATGGCTCACACATACGCTCGCAGTTCAAGAGAGGAGAGAGCGTGCACTGATGAACATAGATAAACCATTCCTGGCGGACTAGCACACACACACCAGCTCGATCTTGGACTTGGAAGAAGAAAGTTAAAGTGTGTGTTTATGAGTTCCGAAACCCTGGACGGATGGGACCGGGGAGATTAGCTAGGATTATAATCAGCTCATCGTCCGGGCCAATGCAGCGTGGAAAGGCGAGCTCAGAATCCACCCAACCCAAGGTGTGTCGTCGAGACGTATTGGCCGGGCGATATGGATGGTTTTGGGAGCGATTTGAGGAGGGAGCAAACTTTTTGTCTGCGATGTTCATGGACACAGGTGCCCACATAATGAGGAGCTCTGTCCTGTCCTGGCGCGCCCTGGCACAAACTTTTTGTCTGGTCAGCATGGGTGTATCCTGCACGAACTTGTCGTCGCTCGCCATGGCAGGCACACGCTCTGCTCTGGTGACGAGATCACGTACGCCGCGCAGCAGCCCGCCACATGGGTTCGTACCTAGCAAGCGACGACGGGCTTCCACTCTGCGGACGGGGTGTGGCTGCCGTGCTGCGCACCATGCCACGAGCTGTGTGGAGCGATTACAGTAATTGGTAGGATAACAAAGATCTCCGTGCTGGTACGGGTACTTAATTGAGTCGGTATTGACCCTTGACAGCCCTAGGATTACAAGTGAACAGCTCAGATATATCGATCAATTGGAGAATAAGGTAGCCAGTCTAAGGCCAGCCTCAATAGGGTTTTATGGAATGTTTCAAGCACATTTAATAGGGTGCCACGTCAACTTTTTGCATGAAACTGGGAGAAGAGAGAAGAGAAAAGTTTCATCTTGGTGAAACTCTCTAGCGTTGTTTCCAATGCCTATGAAACCGTATGAAACTCGCATTGAGAACCTCCGTTGGTTTCATCCGTGTGTTGCTCCATGCAGGGAAGAGAGATAAGGGAGAGGTTATGGGACCCACAAGTCTAAAAATAGTCTATGAAAGTGTGCATAAAACTACGCATTGAGAGAGAGAGAGCCCTATTTCATATCAAAGTTTCACGTTTTTGGAAATCGGGAGGTGAAACCTTCCATTGAGACTAGCTAAGCTGTTCGCGTGCAATCCAATGAGACCGTCGGAAGTAAATCTGCATGTTTTGTTGGAGCGAGAGGAGTAACTCTGATTCGGCGTCTCGGGGAGGGACCAGTCAATTGTCTCCTCACACTAGTAACGATTTGATTTTGCGTGATGGTCGGGGTTTTTTTTTTTTTTTTTTCCGCGGCGGGCACAAAGTTTACCCGCCACGGTTATTCCCTGGCCGGCCGGCCGGCTGGCCTTTTGCCAGTTGTTAATCGATTAACCGTGGCGGGTGCCCGCCACCTAAAATGAGCATTAACCGTGGCGGGCGCGTTGCAGGCGCCCGCCACGGGAAATCCGGATTTTACGTGGCGAGCAAATTATGGCACCCGCCACGGTTAATGCCGACCAGTATAAATATTGTACGCCCGCCCTCTTCTTCTCCACGGGTCTTCCTCTTCCAACTTGTGGGGGAGGCTTTGCCCCAAAAATTGACCAAATCTTTGAATTGGGACTTTGAGCTTCGATTTGGGGGAGGAAAACACACCAATTGGTACGTAAAGGCTCTCTAGTCCTCCCTTCATCTCAATTTTCATTTTTTTGATCCTCTCTAGATCTAGATCTATGGAGAGGAGAGAGAAAACTTATTTTCTCCTCTTTCTCTCTTTTTTCGCTTTGAGTACTATATAACGACACTTAGCATTTATGGAGAGCAGGGAGACAGGATGGAGAGGCGCCGAGCCGACTGGACGTATGGGATGAAGAGGATTGAGGACGAATACGTTGATAAAGTGAAAAAGTTTGTTGCCCGAGCGAAAAGACATAGTGAGATAAATCAACGAGAGGTTGATTATATGTCTTTGCTCTCATTTGCAAGAATCTCAAAGCTGACAATCGACACCATGGTGCGATCTCACTTAATCATGCATGGTTTTGTCAAGGACTATCTGATGCGGACTTTTCACGGCAAAGAAGTTCGCCATTAGATCCACCGGCCGATCCGATGGCGGGAAATCCACCAACGATCCAATTGCATCGATATATTGAAAGCATGGTGACGTCGATGGCGGCGATGATCACGGTGGTGGTGGAGGGATGGTGGCAGGAGACTCCTATGACGCGCTTTGAGGATGTGCGGATTTTTGAAGATTTGGTGAACCGCCTCGATGAAGAGCGACATTTTGTTTGGCCGCCCGAAATGTTTGGAGAATTTCAAGCAGATGAAGCTGGCGACAATTGATCCGCTTTACAAAGGCGGTCGAAGGGTTGCGGCGCTGACTTTTAACATTAATTTGTTGATGTTGAAGTCTCGTCATAGGCTGGTCGACACTGGCTTCAATGAGCTCGTAAGTTACCTTGCTACCACATATCCAACGCCTAACAAGGTTCCTGCTAATATGTATCATGCTAAGAAGTTGATCCGGCCGGTGGCGATGAAACTCAAAAGTTCGATGCCACGCCCTAACCACTTTGTATCCTATATCGGGGCGTCGGTATGAGAAATTTGGCGAGTTGTCCACACTTTGTGACGCGAGTCGATACAAGAGGAATGCCGGATGTCGCGTGGACGATGAGCTCGATGAGGAAGCCTTGGGAGGACAGCCAAAAAAAAGAAGAAGGGGGCGAAGAAAACCCGGTGCGCAACGAAGAAGATCATGTCAACGCAGACGCGGAAGAAGAAGGTTACGCTTGAGAGGAAGCGTCGGCGCTATCAATGTGGTATCTTTTACATCGCTTGTCGCTGCGGGCTCTCTATGGGAACCCTGAGGATGCTAAGCACATGACCTGGCATGCATCTAGCGACCGTCTAAAGAATGACGGGTAGCTATGACACCCTTTGCAGAGGAGCTCAGGAATGTTAGGTTTGCATTGAGTACCGACGGAATGAACCCATTCGGTGATCGACCCGGGACACCGCGACGCGTGGCGGTCGTCCTCACCATGTACAATCTACCTCCACATCTTTGTCAAAAGCGGAGGTATGTTTTCTTTGAGCATGCTCATTTACGGACGAAGCGGCCCGACAACGATATAGATGTGTTCTGGAGCCGTCCATTGAGGAGATGCGGTACTATTTGATGATGGGGTCAATATGGTTGATGCGTACCGCAAGCGAGAAGTTCACTCTTCGTACCATCAGCGATTACCTCGATTACATTTTTTCATTATCGGGGCAGATTAAAGTGAAGACCGCCTGTGTAGCTTGCATCGATGAAACCTGCTCCACTTACCTGAAGGGATCCACCAAAACGGTGTACATGGCACACAGACGCTTCCTCTGAAGAAAGCATAGGTACAAAGATGAAAAAATGAATATATACTTTGACAACAAGGGCGAGCCGCAACTTTGGTGGCACCGACTAGTTATGGTCGAAGGTGTTTGACATGGTGAAGGACTTGGAGTGCGAGTTTGGAAAGAAGAAGAAGAAGGACGAGGAAGATGACACCACCAAGACAATGAAGAGAAAGAGGGATAAATTGGAGCAAGAAGTGCCTCCTGCCGTTCCTTTCAAGAAGAAGTCAATTTTCTTCAAGTATCTAAAAGTCTTTGGAAGACAAGCGAATACACCCCATGCGATCGACTCTATGCACCTTGAGAAAAATGTCTTTGAAAGCACGATTGGTCTCCTGATGGATATCAAGTTGAAGATGAAGGATGGTATCAAGTCACGTCAAGATCTTGTTAACATGGGCATCCGACCGGAAATTCACGCTACGGCTTGAGCGGTAAAGTTGAACTCCCAGGTGCGGCCTACAACCTAACGAGGGATGAGAAGTTGGCTATGTGTCAGTTGATTAGGGGTATCAAGGTACCGACTGGTTTCTCTTCCAACATCAAGAGTCTGGTATCCATGAAAGACCTCATAATGACAAACTACAACACACACGATGCTCACATCATGCTGACAGTTTTTCTTCCAATTGTGATCAAAGCTATTCGTCCAAAATACGTGAAGATGGTGATCACAAGGATGTCATACTTCTTTAACCAAATCACCCAGAAGGTCATTGTCAAAGCAGATCTGCCTGCGCTGAAACAGTTCATCGCGAAAACAATGTGCCGGCTAGAGATGTGCTTCCCACCGTCGTTCTTTGATATTATGCCACACTTGATGATGCACATGGTTGATCAGATAGGACGGCTAGGACCCGTGTACCTACAGATGATGTGGACCACTGAGCGACGTCTACCCTCAATCGATTCAATCATAACTGTGTTTTCCTAGAGGGCTCTATGATCGAGGCATACACAAGCCGGGAGGGCATGAACTGGTGTGTGAAGTACATAAAAGATGGGAGGGCTATTGGGCTTCCAGTCCATCAACATGAAGGAAGAACCTCGGGGATGGGGTGCACGGGCTGAAAACCACGCACTGACGTACCTCGGCAAACAGTGCTAGAAGCTCACTACAGCATCCTTCATCGGTTGGTGATCGTGGACACATACGTTAAAAAGCACCTCAAAGAGATCCGCGCTGCAAATAGGAAGTGCGCGGAGGAATGGGTCGATAAGGAACACAAGAACCATTTCCTCCAGTGGCTCGAAAAGCATAACATTCGGGAGGGAGGTGATGCGGAGACAATGAAGAAGCTTGTGTCGAGCCCGTCCACTCGGATCACCACGACAAGGGTATGGCGTCAGCGGGTGCAGTTCCACACAAAAGAGAAGGACAAGAAGAGCGCAGCACAGAATAGCGGTGTTCGATATGTGGGCATCAATGACAAGACAGGAGAGAAGATGTCATGCTTCGCACAAGTCGAAGAAATATGGGAACTTGACTATGGCGGTGACCATATAGATAACCCGATTTTTTTGTTGCCGGTGGGTCAAGCCCGCGTGCAGTTCTAGTGGGCGATTATGGGCTAACCACGCGTGAACCTTCAAAGTATGCGGTAAAAAGATGATCGGTGGGTACTTGCAACCGATGTCGCACAAGTAGCCTACTATATGAACGCAGAGAACATAAATAGACATATTGTTGTGGCGGGGAAGCGGCGGATCGTGGGGGCGATGGAGTCGAGTCCCGAAACATACAACAACTATGATGAGTTCCAACTCTTTATAGATTTTCCAAAAAGATAAAGGTCATTGAGGACAGAATCAATCCCGACAAGACCAACATGATGCCTTGGACCGCTCAGATGGCGAGAAGAAGACCACCAAAGCACCGGCCGGCAAAATGATATGTAATAATGTAGTAGTGACATGCATGTTAAACTAGGATATTTGACGCACAATTTATTATGAGTTAAAGCGATTTTTTGGAATTTTATACGTATTTAAACCAATTATTCGAGTTTTATCTCTATTTAATTACAATGATTATGAGGTAAACAATTTTTTGATTTTTATCTACATTTAAATCAATTATTCTGAATTTTATCTCTATTTAATTGCAATTATTATGAGTTAAACAATTTTCTAAATTTTATACGCATTTAAACCAATTATTCTGAATTTTATCGCTATTTAATTGTAATTATTAAGAGTTAAACAATTTTTTGAATTTTATACGTATTTAAATCTAGTATTCTAATTTTTTTTATCAATTTCTGAATTTTATCTTAGTTTAAATCCAAATATTCTGAATTACAACAATTTTCCAAATTTTATCTCAATTTAAACCAATTTTACGTATTTACCTCAATTTAAACCAAATTATTCTCAATTTAAACAATTTTCCAAATTTTTTAGGAATTTTTTATGAATTTAGAACAATTTAGAAACATTTTTTGAATTTTATGAAGTTAGAACTATTTTATGAATTTTGTCTATACATTTTTGCGTGGCGGGCGGAGTTAGGGTGCATACGCGATATCATTTTCGCGTCTTGGGCGTCTTGGTGTGCATACGCCAAAATAGTTCCATTATAAACGCGAGAGTCCCCTCCGGTTTGGCTATGTCCTTCCGCCTGTTTTTCGATTTCACCAAGGCTGCGGATTTTTGCGCCGCCGGTCGTTCTCCTCGCGTCCGACCCTATCCTCCCCCCGCAGCGCCGCCACGCCCTGGAATCTGCTTGCACCACCATTTCTGCCCCGGAATCACGCCAACCGCCGCCGCCACCGCCGTGCCCACGATCTTCCCACGCTTCGTTGTGCCCCGCCGTCTCCGCTCCCGCCTCTTATTTGTGGTGCCCCGAATCCGCAGGCGGGGGGTGGAACCTTTAGCTCGACCATCGCGCCATTGCCGGTGGTCGCCTCTCGGTGCTTTCGTGGTCCGCGGGTGGTTCGTCGGTGACCCCTCTGTCTTCTTGGTGCTTGTGGCCGCTTGTCGTCCCTTTCTGGGTGCCACGAATCCGCCGACTCCAGTGCGCCGGCGACCTCGCTCCATCTCCATCTTCTTCCACTCCTCGGTGGTGCACATGCTGCGCCGGTGACCTCCGTGATTTTTGGTTATCTACGTGTCTCGCAAATTGTCATACTGTCTCGCGTACTGTGAAACTTAATTTCTTTGCCTCGATGCCTGTGCTTCCCATGATACTTAGCATATATATGTCTTTGCCCATGATGCATTTTACAATTAAAAGCGATGCTTCGATCATGTTACTTCTTGGTGATGCTTAAAGCGAGCTGCCTAGCTATGATGCTTAAAGCGAGTTGTCGATATTTCAATTAAAGCTGGCGAGAATGTTGAATTGATTCTTAGCTTATATGTTGAATCAATTAAACGAGCTGCCTTCGAAATTTGAATGTTCTCGGGACAATTAGCTAAGAATTGATTCTTAAAGCGAGCTGTCTTTTTTTCTAGACTTAGCTTATGAATTGAATGTCACCTTATTTGGACCCCTTCTTGTGGCATGTCTCTTTGGTGACTTGATTTCTTAAATTGGGCCATGTTCTGCGGGACATTAAACTGAGATGCCTTTTTTCTGGACTTAGCTTATGAATTGAATGTCACCTTATTTGGACCCCTTCCCGTGGCATGTGTACTGGTGACTTGATTTCTTAAATTGGGCCATGTTCTGCGGGACAATTAAACCGAGCTGCCTTTTTTCTAGACTTAGCTTATGAATTGAATGTCACCTTATTTGGACCCCTTCCTATGGCATGTCTCTTGGTGACTTGATTTATTAAATTGGGCCATGTTCTGGGACAATTAAACTTAGCTTATGAATTGATTACTTTACTCTACCTCTCTGCTCTACTCTATTGTCTACTGGTGACTTGATTTAATTGTTTTTGCATTAATTTGTCTACAACTACCTCTACTCTACTATCCTTCACTTATTTGGGCCCCTTCTAGTGGCATGTGCAATGATGAACTTACTAGTCTTTGAGGCAATGACATATATGCAATGATGAACTTTGTTTATCTTTGAGGCGTGGCTATGATGATTGAATGCCCCCTATTTGGAAGCTGTTAAACTAGGATGGCTTGTACTAGCAATCAGTTTAGAAGCGATGTGATCACAAGGGGGCTATATCTGAGCCAACATTTTTATTTTCTCTTTCCGCAATTTTGAATTGAGCTTGTCTACTCCTACGTCTTTGCTCCTCCTATTCAACTACTACTACTAATGAACTATATATTTGTAGCTTGAAATGGCGAATCAACGGGACAAGCCGAAAGGTCTTGTATGGGAGTCGCCTAGCTCCCGATGGCTCTAGTTTAGACGGTAACACAAGCGGGCGTCGTGGGGCCCGTCAAGGGGTAAAAGGAAACGTCTTGAGAGGAGGAAGTTGATCCTAGTTACAACCCGAGGGGTGAAGCACGAAGCAAGGTGCCTAGGGTTCGGAAGTATAGGCTCAACAATCCCCCCGCTACCTCCACAGGCGCCTCGAGCAACACCCCCATGTCCACGGCCACCCCTTGAGGGCAACCAAAAGGGAGACAAGCCGAAGGCGAGAAGGGGGAGAACATGGGAGGCACAAGAAGACCGATGAGGTCCATGTCATTCAAGAGTTGGGGCCGCGGGGTGAGCCATTGCTGCCGTTGAAGTCATCACGAAGCACGAGCAATCGGTGCTCGTGTTTCGTGAAAAAGATAAGGTCTCCATTCTTTGGGACGATTGAAAACAGGTCCCTAAAATGGACAAGTTTTTGGGTGTGGGGCAAGGTGCGTAAACGATTTCGGTATCCTAACAACGCCCGATATGGAAAATGTAGAGGAGCATGTTTATGTCCTCGCAGGAAGATGCTTCGAGGAACTGGAAGTACAGGCTCAACAAGGACTTTCTTTTTAAAGGGCGATCACCCTTAGCCAAATACACCATGATCTTAGAAGAAGTATGGGAAGAGTTCTAAAAAAGGAGAAACACGCCCGAAGCAAAGGCGAAGAGAAAGAAGTTCACCGAACTAGCAAATAGGAACCGACTGCCCCACCACATGGGCAATATTGGGTATGCCGGACACAAGCCGGCGTGGCGGGCCCAAGAAAGGGCTAGAAAGGAAGCTGGGGAGCTAGATCCGTACGAGGGCTGTGATGAAAGGAGACGGGACTTCCTCTACTGCCACAAGCCTAAGAAGCCGAGAGGCCCACACCGCTGAAGATCTCTAGTTTGGTTTTGGATAATTAGTGACACCTAAGGACTAATCTCTCGATGCTAAGTGTTTGACTAGGATGGAGATTGGTCGTGCCGAAGTTGGAACTTGGTGATCATGGTGGATGGATCGAGGTGATCCAATTGGTGACCAAGTGTCCAACTTGGAGAAGTTTGGAGATCAAATGGGCTCAAGGCAAAGGTATAACCATAGGGCCGTTTGATTTTGCACTCAAGACACCATAGAGGGTGTGAGTGATTATAGGATCGATAAGCCATACTATAAAGAGGGGAAACTTATCGTACACATCGGTCCTCATGTGCCTCTAGGTTCAAAATTCATATGCATGCATTCTAACCTAGAGAGCTAACTTCGCACTTGGAGAGAATTGTTTGTGAAATGCTAACACAAGGTGTCGGGGTGTTCTTCGACGTGTTGGCAACAAGAATCAAGTGGTGAAAGTTGAGAAAACCGAAGGCGGCGATGAAACGACAAATCTTCGCAGCGCAGAGCCGACCGGACGCACCAACCGGACCCTAGACCGGTTATTTGGGCGTCTGACCGGATGCTCCGTCGGGCTGCTTCCGATCGATTCCGCAAGGGTCGAAAATCTGGATTTTGACAGACGCACCCACCTGCCTCATCGGACCGGACGTTTCGCTCGGGGGTCGGTGTGGGGCCCAGACCGCGTTGTCGTTTGTGACCGGAAGCTTGACCGGACGCATGGGTCGTCGGTCGGAGCGTCCGTCAGTTCGCAGTGTTGATATTTCTTAACGACATTACTAGAAATAGATAATAAACCTATCTCCGGTAATGGCACTAGACATGCTTGTTGGCATTTCATAGCGCAATCGTTAAGAATAAATAATATTCTTAGTGACCACGTTAAGAGACATCGATGATAGATGCATTCATATGTTTGCGATAGTCAATCCGCAAGCGCCGCGGATCTATCATTGTAGCATTTCACCGGTGGAAGGCCTTCTCAAATCGCGATAGGCCTTCTCAATCATAGCGCCACGGAACATCTTAGTGCATCACTTGTCTTTTTGGACATGATGTTGACGCTTGCCCCCAAATCGCGATAGGCCTTCTCAAAGGTGTGAGGACCGATTGAACGGTGATTGTGGGTTGTCGAGGATACGCCTTCTTTGTGACGAATGGTGACTCTGCAAAACATCTGCGGGTAGGTCCGACCCCGAGGGTTACCAATCCTCGTTGTCACCATGTTAACTCGTCTCAACAAAGGGTTCGGCTTCCGTCACATCCTCTTTTGATTTAGATGAGATGGCAGATGACATTTGAGAAATTTGAGTTTCAATCATTTTATTAAAACTGGATTGATTACGAACAAAGAAGTGGATAAACTTTCAAGCTTTGAACTAATGGATTCTAACATTTTATCATTGTAAGATATCTTCTTGTTTAGAGATTCATTAATCTTAGCTTGACCAAGAACTAAATCTTTTAAGGAGGGTTGGTTCGAGTTGTAATTGGAATTGTAATTATAATTAAAGCTATTACCTCCTTGTGGGCGTCCTTGGTTGTTCCACTTGTTGTTGTTATTACCGGATGGTACCCGTTGTTGATGAAGGCGAGCTCTTCTCGAGTTTCGGGCAGTTGTTGCCGAATGTCCAATCTCTCCACAGACTTCACAAGTCATCATGCTTCGGAGGAGGTAGAGTGTTGTTCATGGCTTCCTTCTCTGTAGGTGGTTCTCCCAATCTTTTCAAAGAACAGGTCCATCTTTGCAACTAGCATGTCCGTCTCCTTGACGTTGTGCATGCCTCTTTTGTTGGGGCTCTGTCATCTCCCCATGCTTGGTTCTCGATCATCTTTTCGATGAGTGCTTCAGCTTTCTCAACAGTGAGGGACAGAAATGCCCCTCCAGCAGCGGCATCAAGATGGCCCTTACACATAGGTGTAAGACCATTGTAGAAGTTCTGAAGTACGAGCCATGTCTCTATGCCGTGATGTGGGCAGGCAAGGATGTATTCTTGCAGCCTTTCCCATGCTTCAGAATTGGTTCATTAGGATTCTGGCGGAAGTTGGAGATTCTTACTGCAGAGCATTGGTTTTGCCCATTGGGAAGAAACGCGTCACGAGGAGTGGAGCACTTGCTCAGTCTTTGACTTGAGCTTTGTCTTTATAGAACCACCGCCGCCTTCCCACTAGGGGGAGAAAGCAAATAGGCGGAGCTTGATTGCATCAGGCTCCACGTCCTTGATGACGATGGTGTCACACGGCTCTAGGAAGTTTTGAACGTGTGCGTTAGCATCCTCGCTTGGCAATCCATAGAATGGATTGGCCTGTACCATCATGATGAGGCCAGTGTGGATCTCGAAGTTGTTGTCTTCGACGTTGACTATCGCCGCGGTGGGCACATTGCCCTGGCTGGGGTTGAGTAGTCACGGGTGACTTGGCCATGAGTGTTAGTGAAGATGGTGCGGGGATGATGGGTTCAACATCCGGTGGATTAGCGGCAGGTGTAATGGTACGGGACCGTCTCTTTCTGATCAACGCTTCCGGATTGTCAACGAAGTTGTTCGGTAGGTTGCGACCAATCATATACTATCCCTGTTTTCATCCACAACAGGAAGAAAACAAAAAAAAAGTTAGCCTGCAAAGACTAAGGCTATCATTTATACATGTGGGTATAATCATCATATGCTAGCTTTATTTATCATTTGAAAAACCATGCCTTCCGACAAGCGGCACGAAAATGCTTGTTGATATTTCTTAACGACATTACTAGAAATAGATAATAAACCTATCTCCGGTAATGGCACCAGAAATGCTTGTTGGCATTTCATAGCGCCAATCGCTAAGAATAAATAATATTCTTAGTGACCACGTTAAGAGACATCGATGATAGATGGATTCATATGTTTGCGATAGTCAATCCCAAGCGCCGCGGATCTATCATTGTAGCATTTCACCGGTGGTATTCGGGTATCGTGATTTATATTTTCCCAAAGGAAGGCAGGTTTGGGTAAAGTCTAGCATAATGACGATGATATCCCCAAACCGTATTTATGAATAACCATTAGTCAAATACAGGGGTAAGGAGATGATATTCAGGATAGTGACAAACACACATAAGTTACTACACCACTAGGGGGAGGATAAGGATAAAGGAAAATCTACTGTGAGCCGGTGGTTCTAATACTGCACATGGGTGAACTCTAGTATGCATATGAGGAGGATGAATCATAATGGAGCTACGATCACACAATGAGGAGATGCCCTTTTTGGTATGCCGGTGATGGACACTTTCGAACTCCAACTCAACATCGAGCGTGGAGGAGTACAATGGGCGGAACAGGGCTGTCACCACCTGCCCCCTACCTCACTACCGTGGAATGTTGACATTTCTGATGGCTTCTATAGACCTGGACACCACGTCCACATATATAGAGAACTACCTAAATCTCCCCGGGACTCCGACCCTACGGATCGACAAGCAAGGATAAAGGTAAACCCGAAGGTACACCAAACCATCGTAATCTACATAACCCGATCAATCTCCATCGAGTCGACATATGACGGTTAATCCTATAGTTAGTCATGTCTAATCTTCATTATATGTTAACTAGACCATAGTTCACACGTTCTAAAGATAACATGAGGATAACTATACTCTAGCTCGAACGCATTGCAATATGAATATAGAGACTTGAATCTTTGAAAGGAACTCCATAGTAAATATAAATAAATATATATTACCAGGAATTCTTCCAAGGAGACAATCCCTCCTTGAAGCTCAACCTTGCTCAAAACTATGACTATAACTATAGAAATGTAAGTGAGTGATAGTGCTCAAGGTGTGTGTGTTCGTTGTTAGGAGGGGGTGTACCCTCCTATTTATACTAATGGGAAAAGTGCTTTTGGCGGGAGAATTGGCGCCAAACACCGAAAAAACACCGCCATGCACCGCCTCTATTCCTCCGGAGACAGAACCGCGGACACGGCGCGGGCGGGATCGGAGCCAGGCCTGCGGCGGGGCGCCAGACTGCGGCCGCCGGCCCAGGTTTAGCCCGCCCGGTGCCGCGCCTTCGCTTGGTGGGCTGGTGGCCCGCTCTTGTTCGCACTTTCGGTGGTGCTTTGGTCGGTTCGTGTTCGTTTTGGCCTGGTGGCGTTCCCTTTGTTAAAGCGCATTCCTCCGCTTGTGTTTCACTCTTTATTTGGCGTACCCTCACTGTTTCCGTGTTTGTTCCTGCAAAACAGATTTTCTTCGAATACAAGTGGAACTAGGTGAGTAGTAAAGGTTTATATGACATAAGTGTGCTTTTCCCTCTTATTTAGAGCTAAGTTGACGGTGTAAAGTGTATGATTTTGACCGCCAACAGCAGGAATCGCAGTTTTCTCCCCAACAGTTGCTTTTCGAGATGGGGGTTATATATACCTCTTTGGCCGGCTTGTGCTCTCTCTCTTGGTCATTTGAAATATTCCTAACACCCTAGAGCTGAGCAAAAAGCCCTCCCTCTCTCATTCTTGCTTGTGAGCTTCATTCTTGAGAGTTGTGGAGATCCAAGTGCATTTGCATTGAGTTCTTGCATCTAGTGGCACTTGGGGATCGTTGTGAGCCGGTTGGTTTCTTATTGCTCTTGGAGACACCGCTCCTAGCCGGCTTGGTGATTTGGTGGAGGCGTTGGCAAGAGAAGGTGATTGTTCTTGGCCATCTCCGGTGATTGTAAGGGGACCACACATTCCTTGTCGGGAAGACAAAGTTGTAAGGAATACATTGCTCGTGTCGATGAGTACCTCCCTTGTGCGTGTGGTGTCTTGCGGTGCCTTACGGGGCGTGTCTTGCGGGACTAGTGACTTGAGGGTCACACCGAGGAACCACCCAAGGTGTTGGTCGACACAACGGAGACGTAGCTTGTCGGTGTACAAGTGAACTCCGGGATAAATCGACTTGTTCATTGTCTCCTTGGTGGTTGGCTTATTCATCGTGTTGTGATTGCTCATCCTCGACATCGGTGATTGGTTCATTGCCTCTACACGTCGGTATATCAAGTTCACCTCTCTAGTACTTCATTCCTAGTTTACTTTGTGTAGAGAGCTAGTTCTTGCTTGTGTAGTTGTTCTTGCTAGCCTTCTCCCAACTACCTTCTTCCCAGTCTTCTTCGAGAGTTGGAAAGGACCTACTGCTCCAAAGTGCATTAGTGTAGTTGCTGTCATAGAACCTAAGTAATAGAGAAGTATATAGGAACCTTGATCTCTCCGTTGTTCTCTCAACTTGCTACTACACATTTATCATAGGAATTCTCTTGTGTAATTTATATTAGTCATAACTCTTATCATTTATTATTTATCACCTCACTTTAGTCTAGTGGTTTGCTAAGTTAATAGATACATGATTGTGACTTATTAGATCCTTTAGCCAACGCTTCCCTGTGGATACGATACTCTAGAATACTCATCCTAGGGAAAAGCTACAATGGTAGGTGTTCTCGCGGCGCTATGAATCCTTCATATTCTTTTTAGCACTTAATAAATACCAACAAGCTTTTTTGGCGCCGTTACCGGGAAGCATATGGCGATAAGATTTTAATAATGATCTTGATGTCTGTTAATTTAGTGTATCACTAGCTTTAGTAGGATTACCCTTGTTCTATTGAGTTGTGGAATAGATAGGACAAAAGATGTCGTTGCGACCTTCCGAGAAGATTCCACAAGAAAAAAAAAGAAAGATTGAAGAACCTAGGGTGCCTAATCATTCAAGATTCATCAACATTGGAACCCTGCCATCTCAAAGGTATGCATTTAAATATACATATATATATTGGAGAAGAAGTCGCCGTCACAAGAATTCAATGCACACATCTCAAGTGACGTACATAGAAGCTGCACACCAAGGTAAGTATGATTAATAAAGGTGAGAAAGTCTTGCTCATGGACTATAAATTGATTGAGTAGTTATCATTTAATTTCTTGCATTGCATTGCATGTCTACTTAAATAATCCATGCATTCACTCCATTTAGTTTAAGTTTTCTCATAGTAGATCCATTGCATGTTTTTGCATAAATCCATATAGTTTGCATCTAAAAAAAATCTCACCATGATCATACACTTTCATCTCTATTTGAATAAATCTCTATAGTTCTTTCATGCTATCTTTGCTTACTATAGCATGCTTTGGTTTGGGAATGCTTCTATTTGCAAATAGGATACTTCAAAGGCTTTTAAATTAAGCGTGGTGCTTAGGTTAAATAGTCTTCCTTAATTGAATTAGACATGGAGTCTAGTCTGGTTATTGAACCAAGAATTGCTTTGCGTAGACATTGGATATTTTGTTGGACTAACCCTTGCGTAAAACTCTCAAATCCAATTCGGGTAAGTCAAGAGATGAACTCATGTCGAGATGAAGCAAGGCATATGATGAACTTCAACCTTGTGCAAAAGACATGGCTCATTCATCATTGATGGAAGAATTGTAAGTATCAAATATCATTCACCTTGTCGTTTGCTACAAGTTACCTTTGCCTTCAGCCATGCTACTGTGCAATCACAAACAAAAAGTGTGATAAGACGTGTTGAATAAAATCTATGCTAATAGTAATCAAAGAACCATCTTTTCATTAGCGTAGATCAGATCATATGAACTTTGGACACAACCCCTATTTCAACCTTGTTGTATTCCTTCGGGTATGTGTCCATTAATATTTTGCAGAAAAAAGAGTCTATGCTATGTCTATTCGATGAAGAAGAGTGCCATACAACACGATCACGAAAAGTAATCACTCAACAGAAGTGGATGGACAAAGCAATGGGCCACAAGAACATCAAAGACAGGTAAGTGAATATAAATCACATATTTGTATACAAATTTTGTCTTATGTTCTAAAAAAAATCTGAGCACATGAAGGATCATGCTAAAAGAAAACAACAACATGTTCCTAGGACAAGTTTCCTTCGGGTACTCTCGGTCACTAACCTTGCGGGAACAATGGATAAACAACATCTAAGGACATGGTGATTGCAAGAAACGATTAGGGAGCATTCACACTTAAAGTGTCGAGTGAAAGGAAGGCTCGAGCATGGGAGAGGAAGGTCGACTCCTCTAAAGATCATCCGACATTACTCTTCCTCTTCTCAAGCTCCCGTCACTCTGACATCTTGGTTTGCAATCCCCCTAGTCACTATTACTTTGTCTCTCTAAGTTTGAATGGTTATAAATGTCATACATCAAAATCAAACTTAAGATATAATAAAATTTCCCATTAGAGAAAAAGTAATAGTGAACAAATTCTAACTAAAATATCCAACAAAAACTTTTTCTAGCATAGAAGCAACCTTTAGCTCTGTGACAATTCTACCCTTGTTTACAATTACTTGTATATTCCTTTGGGTATATGTTATCAACTAATACTACAGGAATAAAATCATGAGAGGAGCAAAAAGGTTCGAGCACAATTTAAAGAACAAGAAAGGAAGGACGATGCAATAAAGGAGACAAGTGAGGAACAAGATACACAAGAGGCCAAAGAAGAAAAACTTGAAAGCGAAGAAAAGGACCACCACAAGGTGTTACGCCGTCACACTCCAATAATAAGGTAACATCCAGAGGTAAGTTGACATTAATTAAGCTTTACCTTAATTATGGCTTGTTCATAAATAAAGAATCAAAGCGTGTTAGAGTAACAACCTTGCTTGATCTAGCTTTATTAGCTCAACTTGTTTTGTTTCTTTATTTGTTCCTATCACCACTCTCTTGATCTCATAGTCCTAATCATGTAAGCTAGAATGTTGCACACCTTGCTTTGGAAGAAGATAATCATGCCTTTGATACATCATGTATAGACAAGAAAAACCCTTCCAAGAGTCAAGGAGTTTGTTTCTATCCGTCGAAAGTTTTAACTACAACATTCATACTCAATCGATGATCTTGTCACCCAAGTTAGGACTAACCAAAGCATATAAGAAATCAACTCTATCTTGTTTAATGTGCCGATGGTTTTGGTTACGTTGGTGTTTTCCCACCAACAGAGCCCATGCACTTGATCTCTACCTTCACTTTGCAAGTAAGACATACTTTGAGCAAAAGGTGGAGAAGTCTATCAGTCTCTCCAAAATTCAACAAGTGAATGTCTTACGAGCATGCACACTAAACAAGATCTTTGCCTACGTCCATGCTCATCTCCAACTCCTGAGACCGGCCAAAGAACATGGGTGACACCATTCGAGTACGGCTATCAATACACTCAAGAAAAACGACGAGGTAAGAAGTCTCGTTCAGAGGACTTAAAACACTGAACCCTCGCCGAAAGGTAAGATCGGTAGTTATCCATATTTAGTGCATAGCATATTTAGTTCCTTACATTGCATAATCATTTTCCTTTAGCATATTTACATTACAACACTAGCCTTTGCATTAGAAAATAAAATAAAAATATTTGTTTGTTGCATATAAAAAAACTCTAAGCCCCATATGAGTAATTTTGTGGCGTGTAACAACCCACAAGGATAGTTACTATGGTGGCATAAAAATAAAATAAATATGCATGCATCATCATCCTTATACGCATAGACTTGAGATTTACTCTGAACCTGAATAGTTGCTCCGTCATAATTCCTTTCAAGTACCTACCTTTCAAGCTTAATTCCTCTCAAGTTTTTAATGCAAATCTGCTTTGACTTGAGATTTACTCTGAACCTGAAAACTGTGGGTAGCAATTGCTTGCTCTAAAGTCTAGATAATTGACGGATATGATATGAAAGTTTGAGCTGTTGTTTATCTTACTCCTAGTGATACTAGAGTTACGGAGATTTATCGTTTAAAAATTAAAAGTGCACATGATGAGTTCTGTATGACGAGTGTTGATTCCTACCACGACCATATATACATGCTCTTTAGATAGGAAAAACCCTTTTTTGATATATGTAGGCTGCTTACTTTGCATTGAGTTTCGTCAATCTTTGTTGACCCTTAGAAACTTGTCATACTGCTACTCATGCACACACTCTACTCCACTCCACTCTATTCACTTGCACTTATGCTACTTCTACCCTAGAAGTACGCATCCACCAAACATCCACCTTAGATCCACTAAAAAAAAAAAATGTTCTACTCCTACCCTAGGAGAGAACAACAAAAAATATTCTCCACACATATCCACTTAGCCCACATCTCATAAAGCTCCTTTATCCCTGTTTTTATCTCTCTACAAGTTTATTGCAAAAGGAGGCTTGGGTTGTATAGTCGAAAAAAAAAAAGAAAGAAAAAAAGAAAGAATAAAGAAGAGTTAAAAAAATGGACAAGTGTCCGTAATAAAACAATGGGTACTTAGATGCCCGCCTCTCCATGAGAAAAAAAATATAGAGAAAAAAAAAAAAAAAAATATAGAAAGAGTATACTTCCCCGGGTTCTCCCAAATACTTTTCAAAGTCCTAAAAAGAGAGATATGTTTCCTACAGGTGCAAAAGTAGAATTAGGCTTTCACTTCATTTCGCCTCATATACCTACCATCATATTCATTCCACTACACCATACACATGCACATGCAGTATGACTCGTGACTTTGGATCCATTGCTTGACTTTACAATATATGCTTAGTAAGTAGATTTAGTTTTCTCCCACCTATGAGCTCCACATATAAGCCTTAGATATAGGGTGAGAGAGAAGAAGGCATAGTGTCCTACTTGCCTTATTCAAAAAATACCATATATCATGAGAGAAAGGCAACACAACATTATTGCCTAAGTGAGGATATACAAATACCATAAATGAGAGACTTGAAAGGGTCATACTAGGGAACTTTGAGTTTTATTTTGAAAACTAGCAAAAACTCCGGAATGATAGTTGAACAAAGAGTTTGAGACATGGTGCTTGACTTGATTGTTCTATCTTTCAATTGCCCAAGATCCAAGAAAAGGCTACAAGCTCCACGGTTAAAGGTAATATGGGTGAGTTGAAAGTTGGAAAGGTTTATTCTAATCCGGAGGAGAAATTTTGTTTAAAAGCATGTGTACTTTTGAGGCGTGAAAGTGTTGTAGCAACTCCGATCCATTGCTAAGTTTGGCTTTGCTAGGGACTAGCAAAGGGTAAGCTTGGGGGAGCTTGTTGACACCTGTTATAGCATAAAATATATAGGCTTTTAAAACTGAAATAAGGGCTTAAAATGAATATCAACATAGTATAGGGGCTTTACTGACATAATTCCACGAGTTTTGGTGATTTATATATTTTTCAGGGATTAAACAGGAATATGCCCAAGAGTTTGCAAGCCCTACGACATAAAGACACATCCGTGAAGCAATCCAACTTGAAACCCACGCAAGAACATTCTACAAGACACCAGAAGGCACGGCCCACAGGATGGGGAGCCCCGGGCAGAGGGGCTAGGGTGGCCGCGCCTAGAAGCGAAGGGCGACCCGCCGGGTGGGGCCATGTCATCCTCTCCTTCCATGTCGGGTTCCCAACCGTCATTGAGGAGTGATCCGTCCGTCTATCAAGGTCGGGTTTGATCCTACGGCCACGGAGGCTTGCTTGGCCCCTACTCCACCTCGGGGCTATATAAGAAGACCCCCCCCCCCGAGGGGTGAAACCCTAATTCATTCCATTCATTATCCCTTGACCTGTTGGTCATTGAGGTGTCCCAATGTGAGGACAACCTCTCCACTAGAGAATTAGGGCTAGACTCTCCAATGTAGTAGATTAGCAACTAGAGAGTTAGGGAGAGCGGAGTTGCGCTCCGGTTCTGGAGAAGTCTTTAGGGTTTGGTATGTCTTGTATCCTTCCTTTGTAAGACTTATGATTTATATATTTATCTTCTCTATTTACTTTCATGTCTTTCATATATTTGGTTAGTATAGTTGTTATGCCATTGCATGGGATCTCCGCTCGTATCGAGGGCTCTAGTTATCATATGTGATTAGAGTAGTAATCGATAGTGTAGACATGGTGTCTAGGCTATAGGTTACCTGAGATTGCGCCCAATCCTACGGATAGTTGTGGTGGCCTCAGGGGTGACAGCTCTGATAGGTCAATGTAGTCCACCACGTTTGGGTTGGTGTTTCGTTGAGCTTTTGGTAGCCTTCTCCCAACTACCTTCTTCCCAGTCTTCTTCGAGTGTTGGAAAGGACCTACTGCTCCAAAGTGCATTAGTGTAATTGCTATCATAAAACCTAAGTAATAGTGAAGTATATAGGAACCTTGATCTCTCCCGTTGTGCTCTCAACATGCTACTACACATTTATCATAGGAATTCTCTTATGTGATTTATATTAGTCATAACTCTTATCATTTATTATTTATCCCCTCACTTTAGTCTAGTGGTTTGCTAAGTTAATAGATACATGATTGTGACTTATTAGATCCTTTAGCCAACGCTTCCCCGTGGATACGATACTCTAGAATACTCATCCTAGGGAAAAGCTATAATGGTAGGTGTTCTGTGCGCTTGCGGAATCCTTCATATTCTTTTAGCACTTAATAAATACCAACAAAGGCCGTGATGAGGCCTTGAAAGAAATGGTCAGCAAGTCCATAACAGAATCTTTCACGAGCAACGACCCCAAGATGGTGGAAATCAGGAACCAGATGTTTCGCCAGGCTGGTATGCCGGTGACACCAGCACCGATGCAGTTGGCCCCTAGGAACCCTATGGATGATATCACCAGAAAATGACACGGTCGCGTACTCTTGGTGCTTGTCGGCAGGGTGGGTGGGCGAAGAATTTTGTGGCCGAGGGGTTGTACATCCTCACGGAGATTCCCCATTCCGAGTCTGGGCGCATGAGATCCCTCCAGAATGTGCCGAAGTCACCGTTAGGTACGTGTTGCCGGAGTATGAAGACTTTGAACTGGAGTATCCCGCTCATAATGGGGTCAAGACTCTTTTGACTGCTCTTTGTTATGATATACTATGGAACAAAGAGGACATTGAACTTCACAAGTCAATCTTGAAGTCACCGTCATTTTCATCACGGTAGAAAGTGGCCCCGAGTTCTCCGTCGGACCCCTATGATGATTCTTCCTATGATGATGATGGTGGGGACGGGCGGAGGCAACGACCCTCCCCTCATGGTTCGAGCACTCCACTTTACCGAGTCTAGCTAAGGACCAGACACTGAGGACCCGGCACCTAAGGACCCCGACACCTAAGGAGCGGGCACGAGGAGATAGGGGATCGAGCAAGCGATACTCGAGGAAGCAAGGCAGGGGGAGAATACATGCGCATCGCATCCCGAGAGAGAGTAGGGGGACGAGACACCCATCTACACTTTCGAGGCCTCCAAGCCGACACCTCCGGGAGGGAAGGAGAAAGGAGCTGAGCATAGGACACCGCCACCATCCCATGGCCCCGAACCTAGCGAATGCCCTCCACCACCGAAGAAGGCGGCATTCAATGAAAGAGGAGGTCATACCCAACAAGCAGTGCCTCACCCGAGAGGCCCAAATTATTGATTGGGTGCGAAAGGTATGCCCGGGCTCAAACAATGAGCTATAATATGTTATTAGCTACTTCTTTTCACAACCTAACATTTGTAGCCCCACTTTTTCGGGCCAAAATCCCCACTTCATGTCGGGTTCGTCTCGGATGAATGCCCCCAGCAACCGCAAGTATGGGAAGTATATGATACCTAAGGCTCACTCATCGATCGGGGAGACTTGGGAGGCTCGGAAATTCCATGCATGGTATATAGAGTAAAAAAACGTGGATTGCATAGCTTCACTGTCTATCTTCTAAGGAGTACTTCCACAACTTCGTTGATGGACGATTCCTCGTTAAAATTTCCATGACATGTCTTGACTATTTCGTCGACAGGACCTTGACATTGTCCAAGTCACCTTGTTTGCTCTGTAAGTGTAATTTTACTTCCACATGTCCCTTGCATCCATGATAGATTCTTTGTCAAAAGTACTTAAGCCACAACCACATGTCCTAATAGGTTGATGGCCGATGTAGGCAGGAAGGTTGGCAATGGTATTATTTATCTCTCTCCATGAGAGAGAGATCATCGGTTTTCAAAAACCAAGGGACCATCCAGATATGGTGGACTTGTTGGAGAGGGAGAGAGAAAAGATATGGAAAAAGCAGCTAGACCAAAAAAGAAGTTGGAAGTATCACAAGACTTAATAGCAAAGAATGAAAAAGGTCAAGCCAAAGGGGTATCGATGTATTCGCGGCGCTCACCAATACGGAATAGGAAATGTAGGACATTGGATTTGTTTCATGATCTTTCCTCGAGGATGGGGGGCTGTGATCTTTGACTCACCGTCGAACACAAACCCGCACGACTGACTACACACACTTTGAATCTTTGCTTAAAATTGTAAGTAATGAACCGCTTATTCAATTACTAGAGTCGAATATCATCGTTGACAATAGTGCATTTCGCATGGCGCTTCAAGGGAGTACTTGAAGGAACCGGACTGCTATGATCGAAGATCCCGAAGTGTAAGGAGCGCAATAAAAATAAAATCAAAATCGAACGAAATTTCCCGTGCGAATATGAAACCTAATTTTTCTTAGCCTATTGCTTCTATATTACTACTAACATTGGTTTATTGTGTGCAATGCCTCAAACAACCATATGGATCAAACTTGTGTGGTTTCTTCATCCGTGAGTACCTAAGGGCTTGCGAGAAAGTACTCAACGACTACCGACAACTCAAGAATGGAATCCAGCAGTGCGGGGGTGGTACAAAAGGCAACCGATGAGATGCGATTCAGGCGAACAGTAAGAGACATATGTAAGTTTGTCCTAGACCAAGTAGTGCATGAAGGACAGGCCTTTCTTTTTGGAGGACAGATTAGTTGGGGCCGCTTCCGGGAGTTCGAGGCCCTAAGGAAATGGAGCACCGGGCTAGAGCTTAAGGACTACCTTCATCCAAATCACCTTGTAGCTCGCACATTATGTATGGGTCGATGTATATATATATATGTGTGTGTGTGTGTGTGTGTGTAGCTCGTACTTTGTTGGATATGCATGAATGGATCGATGAAAACATGTATGGATCTGAATGGAATCGATGTATATATATGTATGATATATATTTGAGTATTTGACTTGCTTATATATATATGTGTGTGTGTGTATGGATTGATGTAGCAATGTATATATATGTGGATATGTATTGGCGTTTTATTTTTTTAAAAAAAATTAAGCCGTGGCGGGCAACATATCGCGCACGCCACGGTAAATCCATTATCCGTGGCGGACGACTTAAGGGTGCCCGCCACGCATATTCTCACGGATATTCTCGTTATGCGTATGGCACACGGCCGCCGCGTGACCTCTTCGGGTGACGGGCGGCACGTAAAACGTAATCCGCCCGGCTAAAAAAAAAGATTTTCGCTACTAGTGTCGCTCAGTCTCTCTCTGCTCAGTGCTGCAGCCGTTCATGCTGCCGCCTGGTGTTCACACCGAAGCTTGTTTGGTTGCCTTCTAAATTTCAAGTTTTTTTCACTCTTTTCATCACATCAATTTTTTAGACGCATGCATTAAACATTAAATCTTTGGTAAAATAAATAACTAATTATACAGATAAGTTGTAAATCACAAGCCAAATTTTTTTGAGACTAGTTAGCCCATAGTTAGACAATATTTGTCAAATACAAACTAAAAATGTTATAGTAGCTCGAGTTGCAAAAAGTTGCAATCGAAACCCGACCCCACTCTATAAAACGGCACCCGCTGCCATTCCTTCGCCGCACGGCCGCACCCAGCACAACAATACGTACTTGTGTGTGTCTGTGTGCTTGCTTGTCTCGTCAGTTCCTTGCAAAATTCGATTCGTGTCTCTGTTGGCTGTTCTATTCTCTACGACCGGCGTCAGCGGCTACGTGCCTCGGGTTCATGCTGCTCAGTGATTTCTGCCTACTTCTCCAGGTCATCGCTGGTGTCGGCTCAGCTCTCAATCTCATGTCATGTCATGGTCCGAATCGGCACTGGCCCTTCCCTGATTATATTATTTATTATTGTTTCTCTCCGATCCTGTCACGTTGCTTTGTTGGAACAAAATTCTACACGTTGAACGCGACATGTCAGAGTCGCAAGCAAACTTAAGCAAATCATTGCCGATGTTTCGTACTCCCGTCGCATAAGGATGCGATTATCGTTTTCGAGCAATTAATCAAACAGTTTAGCTGAATACAACTAGAAAAATACTAATAATAATTTTTTTATGCTACCGAACATATAACTAGATCAAATATAATGCACGCATTTGGAATTATATAAACATCTACAATATTTTCTATCGATCACCATTGGAAAATGTCTGTTTTTTTTTTTGGAAGAGATAAAATGTCTGTCATTTGCTTAATGAATGAAAACGGAATATCTTTGGTGGTCAATGCAACAATTTCTTGAGTTGTGACACTGAACCTCCAAGAAATATGTCGTCACCTTGTAAGTTGCAGGAAATTTTTGTGGATATGTATATTCTTAAGTGCTGACATGCACAAATGGTCAAGATAATTTCACAAATTTTTGGAGTGCTCGAGCAAATCGTCAAGCTAATTCCATATCTCCTTGAGTGTTATTAAAACCTCCAAGATAATAGTAATTCAACATTTCATTGGGTGTTATTTAACATTGCCAACAAAATGTGCATTTTCTCGAGTGTACTTGGAAACTACTACAGAAGTGTTTTTTTTTTACAGGAAAAGTACTAAATCTGAGATTGATAAGTACAGGCGTAGCTTCCTTTGGAGAGGAGAAACACCCGATAAGGTGTATGGGGCCCATTCTCTGTTGAATTGGCCCAAGACATGTCGACCAAAAAAGAAAGGAGGACTAGGGGTGCTGGACCTTGAGCGGTTTGCACGAGCATTACGGCTGAGATGGCTTTGGTTCAAATGGAAGCATCGTGACAGAGCGTGGAATGAATTGGAGCTACCGTGTGATGACCGCGACAGGGAATTATTTGCAGCCTCCACGATTGTTACCGTTGGGAACGGTAAGACGGCGAGTTTCTGGACTTCGCCATGGCTGGAGGGTAGGACAATTAAGTCGATGGCACCAAGGCTTTTTCAAAAAAACAAGAAGAAAGAAAAATTTCAGTGGCTGAAGCACTAAGAAATAACCGGTGGGTAGCACACATTGTGCCGGTTAGCATCCCTGAGGAGCTACATGAATACATGGCAGTTTGGGGAGCAAGTTAGTTTGGTGCAACTCGAGGAAAATACAGAAGTCTCAATCAGCTGGAGGTGGACCCAGGATGGGGAATATTCTTCGAAGAGTGCATACTTGATTCAATTTGAAGGATCTTACAGTAAACTCTCAATCTATTGCCCATCTAGAGAGCAAAGTCGGAAGCAAAATGCAAGTTCTTTGCATGGACCCTATTGCATAACAAGATTCTCACGGCAAATAACTTTGCAAAACGTAATTGGCAAAACGACCCTATCTGTAAACTATGCAACATCGATCTGGAAACCCCAACTCATCTTTGCAAAGATTGCCCCTTTGCCAAACAAGTTTTGATATTCTGAAGACCTGGCTGAATCTTTTCAGTGCTTGACTCAGTGAGTAGTGCGGGATCACTACACAAATGGTGGCGTAGATGTCGATCAAAGTTTGACAAGACTCAGATGAAACGTTTTGATGACATAATAATTTATTTCTGGTGGGACATTTGAAAAGAGCGAAACAAGAGAACCTTCCAGCATAAGTCGTCGCAAGCAAACCAAGTAGCATTGTTGTGTAAAGATGATATCATTCGGTTCGAACACGCAGCAGCTCCTCGAAGAATGGAAGAGTAGTTCTTATTTTCCAAAGGATCGGTGGTGGTCGTGAGTGGAATTTTCCCAGGATTTACCGGCGTTGTGCATTAAGTGGTAGCGACGTTCCCGCCGACGACGAGGCGCGCCCACGGTGACTTCTCGAGAATCTCCAGATCTGCCGGCTGCCCAGTCCTTCTCGGAGGTGCTCATAGGGGGTAGGGTTTACGCACGTGTGTTCATAGGGGTGAGTATGCGTGCGTGGGTGTTGTGAGTGTCTGGCGCGTTGTATCGTGTAATTCTCAAAAAAAAAAAAAAAAGTAGTCGTTTCTTGTTGGTTGTCTGTTTTTGTAGTAGGTTGTGTTTCGGAGGGCCCTGGTGAAGTCGTAGGCTTGGTGTGTTTGGGTTTGCACTGGCCCCCGGAATTGGTTGTAATCTTACTTTGTTTCCATTTTGTTTTCTTTTTTTCCGTCTAATAAATTAAAGGCAAAAGTTTTTTTTGCCTCCTTTCTAAAATAAAATTATTAAATCTATGATCCAACTTTTAGACAAGTTTTTGAGATGATAACAACGCTTGTTGTTTTTCTTTTTGCGAATGATATCCCACAAGCTGGGGGATCCTCTCGTCGTCTAGCATAACCCCTGGCGTTCGGGTTACCCGATTTTTCGGTCGGGTAATTCAAAATTCGGGTAATGAAAACTGCTACCCGATATTAGTCCCGAAAAAACATTACCCGAAATTTCGGGTACCCGATAATTCGGGTTCGGGTTCGGGTATACCCGATCTACCGAATTTAAAGAAAAATAACAAAGTACACAAAATTTTGGTAACAATTTAAACAACATTTCACTAGTAATTTGTGTAGAATTTCAACAACAATTTGTGAAGAATAATATACTATAGTCACTTGTTCAAACCAAAGAGAATTATATTCAAATAAAATGATAATTTCAAGTGTTCAACTAACAACACCCGATAAATACATAGTTGAAGGCAAAATTTCGGGTAGTTTGGGTATCGAAGGCGTTACCGAATTACCCAAACTAATTTCGGGTAATCAAAATCACTATCCCGAACTAATTTCGGGTCCCTCGGGTTCGGGTAATTCGGGTCCGGGTTCGGGTAGTTCGGTACGGGTATCGTGTATCGGGTTTTTTGCCCAGGGCTAGTCTAGCAGACATTTATTTGACTTTAGGAGAAAAAAAAATATAAAACTGTGGACAGAGTTTAGAATCTAGACCCAACCTTCGGTATGATATTGACGTTTGTGTTCTTATTACTATTTTTTTTTCTTTTTTTTCTTCTTTTACGCACTTGGCTACTATGATCCTGAGCTGCTCTCACCTGCTCCTCTTTCAGGTAAAATTTATTATATAGAAATATAGCTTAATCAGAGCTTGAAATTATTTGAGTAGTAGTAATAGTAGTAGATGATTCTGAATCAGCTTAATAAGAGCTTGAAATTATTTGAGTAGTAGTACAAGTAGTAGCAGATGATTCTGAATCAGCTTAATCAGAGCCGGACCGGACGGCGACCGGAGGCTGAATGGTATCGCTCGCGGCGCCGACTGACAAAGATGAGATGAATTCGCGAACAAACAGTCGCCGGCCACAGTTGGTGCAGCACAGTAGACAGCGCGATCGATCGACGTCAGGACTCAGGTCTTGCCGGGACCCATGTGGCCGCTGTAAGCCAGTGTGATCCTTCCCCGTCGTGTAGCGGAGAGCGCCGCCACGCCGAACGACGACAAGTTATCGTGTTTCGTGCTGGAGGATTCGGATTGCACCTCCGAGGGACCCTATGCTGACTTGGTCATGCACGAAGTAACTTGAGAATCGTGACTGCTGTCCCATTGGCATCGGAAATTTCTCGTGAAATTCCTTCGTTTCGCATTCGCAAAAATGTATTACTATCATTATTGTTTTTTGGATGCGTGGCTTAGTTGGGTTTGTGTCGAGTCCGTTCCGTGTCCAAACTCCACACCCAGGATTCAGATTTTTTTCTGGGGCGACCCCAGTACCGTCGCGTTCGTGCTCGCCGCGCTGCTGCTGCTCTTCCTCTGCCTCTGTAACTTCGAGCAGGCCCAAAAGAGAGGCTGGCATAGGCAGGGGCGGGGACGCCAGACCAAGACAGTGGCTGGTGTGGACGCTCAACGCGCTGCTCACGGCCATGTTCGCGTCCGAGGTGGCGCCAATGATCGTGCCGCTGGCCGTCGGGGCCCTTGTCTTCGTCTGCCTCCGCGACGTCCATCAGGTGACCCGCGCCGGGGAAGGCGGCGGCGGAATAAACATGGACCGGCAGTATTGCGCCGTGATCGGCTTTGTAGACTGGCCCAGTAAGCTCACGGCCCATCAGATCGGTTTCGGTGGACAGTACGCTGAGCTGTTCAAGATGGCCTTCGGCGTCGTGGTGGGTACTCATGGTTGAGTTGTTTCCGATGTTCCTTGTTAATTGAGGCAGCCCGCTCATCGGCGAGCCATCGTCCCTTTGGACCTCCCAGAGTTTTCCGTCGTGGGCCGATCCCGTAAACGATATACAAATCTGAGCCCAATGGTAACTGAATCTGGCCCAATAACGAAGGCGCTGGAAAGAAAAGGCCCCGCAGATATTACAACGCGGTTTCGTGGTCGGCAATAAAATCAAGAAGACAAGACAAAAGAACAAGAGGAACTTCCTCGTTTGCTCCAGTTGATAGTTAATTTGTTTCCACAGAAGTGAAAAAATCACATGTCGGCTGTCGGCAACAATGTAGTGCTGGTCAATGGAGGTATTATTACATACAGTACATATCATTATTATCAGACAGTTGATTAAGGAAGCTGCTTTAGTCGGTTGATGAAGTAAGATGGATGTCGGTTTCAGAAAGTCTATTTATATAGTCCCAGGTTTCAACAGCAGTGCAGCACACCCGGGTCCGGTTCCCCTTCTCGCTCGATCGGTCGTAGGCTCGTAGCATGGACCGGCAACATTCTTGTCTGATCATAAGCTTCAGTGTCCTGGCATTCAACTCGGGCATCGCCATCTACAACTCCTGGGGAAACGACCTGGCCTCCATCGCCTTCGTGCTGCTTTGCTGACGCCGTGCTCCTGCTGCTCTTCCTCTGCCTCATCAAGTTGGAGCGCAACAGGGCCGGAACAAACAGGGAAGGCTGAAGAGCGTCGTGGTGGGCTCACGACGCTACCACGGCGATGTTCGCGTCCAGGGTGGCGCCGCTGATGACGCCGGTCGTGGGCACCGTGGTGTGGCTCATGGCTGCGGCCACGACCGTCGGCGGGTTCTGGGCGCTCTTCTTGAATTAATCTGTATTTTTCTTGTCGTCGGCTTGCTCTTTATACATTTGTATGAATTAATATGTTTTGCGTAAGTACTGTATGTTTTAATTATGGCAATGAATATATTTTGTGTACAAAAATGGTTGTCATTTGTATTGTATTTTCGTACACTGGGTGTACAACACCACGTCAGAAGCTTCGGCTGGACGTTATTAGAGGATCAATATAGGCACGTCCGCATCGCACGTACACCATGAATCTTGTTGGCTTTGATTTTGTTTTTTAATAATATTTTTAATGAATAATTGCAAATCTAAAAGGTGTTGTAAAAAACCGTTGATATAGAAGCTGGGACCTGTAGGCCTCCGCTCCCTGTCGGCTGGATAGGCTTCACGTGGCAGCCGAGTGTGGGTCGGTCGGGGCTGATAGCAGACACAGGGTTCATGAGGAGCCGACAGGCATATCGGCCTGTTGGATGCCGACTGGACCATTATTTATTCTCTGTGGAATTAGGAGCCCAGAGGCTTCGCTGTGGTGGCTGGCCCAGTATAAGCGCTGCTAGGCAGCCAATTTCTGACTGCATGGCCCATCGTAATAATGAAAAGGAAAAAGTCTACTTTTTCGTCCCTCAACTATGGTAAAAGTTTGATTTTTCGCTCTCTGCCCAAGAAAACCAGGATATGTGACGTCCCCCCAACTATCCAAACGGTTTACTTTACCTCCCTCGGCTGTTTTGCGAGTGGTGACGTGGCAATGTGGGCCCAACAGAGAGCAGAGAAAGAGAGAGAGCACCGGTGAGCGCGGGGGCTCGCTGCAGTTCCGAGCTTGGCCACGGGCACGGCCGGGTCGCCGGCTCGCCGCCGCCCCCGCGGCAGAGCAGCTGAGCAGGATGCGGCTGTCGCCGTAGTTGGCCACCACCACGCGGCGCTCCTCCACGACGACTGCTGCTCGGCCGCGACCTCCGCGCGTCGCCTGGGCGCGAGCTCCGCGCTTGCCGCTCGCCCGCGTGCTGCTGCTCCGCCGCGAGCTCCGCGAGCCGCCTGGGGCGTGAGCTTAGAGCCGTCCGCGTGCTCCACCGGCCGCTCGCATGTTGTCATAGCTAATCTGTTGTGTGTGTGTGTCTATTTTTAGCGTAGCAGTATGCACGGTGCCTGTGCCTATCCCCGTAGAGTCGTGTGTGGCAAAGCTTGGAGCCCGGCAATGGCACCCACGTTCCTTGGCTGTGGGATGGCGCAGCTAATTCGGGGTTCGTGGGCACTCCCAGTCCGGCTACATCCACGGCCGCGCTGCGTCGGCACTCCCCCGTCCCGTCTCTGCCTTCCCGTCCTGCACCGCAAGCTCATCGGCGTGCGCTTCTTCTCCGAGGGTTACGAGGCCACCTCGGGAAGCATGAATGAGACGGCAGAGGTCAGGTCCCCGCTCGACACCGACGGGCATGGGAGCCACACCGCGTCCATCACCGCATACACAAATTCGATGCGGTCTCTCTCAGTGTCGGCGGCGTTGTCGTGCCGTACTACCTGGACGCGCCCCGGCCAAGCGCCGCCGCCGCGGGACCCATCCCTGGCCGCGCGAGCGCGTCACCATCGCGCGGGCTCGCCCCGCCACGGGCCGCCGCCGTGGGGATGCGTCACGGCTCAGCGCCGCCACGCGCCCCTGGGCCGCGCGAGCTCTCCCCGCCACGCGCCACCGCCGCCATGGGGACGCGCGCCCGGCTGAGCGCCGCCGCCACGGGGACGCGCCCTTGGGCTGTGCGAGCGCGCCGCCGCCGCGTGAGATGCGCCACGGCCAAGCGCAGATGCGCCCATCCCACCCCCGCCCATGCGACGCACCACGGCCAAGCGCAGATGCGCCCTCACGACGGCAGCGCCAGCGACAGCGAGCCCCAGCGCGCCACCGGTGCTCTCTCTCTATGCTCTTTCTGTAGGGCCCACGTTGCCACGTCACTGAAACCACTCGCAAAACAGCCGAGGGAGGTAAAGTAAACGGTTTGGATAGTTGGAGGGACGTCGATATCCGGTTTTGCGACTGGAGGGGACGAAAAATCAAACTTTTGCAATAGTTGAGGGATAAAAATAGACTTTTCCTAATGAAAATGAACCAACCAGGCTGGCAGAGAGACCTGAGACCTGACCCCGCCGGTGCCGGTGGACTCGAGTCTTGAGGTCGTCCTTGCCATGACCTCCGGCCTGGGCGGCGCTTTCGTCAACCATGCTGTTCTGGCTTGGTTGCTCTGCTTGTTCAACATATAGTGTAGTAGTATTATCTTTTTTTTTTAGAGTTTGAGGGTCCAATGACCCCTGTCTTTAGTATTAACTAGAGACAAAGATTCAGCTTATTACAGCACTGGGGTGGGACACACCCATCGATAGATTTCATCTCCAGCTGACTCGCAGGTCAAGCTCAAACATTATAACAGCAAAAGCTACCACGCTTAGCACCTAATACCCAAGTATGACAAGTTTAACCTTCAGGAACTTCAGAAACTCAACACTGACTCAAATACTTCATCTCAGATGATTTCATTATTCTCCAGCTTTTCCCAATGCATCCCCAAGTCTCCCAGATCTTCATCCCTTCCTGCAGAAAGCTTCTTCTTCATCTCATCAGACAGCATGCCACCTTTGTCTCCGGTTGCTGCTTGGAACATGATCACATCCCACTTGTTGTCCACCTGGATCAACGAGTTAGCCTTTCCGGCCTTGTAGCTATCATCTTCAACTTGCTTACTTTTGTCTTGAACTCCAATTTCTTGTCCGGAGGACAAAGTATTTCCCAGGAGTGCACTATCACAGTAACACTCATTAGGAGGTTCTTCACACCTAGCCAAGGAACTCCCTGCATGCACACTGAACATCTCAGTTTCCACAGCCCCCACAGAGCTGCTGCGCATAGGGAATTGTCTACTAAAAACTTCTTATTGCTTAACCACATTTGTCCAATCGAGATAAAATCATGTCCTACTTGTCTACCACAGACCTCAGACAAACAGATCCACATCTGTTTGGCCACAGCACAATGAAAGAATAGGTGGTTAACAGATTCCTCTTCAGTACAGAAAAGGCATGTTTTATCAGTTAAACTAATTCTCATACCCAAGTTGTCCCTTGTTAAAACTTTGTTCTTACTCAACAACCAAAGAAAGAACTGGACTCTTGGTGGGATTTTTAAATTCCACACTGCTGGAACATGTATAGGTACAATACCTCTGAAATTAACAATTCTATAGAGAGACTGTGAAGAATATACCCCATTTGTATTAAACTGCCAAATCAGAGCATCCTCACTGTCATTCAGAACTAAAGTTGAGGCTAACTGAATCACCTCATCTATAACTCCTATATAGGAGATCCCCACTAGCTCTCCTTAAGGAGTTCTCAGCCCTGTGATTGGCTAATCAGAGTAGTAACCGAAGTCATTTGAGTAGTAACCGAAGTACTAACCGAGGATTAAGAAAACTATGTACCGAAGCGTTGATGCGCGTCCTGGGCTCGGGGCGTCTTGGGCCTGGCCTTATTCCTACGTTGATGCGCGTACTGGGCTCACTACGACGCCGCACGCCCCTTCCCCTACCCCCACCGCGATCTGAAACTCCTCCGCATTACCGCTACGATGCCGGACGCCTCTTCCCCCTACCACGCGCTGTAGCGCCCGCCTTCCCTTATCCCCGGCCTGGTCTTCCCCTGCCCCGTCTTCCCCTGCGGGCTACCTACCCACGGTCGCCAGCCTCCTCGCCTACCCGCCGCCACCGGCCGCCCCCCCCCCCCCCCCGGGGTTCGTCGTAGCCGACAAAAAGTCCTTCGAATCGGCCACCACGAGAGATGGGGCGGCGGCGCCGGTTTGCAGGCCGGACGATGACGACGAAGAGGACGTGACCATCAAGTTCAAGCCCTCAGGTGGCTCTTCCCGGGCGTCAACCCCGGAAGCCCCCCGCCACAACCAAACGGCGCCCGTCGAGTTGCCGCCGACGACGACGAGGAGGAAGTGCAACTCGAGGAGGAGGACGAGTTGCCGCCGATGACGAGGACGAGGAGGATGACGTGAAGGATCTCGGAGGCGATGCGACGGGCTGGGAGGAGGAGCGCCGTCGCCAGGAGGCCGAGACAAAACCCACGCGGCCGCCCGGAGAGCGAGGAGGAGGAGCCCGAGGAGGTGGAGCCGCAGGAGGAGGGAGAACACGCAGGCGGTGTCCGTAGCTCTAGGGGACCCGGTCAAGATCACCGGCAAGGGGAGGAAGAAGAAGAAGCACTATGCTTCCTCTCGAGTATGGCGACAACACCTTCGATTTGGTAAGCCTCCTTCCCCTCTGTTTCTTGATTCCCGATTTCGCTCTATTTGGATTTTTAGGGTTTGGGAGGGGCAGATTGTTTTCTTACCGGCCGGGAGATCGCTATGTGCTCAATTTTGCAGGAGGACCCCCGTGATGCTCACGCCTGAGGACAGCTCTAGGAAGCCCTATTTCGCCATCCTCAAGGGTCCGTGATCGTATCGGGATCAAACGCTGCCGAATAAATTGTTTTTCTCTAATTGATTTGTATGGTTTCTGTGATTTATATGATACACTCCATAGCCATGCCCTCCCAGATTATCATTCCCAATGCAGGCACAGGTGCATTATTCTTCTATGGTGCCGTATTTTTGATTTCGAAATAATTCCTCATCCACTCTCATGTGCAATTAGCCTCTAATTTCATGCAGGTAACATCATATGGATCTGTGAACTAATTCGTTGGTGCCAATTTCGGTGCTGCATCTCTTTTTAGAGACCATCAGATCGGGTTCCTCTTGAATCCATACATTCATATATTAACAAGTATGTTGTTATATCAGTGGAATATATCATGTGTGGAGCATCGCTAATTCCATGCAGGTGACATCATATGGATCTGTGAACTAATTCGTTGGTGCCAATTTTGGTGCTTCGTCTCTTTTCAGAGTCCATCAGATCAGGTTCCTCTTTAAACCATACCTTCATATATTAACAAGTATGTTGTTATATTACTGGAATATGTCATGTGTGCAGCATCACCGATTTCTGGTATTTTACTTTTATGGCCATGCCTATATAAAGTTGATCCTATTTGTTGGCACTAATGTTCGCACCATGACCATGTGACTTCTACTAATGAAGCAACACTGATTTTATATTATCTTACACTGCAAATTTGTTCAGAGTCCATGGATAATTATTGAGGTTTTCACTCTTCAAATCAGGTTTGTCTCCAAAACATTCTTCCTATATTTTTATTGTCTGTCGTTTAATGATATCTCTGGCTGCTGGTATTTTTCTTTGTCACCATGCCTGTATAAAGTTCATCTTTGATTTATAGAAAAGGGTCTGTTGGTTACCATATCTGATATGAGATCATATCCATGTGTATTTTTAAGTAGCACATGCTTTCTCTTCCTCTGTGGCTAGATAATCAATTCCCCCGTCTAGAAATTGTATTATCAACAAATCATGGCCAAGAATTTCTCTCCCCTTTTTCTAAGATCTTGGTGAAGCCTTTATTTCACTATTACATAATCATTTATTTTCTTCAATTTGATTCTGCATTCAGTTTGCCCTCACTATTTTATGGTGAATGCTCACTTATTTTTATTTGACCAGCTGACTTGAGAGAGTTGGAAGATACACAAAATGTTAGGGTGGACGATGGATTGCCTACACGAACCATACACTCAGCAAGTACCCCTCCACCTATAGAAACTATGCACTCAGCATTAGTCCAAGATAGGTAAATTCCAGTGACAGATTAACCCATAATCTAGCTGTAAAATAATTCGTTAAAGTTGCTGCATCATTGAAAACCAACTGAGCTAGGTAGTCTTCCCAAAAAACTTGGGGCCAACTATACAAACTGTGTTGAGTCTCTAGCAACTTAGATATTGTTTGGTGCATCTCTTGCTATCTTCCAATTACTGATGCCGCATCCACTAAAAGTAATGATCTGAAATGCTCATAACATTTGTTTGGTGCATCTCTTGCTCTCTTCCATCAATATTCACTTCAAAAATCATCATTGTATCTAATTTTTAGTCAACGTGGTTGTGGATACATGGCAATTCAATCATTTTCCTCCACTTTTTTTGTAATTTGTTCTGTTTGTTTTCAAAACTGAAATTGAAATTTGAATATTGTTCCATAATTTGTACAACTCTCATCCGAGCCTAAAATTGATCGTGAGCCCTCTTAAGTATATATTGTGTTCAGTTTGTTTTATTTAAATTTATCAATTAAGATATCATGAAAATTTCCCTTATGATCATTGCATTTTTTCTTAATTCCCGCAGCAACGCGCGGGTGAGGTTCCCCTAGTTCCACAAATTCATGAGCCTTTGATCTACACACCTCCTAAAGGTACACTTTAAGTTCTCTCCATCCCAAAGTTCTGCAATAGTGCTGGTTTTTTCATTAATCAAAATATAGATTTCCCAATACTGGATTGCTAGGCTGGACTGCCCTAACCAATTGTCCTCCCAGAACTTGATACTTTTCCCATTACCTACTGACCACCTATAGCCCAGATGAGCAGCCTTGGCTGCCCACATTACACCTTTCATAAATTGAGATGAGCCTACAGTTGATGTACAGAAGATATTTGGATTCTGAGTCTTATATTTGGAATCAATCAGTTGTTTCCACAATTTATCTTTATCTAGATTATACCTTTTGATCCAAGACCCTACTAAACAGATGTTTAGATCTCTAATGTTTGGTATACCTAGACCACCATACTCCTTCAACATTGAAATGCTTTCCCAATTTGCTAAATGAATCTTGTGATTACCATCCTTATCATTCCATAAGCAGTTTGCCATGTGGGAAATGATAATCCTAATGGCCCATTTAGGAAACTTAATAAAAGAGAGCAAGTAAACAGGAATACTAGCCAGAACAGACTTTATCAAAACTATTTTCCCAGCGTGGGACAGTAGGTTACCTCTCCACCCAGCTATTCTACTCATTAATTTGTCCACTAAAGGCTGAAGATCCCTCTCTTCAGATGTTCATAGTGTAAGGGTACACCTAAATATTTAATTGGAAAGGTTCCTAGAGGACAAGCAAAAATATGAGCTATCTCATTAGCTTCCTCTGCCTCAATATTCATGGGAATAATTTCACTCTTGTGAAAATTTATCCTCATGCCCGACACCTGTTCAAAAGCAAGCTAAGATTCCTTTGAGGTTTACTAGGTCCTCTGCCTTATTCTTAGAGAAAAGAATGGTATCATGCGCATATTGCGGAGAAATGATACCATCTTCTCTGAAATTACTCCCTAGGCCACATATCAGATTTTCTTTAGCACCTTTAATTAACATCCTTGTAAGAACATCACCAACCAAATTGAAAAGCAGAGGGGATATAGGATCCCCCTGTTTCAAACCCTTACCGCTTTAAAATATCTACTCTCTTCACCATTTATTAGTATTCCTATTGAACCTCCAATAACAATTCTCCTTATCCAACTAATCCATTTTGAGTCAAATCCTCTGGATTCCAAAATCTCAAAAAGAAAATCCCAGTCTACCCTATCGTATGCTTTTTCATAGTCTAACTTAATGACTACTCCCTGTTCTTTTTTCTTTATTTATACTATGGACTAACTCATGTGCAATGACTACACTCTCTAAAAATATATCTACCTTGAATAAATGCACTTTGATGAGGCATAACTAGTCTACTTATAACCCTTCCTAGTCTCAATGTTAAGGCTTTTGAGAAAATCTTAAAACTACAGTTGATTAAACTAATAGGCCTAAACTTTTTCATGGAAGTAGCTCCTTCTTCCTTTGGGATCAGGGTAATTAAAGCATAGTTAAGTCTTCTAAGGTCTAGCTTATCTAGGAAGAAATCATTAAACATTTTTATGAGATCATATTTTACCACCTCCAGAACCTTTGATAAAACATAAAAGATATTCCATCTGGTCCTGGTGCCCCTCTGAATAGCAGCTAAAAACTACTTCTTTGATTTCCTTCTCACTAAAAGGTTGCACTAACAAGTCATTTTCTTCTCTAGTTAAGAGGTCTTTACTTTCCCAAAAGTCTTCAGATAATCTAGCATCTAGTCTATCCTCTTTGGCAAAGAGTTTTTTATAGAAACTAACAGCTACTTCCATCATTCCTTTTTGATCATTAACCATACCACTGTGCCCTAGTAGTATTATCTTGCTCACATGATGCTCTACTTTTGGTCGTGGCCGGTCGCCGACTGGTCCAGGCCGGTGGTCAATTTACTTATTTTATTTTACTGCCTGTTTTACTTTCATCAACCTGTGTGTGCGGGCTCGAAAAATTGAATTCCCAAAAGAGGTCGCGCCTCGGCGCCTTCACCACACAAATTTGTAATTTGAAATACACCAACTACGACTTCTAAAGTTGTGTGACCGGCCCCCGCGCCGTCTGGTCACCTACGCCAACGCTAGAAAACGGCTATAAAAATTCGTGGATACTCCCTCCGTTCCACCGAGTTTGTCACCCCGAATTCCGCGCCATCTTACTCGACGCTTCGCCTTATTCAAATTTTTTTGCATAAATATAATTTATTTTGTTTACGACTTATTTTATCAATGAAGATACTTGAATATTGATTAATTTATTTTATGATTTGTAAAAATATTTTGAATAAGACGGATGGTCAAAACATGAAGTTCAAAAGTCAAAAAACGACAAACTCCATGGGACAGAGGAGTAGTGGGCAAACGGCTACAAAACGAAGGCCGACGTGCTCGGTCGCCTCGTCACCAACGCCAACGCTAGGCTTCAGTTCAAATTTGCACTGTTGCCGCCCAGGGAAAAGAAAAACTGTCTAGAAGTTTCTGCGTTCAGGCACGCGTTCGCTGCAGTCTACTCCTAATTGTGACTGACTGAGCATACCATGGACAACCAGCGCTATTCGGGGCTAACCAAGGTAGGCTTCGGTGTCTTGGCGTGCAACTCGGCGCTCGCCGTCTACAACTCGAGGGGCGACGCCGGCTCCGTCGCGTTCGTGCTCGTCGCCGACGCCGCACTCGTCCTCCTCTTCCTCTGCCTCCGTGAGTTCGAGCGGCGGCGGGGCAGGGCAGGGAGCGGCAGGTTCAAGGCCGCGGTGTGGGCGCTCACCGCGCTGCTTACGGTGATGTTCGCGTCCAGGGTGGCGCCGCTCATGCCACCGGTCGTCGGTGTTCTGGTCTGGGGCATGGCCGTGTCCACGGCCGTCGGTGGCTGTGGGCGTTGTTCTTCAACTAGCTATAGTTGCCTAGCTAGTCCCTATAAGCTGTTGTCTGCACTCGTGCTTGTCTGTAATTTGTACATTCGATTTGTTGTGTGTGCTAATAATTTTACTGTTTGTACAGAATGCTATTCGAATTGCAGAACAGCAGCATCTGGTACCGTCTGTACCGGATTGTCAAATCAACGAAATAAAATCTACTGTAGGACACAGATTTAGTTCCTAGTCACATCAACCAAAAAACCAAAAGTTTCCAAAATTCCTATCACATTTCATCACATCGAAACATTTAATGCACCAAAAACGGTTGCCGGCCATTATAAAATTTAGGTAATTAAAAAAACTAATTACATAGTTTAGATGTACATTGCGAGGCGATTCTTTTGAGCCTAGTTCGCTATGGTAGGATAATATTTATCATTTAACAAAACTAAACGTCTTCTGATTAAGTGATGTGACATCTCGGGGATTTTTGCACCCAAATTTTGATCACCAAAGTTGTGCAAAATTTTGGATGGATGGGATATATATGTCACATCGTATATTGAAGCACGTTTCGTTTATTAGTGGTAAATATTATCCTACCATGGCGTAACTAGGCTCAAAAGAATCGTCTCGCAATGTACATATAAACTGTGCAATTAGTTTATTTTTTTACCTACATTTAATACTCCATACATGTGCCGACATTTTGATGTGATGAAGATTCTTCTTTTTACTACATAGTCGAATTTTGGGAGGAATTTGGGGCTTAAAACAGGGAATCGTAGATTCCAATACAGCCTGTGTGGTTGAAATTCCTGTCCAGTTTGAACGATACAACCTGTGTGCATTTCATTCATCAGTGAAGGTGTACCACACATGTGCGTGGCAATGTCAGTTATTTTAACTATGACGGTCGGCTTGTCAGGATGATCCGCACCGCCTCAAGTTTGCTCTGTCACCGTCGTTTGGACGGCGTGGACGGTGCCGCGTAGTACGTGGCACAGCACTTCACCCACGTCCTCGGGCGGTGGTGACGGTGTCATGGTTAGTATTTATCCACTTATTCCCGTCGTGGGCCCTACCAAGAAAGAGGTCAATTGGAGGTCTAGTGCAAGCCGAATATGTATTTTAGCGTGGGTCATTTCCTCTCCTATCTTCTAATAGAGATTAGGCGGCCCAGAAGCTGCAGCCTTTTCTGGTGGCCAAGGCCCAATATGCTCGGTTTCGAGGACAAGTTCTTAACGGGCCTTGGATCCGACGCTGATATTACACGCGAGGCCAATCGACGAACCAGAGAGGGCCTCGTCGTCAACGTCAACGTTGGGAGGAGACACCAGCCTGATCAATCGACGAACCATGCACAGTCCGTGGATGCCGACGTCACCCTCACCCTCGTTGGCACAGCGGTGGTCGTCCAACTCGTCCTGACCATGACATGTTGCGCTATGGCGATCAACATGCGGTGTTGACGTTCAAATTTGTCATAAGTTGGAGTTTCCATCAGAAATTAACATCGTGATAAAACAAAGGGACATCGATCGAATCATCCATGGAGACAAAGTGAGAGATTACGTTAAAAAAATGTGCTTCTGAAAGATATATATTGGGTCAGATGTCCCACGATACCATAAGGATATCCGTCCATGATACTAAAAGGATATCCATGATATACTAGAAGGGTATTCGCTCCATGATACCGTATACCTAAGGATATCTGGTGACTGGTGAGTGTCATCGGAGGATCATGTATCATGATACTACGAGCAATTGGTTGAGTATCGGTTTAACAAAGTGATTTTGATGGCTATATGGGTCGGACAATGTTGTCAATGAGGTTTAGGCAGTTTCTTCAAAAAAAAATGAGGTTTAGGCAATTTCTTCAAAGAAATGAGGTTTAGGCAACCTTAGCCAAGCGAACAAGCCATAGCCCATCGAAATTATTTATTTATAGTATCTAGATGATTCTTCGATGACGCTTCACACTTTTTTTTTTCCCCATTTTTTTTTTTTTTTTTTTGTCTTTAGGATGCCTCTGAGGTCTTGCTCTACTTTTTGGCAGAGGCACGCTGGAAGTTTACCGTGTGTAGTCGCGTATATTTTCACTCGAGGACACTCGTGTGTAGTCACGTATATTTTCACATAAATCAATTTATTTGCTAGAAGAAAAGATGCAAGGAATATAAAAGACCCCCTTTTGGAAAAAAAAGGGCTCCCCGTGTTCCAAGGGTCTTACTTTGTCTTTATCGGAGTACGTGGCTTATTAAGAACAGCGGGCCGTTGTTGAATTTTAAAAACAGCGGGCTACGATCCCTGGGCGCGAAATTAAAGAAACAACGTGCTGGTCGGATCGGAAGTCCTCTCCTGAAAGCAGACACACAGGAAAGTCACGGACGATGGGGCACATGGACAGCTTACCAGCGGTCAGTCAATGCAGCAAAGCATATCACGAGATCTTGACCAGCGACATCGTATCTTTGGTGGTGTAACAACATGTTTATTTATGAACTGCGTTGTATGCACAGTGCAAGTAGCTAGTGCTTGTCACGGCCGGCCATCCACAGTCCTGTAGAACTATAGTGCTCACCGGCTCGGCACAGGCGTTGATTGCATTGCGAGCGGTGGCCGGTGGCCGTCAAATAACCCGCCGAACAGTCGAGGTCGGTGATCTATCCACGCGAACGAGAGCGCAGGTGAATGAAGTAAAAATGGCCTCGCGGTCGTGGGACCACACGCAATGCTGAGAAATGGCATCCCTGACCAGCAACAACCAGAACAGAGCTTTCGATGTACTACTCCTAGGAGTACTACTCTATAGCCCCCTGCGATTTCCACGAAACTCACCTGACGACGTGACGTTGTCGGCGACTCTGGGGGATCCTATCCAGAACCACCAACGATCGCAATCCTGCGACCGCGAGTCTCCATCCAAAACCAGCGTAGCGCCGCGGCTTTGCTGTCCTAGCTTATCCAATCGACACGCTTGCCAATCTTAACCACACTACTCTATGTCACTTTCTAGTGTCCGTCGATCGATATAAACTAGACTCCAATATAAAAACTCCATCATTGGCCACACATATATATAAACATTCATATGCGAATCGAGGAGAGACTTTGTCTTGCAGCAAGTCTAGTCCACTGTTCGAGTGAAACAAAGTTTCCATACTAAGCACGCACTCCGCAAGCTCTGCCACTACCACACTACTACCGGCGGGCACTGCCGGCCTGTCCATGGCGGACAATAACGACAACAACCGGAGGAACCACCACGGGCAGACGACCCTAATCATCACCGGCGCGGGGCTGGGCGTGCTCACCCTCAACTCGGGCCTGGCCATGTACCGCGCGAGAGGCGACGTTGCCTCCACCCTCTTCGTCGCGGCCTCATACCTGCTCGTGCTGCTCCTCTTCGCCTGCCTACGAGCCTACGAGCGCGCGGCGCCCGGGTCCCCCGCCAGGGAGCGAGCCAGGCGTGCCGTGTGGCCCGTCACCGCGCTGCTCACCCTGGGCTTTGCGTGGAAGGTAGCCGCCGTTATGCCGTCGCCCGTCGTGGCCGCCGTGGTTTGGGGACTCGCCGTAGCTACCACCGCCGGTGGCTTCTTCGCCCTCTTCCTGATGCAGGCGTGAAGATGAAGGCATGGGTGGTGGTTCGTCAGGGCCAGGTTGCTGTGCTGCCATTATCTATCACAGGGGGAGACTTCTGTGCTATAGATAGAATGTACAGTACATATGTCATATGTGTGTGCAGTGTGCCTACCGAGTCCTTCTGTCAGCTTGATCGAGACGTGTTAAGGTAACCCCAGTGCTAGCTGCTTTTGTGTATATAGCCTTTTAGATTCGAATTCTCTTTTGTAGTTTTGTGTATATTATATAACTGATGGCTTTGGTAATATACAGTGGCTTACGTGGCAGCCAGGTGGTTGTAGGCCCATAGCCGCACCTAAAGGACATCTTAACGGTGTTAAAAGAGCTAGGTTATAAAATATTTTATTGAATAAGAAAGAGAGAATCATAAGTTAACTCTTCATTAAAACCCAAGCACAAAGATTTTCTATGATGTGTGTCTACGCTTAAATGTTTTTTAGACTAATATATGGGTTACTCTGTTTTCTCTCTCTCTTTTTTCAAAGTTCATACTGTATGTTAACAAGTTGACCTTACAATCTAGAGTGGCCGAGCATCTCCAAGAGTTAACTCTTCCTTAAGAGCTTAGCTCATATTTTTTCTATGATTTATGTCGATGCTTACATGTTTTTTTAGACAGATATATGGGATACTCTGTTTTTTTTCCCCAAAGTTTATATATTAACAAGTTGACTTTTACAGTTTACAGTGTGGCCTAAGGTCGTCGATAGACGTTGCAACGAACTCGGCAACTTTGATGTGGACCACAGCTGAATTTGGGACAGTGGACTTCTGCTAGTACGTATTTGTGTTTGGAATGAATCAAAGCAGAGGTTGATTTGTGGATCTCTGCTGATCACGGGTGGCTTGCGTCGCTACGAGCTCTTTTCGTCGCATATTGTCCAAGTGTAATAAGACTAGGCCGTTCTGTGTAGCTTTGGAACTTATTATTGTGACCGGTGTTTATTTATTTTTGTAAGCCATGGCTTAGTTGTAATATGTTGAAATACGTGTGCGAAGTCATTTAAAAGTAATATTTGGTGTGGACAAAACCGCCCGCCAGGGCGCCCACGCCAAAGAAAATTATTTTCGATCCTTGGATCCTCAATCCGACGGTGCTGCTGCTCTTCCATGTAAATATATAAACCGGCTCCAACCCTAGCTCCCCCGTCGCGAAGTCCACATCTGGCGGCGGCTCCTCTCTCTCTGGCTCCGGCCTCCTCCCTCCCCCCCCTCTCGGCTGCATCGGAGGGCGCCGGGCGTGGCAGCTCAGCGGGCGCTGCGCCGGGCGGCGTGTGCGGGCAGCGCGGGCAAGACGCGCTACACCCCGGCTTGGCGGCGGGGCGCTGAGAGCACGGCCGCCGGGGCGCAGCAGCCCCCAAAAAGGGCGGCCGGGCGGCGGCTGGCAGCCCCCGCCGGCGACCCCAGCCCGGCCTCCCGGCGACGACCACCCGCCGTGGTGCCCCACCGGGTGCGTGCACGGCGACAAAGACGAGCAGCGACGACGGTGCCAGGCGCTGCCACCGCTGCCCCTCCTCCGCCTCCCGCGCTGGGATGCCCCGACGGCGGCCACCTTCCTCCTCCGCCTCCTCTCCCTCCTCCACCCTCCCTCATGCCTTCCTCCCGTTGGTCCTTCCCGTGCTCGACGAAACCCTAGGTGTGGCAGCGGCAAAGTGGGTCCATGAAACCCTAGGTAAGGTTGTGCCTAACCCTCTTCTCTTCCATCTCCGTTTGATGTCTCCTCCCTCGGATCTCAGGCGCTGCAAAGTAGATGCAACACCGATTCATGGCTATTCCTCGTGCGAAGCTGTCCACTTACCGTGGTTTATCAAGAATTCAGGTACCAACCCCTTGTGCTTGTCTTTGTCTTGTCTTGTACCACTGGATGGCTATGCTTTTGTCGTTAATTGATTGGAGAGATTCCCACAATACAAGTACAGGGAGTTGTAATCCCGCCTCTTGTTCTCTCTTGGATTTGACTATCTGACCGAAGTCTATGAAGTCGCCAAATTTAATCTGAGCATATGTCCAACTCAATGATTATTGTAAATTTAATCTGAGCATTTGTCCATGTCTATGATGATTGCAATTTTACTATGAGCATTTGTATGATGGTTGCGATTTAAATCAGAGCATATTTCTGTATAGTAATTTAGCATATGCCCATTCTGTGTATGTTTACTATTTCTTTCTTGAATTCCTCTATGTTTCCGGGCATATGCAATGATGTTTATTGTTTCCTGCTCTTGAGCTGAGACATTTGGACAAATGTGATGATGGTTATTATTACTCTAAGATACTACACTACAACCGACAGTATGGACATATGCGATGATGATTGTTCTTTTTTTTTTGCTACATGAGGCATGTGCAAAAATGTTTTCTTCTTTATGCTCTATAAACCTGAGGTATGGGTGGAGCGCCACATGAACTTAATTTGGTGAGTCCTAAACCCCGGCTCTAGGCTCTAAACAATAGAACCTGCAATGGCTCCTCGCAAGGAACCACCGCCACGCCACCCAAATTTTTTTTTTGCCCGCCGGATCTCAGCGTGGACGGGTAGAATGGTTCCCGTGCACTGAAGTCTGGCTTCGACACAGTTCAATGGCTTCTTGACTCAAGCTCCAAAACCAAATATATAGCCAACTTCCCCTTCTTCACAGGTCCACACCATTCTCCACTCTCTTCACAAGTCCGCCTCCTCTCCCTCCTCCACCCTCCCTCGTGCCTTCCTCCCGTTGGTCCTTCCCGTGCTCGACAAAACCCTAGGTGTGGCAAATGGCGGTGGGTCCATGAAACCCTAGGTAAGGTTGTGCCTAACCCTCTTCTCTTCCATCTCTGTTTGATGTCTCCTCCCCGGATCGCAGGCGCCGCAGTAGATGCAACACCGATTCATGGCTATTCCTGTGCGAAGCTGTCCACTTACCGTGGTTTATCAAGAATTCGTGTACCAACCCCTTGTGCTTGTCTTTGTCTTGTCTTGTACCACTGGATGGCTATGCTTTTGTCGTTAATTGATTGGAGAGATTCCCACAATACAAGTACAGGGAGTTGTAATCCCGCCTCTTGTTCTCTCTTGGATTTGACTATCTCGACCGAAGTCTATGAAGCCGCCAAATTTAATCGAGCATATGTCCAACTCAATGATTATTGTAAATTTAATCTGAGCATTTGTCCATGTCTATGATGATTGCAATTTTACTATGAGCATTTGTATGATGGTTGCGATTTAAATCGGAGCATATTTCTGTATAGTAATTTAGCATATGCCCATTCATTGTATGTTTACTATTTCTTTCTTGAATTCCTCTATGTTTCGGGCATATGCAATGATGTTTATTGTTTCCTCGCTTCTTGAGCTGAGACATTTGGACAAATGTGATGATGGTTATTATTACTCTAAGATACTACACTACAACTGACAGTATGGACATATGCGATGATGATTGTTCTTTTTTTTTTGCTACATGAGGCATGTGCAAAAATGTTTTCTTCTTTATGCTCTATAAACTGAGGTATGGGTGGAGCGCCACATGAACTTAATTTGGTGAGTCCTAAACCCCGGCTCTAGGCTCTAAACAATAGAACCCGCAATGGCTCCTCGCAAGGAACCACTGGCCACGTCACCCAAATTTTTTTTGCCGTCGGATCTCGGCGTGGACAGGTAGAATGGTTCCCGCGTGCACTGAAGCTGGCTTCGACATGGTTCAATGGCTTCTTGACTGAAGCTCCAAAACCAAATATATAGCCAACTTCCCTCTTCTTCACAAGTCCACACCATTCTCCACTCTCTTCACAAGTCTATGAAGCTGCCAAATTTAATCTGAGCATATGTCCAACTCAATGATTATTGTAAATTTAATCTCGAGCATTTGTCCATGCCTATGATGGTTGCAATTTTAATATGAGCATTTGTACGATGGTTGCAGTTTAAATCGAGCATATTTCTGTGTACAATTTTAGCATATGCCCCTTTTATGTATGTTTACTATTTCTTTCCTGAATCTCTCTATGTTTCTAGACATATGCAATGGTGTTTATTGTTCCCTGCTCTTGATCTGGGACACTGGACAAATGTGATGATGGTTATTATTACTCTAATATACTACACTACAGCTGAGAGTATGGATATATGCAATGATGATTGTTCTTTCTTTTTTGCTACATGAGGCACGTTCAAAAATGTTTTATTCTTTATGCTCTAAACCTGAGGTATGAGTGGTGCGTCACAAGAACTTCATTTGGTGAGTACTAAACCCCAGGTCCAGGTCGCGAAGCATGGACCTTCTATCATCATTATTTTCGGTCATTAAATTGTGTCCAGGAGCTGATGACTAAATTTTGGTGAGTACTAAACCCCAGGTCGGGGAGCTGATTAAATTGTTCCTGTCATTTTTCCCCTTTCACAGACACTAGATTCGGTCATTAAGGCGCTCTTTCACTATCTTCTCAAGTGTGTTTCAGTCAGCAGTGTACGGTTCAGAATTTTTCGCTTCCTATGTAAACAAATGGTTTACAATTACTTTGTTCGTATGATCTTCTCTACTCTAACAATAGTGCGGTTCGTATCTTGTTGCAGCTGGTGCCATAAGCATGCTGTTCTTTGGTCTGTTCTCATGCCATCTAACTGATTCGGATGCTTTTCTCTTTTTTAGCAATTTGGAGCTTTTTTTTTATTTGCTTGTTTATAAGTGTTTCGCAATGCTATGCCGCCTATGCACGTCCATGTTATGATCAGCCTTATATAATTTTTTTAGCTATTTTTGGTCGACAATAAGCTATGCACATCCATCTTATGATCAGCCTTATATAATTTTTTGTAGCTATTTTTGGCCGACAATAAGCTAATGTGATTCCCTACGTGATGGAGATCATGTTAGGATTTGTATGTTTCTTAGAGCACTTCATTTGGGTAGTAACTTTAGTATCTACTTTTTCCTTGCAGAATGCATGCCCAGAGGAAGTCTACATGATTTCTTGCACAACAAACATATTGTCTTCGCCCTCTCAATGCTTCTGAAGTTTACTTGCAGGTCAGTTCCATACACCCGGTTTACATGGTCCTAGGCAGCGTAACGTTTCCTGCCCCCACTAGCACTTCGCATGCTCCCATGAGTTCTGGACTAAAACTAGGAGTTGACAATCAGTGTTCTTTAAAACCTACTACCTTATTAATGATGTTGTATTGCAGAATGTTCATGGCCAACTGTAGAAGGCTCAGGATCATGAAGGGCTCATATGCAGTGAGCCTTGGTAAGTATAGGTGACATGTGGATGCATATGGATGTGTCGCTTGTTTTCATGCCTTTTCCTGTGCAATATCACAAACACATTTTCTGTTCTTACTAAATTGAAGCATTTTGGCATATGCATTGATGATCACCATAACATATTGGCAGTTGGTTTTGGGGAGTGGTGCCCTAGCGCTATTCGCCACTGCACAATAACAATCAGAAAGGCAACAAAAATTTTTCTATCGTGGCCATGCTGTGGCCACGTTTGCTCCAGGCGTTCTTCAGGTTCTCTACTGAGGTTTTGGGGCTGTGCAATGATGAATGTTTTTTATATTATTACAAGATGCTTGGCCTTGTGATGGTTTTTGGACAATGATCCTATCTCTCGTACAAATGAAAAAAAAAAGAGAGATGGTGAGCTCACATACATTGTTTATACCAAAATTTAGTCAATATTTAGTGAACTGTGATACTAATCCAATGGTTCTCGACTATCCAAGCAAGTTTGGTGATTCCATAATAGGCTTGCAATGCGATGACATAAGCGGCATGCTTGAAATGCAATTTGACTACATAGTCCTTAAATCATGCTTGCGGCTACATAGTTTGTCCATATGAGTTTGCTTCTTTATGATTGTATAGATAGTCATTATTGCAGGCACATGTCTTCCTGTTATTGAATTTTGAGGATACTATTAATAATCCTTGCTAAATACTATCCGCAATATTAATCATGGTGTATGCACTGTCCTTTGTTATTTATTTTCCCTTGCAGATTAGGGTTCTTTGAAGCTTCTTTGAAGATATGATCCGGAATGTTTTGGTTGGATCGCCATATGAGGGTGCTTTCTTTTCAAAGCACCTATTGGGCCCTATCAAAGTATCAATTTTTAGGTAAAAAGCGCTAGAAATGATCTAGAATGTTTTTCATGGTGATGCCCTTTTTCTATTCTCTCGCTAGCTAGGTTCACTAGACTCGCCCTATCAAAGTATCAATTTTTTTAGGTAAAAAAAAACTGCTAGAAATGATCTAGAATGTTTTTCATGGTGATGCCCTTTTTCTATTCTCTGCTAGCTAGGTTCACTAGACTCCAGGTTAACTAATATTTTTACATGAGTTGCCTGTTGGCCAAATCATTTTCAAGCACCGGTCATATATATCCTAAGTCAAATGTACATGTTGCTTTGGTTTTTATTTTTCTTCATTGCAATATGTTAAAATGCCGATTCACGCCATCTCAAGTCTATTCTCCTATCTGCTGATTTGCAAGATGGATCATATTTAGTTCTTAGCTTTTGCATGTCCGGTGGTTGTCCTCTTTCAATCACATTTTGTTGGATTCTGAAATTTGAATGCGTGTAGTGTAGCCGCTCTTTTTTATTCCACTTGTTGTTTGTTTGATAATAAGTCTCCATTTCAGGTACCTATATTTGAACAAATTAGTGACAATCAGTGGGGCATTAGCCATCAGGGTGCCATTGCTCGCCCTATACTTGATCAGTGCGCAATTTTCCTTCACCATCTTGCAACCCCGATTGACGGATTTATACCCATGAGCTTTGCTTCCATGTCCTTTTTTTTTTTTTTTTTTGTCTATAACTATTGCTTCAGTGAAACATCACTGTTATATTTTTATGGAAACATCTCGGTATTAAATTTGAGTGTTCCCTTCCACGATAGCATTGCATCACAATGGAGTTCAAACATTGGCTTCTTGTACCAGATTTCCTTGACTAAGCTATTGTTACAGGTTTCCTCAGTTGTTGACCAAACTGTATTGCAGCTCCATCTGAACATCTTTGGAAGAGGTGCATACCATGTTACTGACTACGGAATCCTATGACAAGGTAACAAAAAACAGCATAGCAAAAGATGCAGCACTCCGTGGCTTCCTGACCTTTGATTCAAGAAAGATCGGTTGCCCTTCCATTGCTTATTGTCGTTGAAAACCATGTCAGAGAATCGCTTCTGGTGGCAGCAAGCCAAATGGCCCATTGATTCTCTGTAGGCTATCACAGTCCTTGGTGAACCTTCGTGGTGAGCTGTTGTCTCTTGAAGATCCATCTTGGACAGCTTCCCAAACAAAAAAGCAGATTCTGGCCAAGGGAACATATGCCTACACTCTTCTTTTGTTGCCATTGTGTAGCTAAGTATGCATTTTTTTTCTTCTTCTTTTGTTACTATCCTTCCGGATAAATGGCTCCAAGGCAAGCAACCGTGTGCGTGTCGATGCAACAGCGATCTTTCGGTGTTCTGAAATAATGCAAGTCTGTTCAATTACAGTAGTTAGGTGTGATTAGTTTATTTTCCACGAAAGATGTGTTGTCTGTGTGTTTTAGAAAAAACACCGTTGTGTACATATGCTTTTTATAACACGTGTTATTCCATTTGTAAGCTGATAGAACCATGGTGATCACTCGCGCGCATGGGCGCGCGCAAATCACTAGTGATCATTAGAAAGTGTAGATCGCTCTACAAATTTCTTGTTCTTTTGTACTATTCAGCACGGCAGCAAGTAATTTTCTTATTCCTTGTACTGTTCAGCACGTTAGCAAGTAGCATGGAGCAAGTGAAACTAAAATTATGATCCGCCGCCATCCACCATTCTTTCTCCCGCCGATCCTCGCAGCTGTCTCCATGCCGCGAGTCCCGTAGGAGTTCCTCGCAATATGTCCGACCGGTATGTCCGACCGGCGGTGCACGAGAGGGCTGCATGGAGGAACGACGGTGGACCCATCCGCCCGAGGCCCAAGATCCTCCTGATTATCTGGTTCTCTGTGTTAGTATTTGATCTCCTCTCATTAATGGACCCAACGGTCCAATGATCTACTCCCTGATCGGGGGAGCACAAACCATTAGTGGTTGGAGGGCCCTTGTATAGGGGTGGAAGAGGCGGGGCACGGACGAGGAGATTCACCGCCGCCACTTCTCCCACTACGATCCTTACCCTAAACCGATCTAGTGAAGGTCACAACCAGTGACAGGAAGTCCTGCGCTGCCGCCACTGTCTCGACGTCCATGCAGCCACTACATCGACCGTCACTGCCCTAGCAGGAGAACACCGACGTTTCCATGGCGGAGTCAACTGATGGTCGGTGATTTGCCATACACTACTCTCTATGTTTCTCTAGTCCCTACTGTTGTTCTAGTAGACCTTGTTTTAGGAACCTCCGTTCATGTTGTTGTCTAAGTGATTAATGAGAAATGCCCTCTGATCCGCACCTAGTTGGTCCCTAAATTCTAGCACTCTGCCCCCATTCGCCCTTCGAGGAACACTGGTGTGGATGAGCGACATCGGTCGCGAGCTCCTTACCCTGCTCCTTCACCAGATCCTCACAGTGCTAGGAAGGTGACGGTGTCGGACATATGGACGAGGCGCCGCAGGTAGGTTCGGAGAGCAGAGGCCACCACGACGTGGTGGAGTGGAGGAGATCGAGCTGGATTGTTGGGTTGTCTTTTCTTTTAGGCCCACTTTGGTTCACAGGTGAACCAAAGGAAAAGGATAGGAATCGTATCCTCCGGAATTGCCGACGTCAGGATGCCTTTGGATCGTGTAGGTGAAATGCAGGAAATAATCCAGAGGAATGGCCATCCCCTCACTTTGTAGCGCAGAAAAAAAACATCCACGCCGAGCTCATGGAAAAACGCAGGAACCGGAGACGGGGTTGGAGGTGAGGGGGCCATTTGGGGGGAACAGAGCGGATGCACGCCTGCGCGTCCCCGCCGGGGCCCGAACGCCGTTGGAGCCGCACCGCCCGCCGGTGAAGCCCCCCGCCGAATCGAATGCCGATCCACCGCCGCCGGATCTCAATCCGCCGCCGGTGAAGCCCGCACCGCACCGCCGCTTCCCTTTGTCCCCGCCACGGTGATAAGCGGGTGGCGCGCCGGAGCTCCCACTCGCGCGTGGGCTCCAACGCCGTGTCGCGGCGCTCTTCACCTCCGACACCGCCCGCCGCGGCGCTGCCACGATGCCGCCATCCTCACCGCCGCGGTCGCGGCGGCCGGGCCGCTCTTCCGCTTGAGGCCGACCTTGAGCTTTGCGGGTAGAAGACGGTGAGGAGCGGCGAAGTAGGGGCGAGGAGGAGGCGGGGTAGGCGACGGCGGTGGGGAAGCGAAGGTCGCTGAGAGCGAGGTGGAGGAATGTGACGGGGATTAGGAATGTTTTTTTTGAATTAGATAGGAATGTTTTATCACTGTGTACAAAGGATTTGGTTTCCATTCCTCCGTTTCTCCTTTCCTACGTTTTTTCGTTCCTGTAATTTTCCTACGCCATTCCCGTGAGCCAAAGGGGCCTTTAATGATGTGAGCTCCACTTACAGGTCCAATACGGGTTACGTACATTGCCACATTTTTTAACAAGTACTATCAAATCATGGGATAGAACCAGGGTCAAACCTATACACAGTGCTGATGCTCTAAGGAGCTATACCAAACAAGGCCATATTCATGGTCTGATTCGCATATTTGGCTGCTCCCCAATTAGCCCATTCAATCTCTCTCAGTCTACTATGTGACGTCTCCGATGCAACAATTCTCGGTACCCAGGAACAATTTCTTCGCACATTTCATCCAGAAACATTTTGTTCCACGGGTAAGAAAGAATAATAAAAGCTCCATAATGAAAGTGTTCCAGATTCATGTTCTAGTTTCAAAAGAAAATATGTTCCACATAAATGTTCCATCACAAGAGAAAGAAGGTTCTGTGACCGTGACTATGTCCAATCCACTAAAATACGGTATGATACTCCAATAGGAGCATATTCTATCTCCAAACTCCGGCTTATCGATTTTTTTTTTTTTTTTTTTTTTTTTTTGAAATGACCTTATCGAGGTTTGGGACTTAGGTCACATTGCTTTGGATACATGGGTTTTAATAAATATTATTCAATTGGCTGAAATCAGTCGACTTATTTCACTTATTTTCTCTCTCACATAATACTATTAAATCAAAACTGGCTTATAGGGTATGGCGTGTCACCTGCTCCATCAGTGTCTATCAAGTTTTGGTGGAATGCAGGATCTGACGTGCACGATGTGTTAATCATTCATAGGCCTGCAGGCAGCTCCGGTTGAGCAAGCAACGAGTCGGACACGCGCCAGCGATACCACGAAACCTGCGACGTGTGCGATGGGATTTATCGCACATGATGGCGACCTTTGCCGAATCCGAGAGACAGAATAAAAATATTAATATTAAGTGAAATCATCGTATGGTAGAAAGACCAAATTAAAAATATTAATATTAAGTGAAATCATCGTATGGTAGAAAGACCAAATTACGCTCAGGCCAGTCTTAACGGAGTTTTATAAGAGTTTCATGTGTATTAATTAAGCTGATGTGATGATGAGAGAGATGATAAGAGTTTTATGAGAGTAGAAAGTTTGATGGGGGATGAAACTCTCCTACGCACTATTTCTAAAATCTAGGCGTGTTGAAAACTGTGACATTAAATTTCCATTGAGACGGGCCTAAGAGGCGGTAGAATTAAGGTTCTAAATATTTAAGGTGTCGAACTAACCGAGTAGGATTTTACTTCACCCTATTAGCGTTCCTAGCCTTATAATTCAAAAGGATCACATTATAATCAAATCGTTAGGGACATCATACTAAATACTAAGCCAGTTCCTTAGTCATAGGCACATTACTTAACTCTTTAGAGTCTCAAAATTTAATTTTAAATTTTAAATTTCAAAATCTACAAACTTAGAACAATAGTTGGAACCTAAGCGGTTTTAGTTCAAAGATGTTTCAACTACAATGTTGTAGATTGTGTCGAGGGCTACTGATTTTGATATAAAGTTTATAACCCTTCGAGTTCATATGGAAAGGTTATGAATTGTTTTTTGATATAGAGTTTTTATATCGCCTTGTTTTGACTAGATGAGACTCAAAACCAAGTGTAGAGATCGGGATGACACATTTGGACAAATTTAAAGACCTAAACGTGTGGTGTCCAAGTTTATGGACCAATATGACACAAACTTAAAAATTTTGAGGACCTGAACGGAGGATTTGTTAATTTAGGGACCGGAATGACGTAACGATATAAGTTTAGGGACCGGTGATGGACTTTACTCTTATTTTAACTTAGTAATACAATTATGGAGTAGTATTTAAGCCTTGAAATAAATTTATCATAAACTTATATTTTATAATTAAGTGTTAGTATTTTTCATATAATTTTAATTAAAGTTTATAACGTTTGATACCTCGATACGTGATAATTGCATTTTTTATGTGGACCGAGGAAACATCTATTATGTTTTTTATCAAAAAAAATCCTGGCCACAAAGTTGCTGCGAAACTTCGTCCACATGTTCCCTCTTCATATAGAAGGAGTGCCTGTGATCTGTGAACCTTGACTCTTCTTCCTCGGCGTCAAGAGTCAAGACACCACACAGAACTCTCGGTAGAGCTGTGAACGTCAGCGTCCCTTGCAGCACAGTCCACACATTGCAGCACACTAGCACAGCCCACACAGCCATGGCCGATCTCGCGCCGACCTGGGTCACCAAAGCCGGCATCGGCTTCCTGACCCTCAACTCCGGCCTGGCCATCTACCGTTCCTGGGGGGACCTCGTCTCCATCCTCTTCGTCTCAGGTTCGTACGCCACCCTGCTCTTCCTTTTCCGCTGCCTACGAGACTACGAGCGAGCGGCCCCGGGTTCCCCGGCCAGGGGAGCGGGCGAGGCGCACGGTGTGGCCGCTCACCACGCTGCTCACCGTGGCGTTCGCCTGGAAGGTGGCGGCTGTCATGCCTTCCGCCGTCGCGGCAGCCGTCGTCTGGGCGCTCGCCGTCGCCACCACCGCCGGTGGCTTCTTTGCTCTCTTCGTTCCCGGATGAAGCCGCCGCCAGGATGGATGGATCGGTCATCAGATGCAGAGGCTTCAGCCCGGCCAGCCGGAGATGATGGTAAATATGTCGTGTACGGACTATGAACTTCGAGACTGTTAATAACCTGAAGAAAACTAGCAGGTGCTGCGTGCTGGTGGAGTAGCGAAGTCGAGCAGACCTTGAATTTCTGTACTACTGGTTATCCTTGTACAGTTTTTTAAGATGATCTTATCATGTGTACAATATGAAATATGTTGTACTACAGTATGCGATGTGTTTTGTTCTACGGTACTGTATTTGCTACTCTGTAAAATGAAGTACGCTCTGCTTGTACTAGTAAATGTTTGCCACATCAGCCATGAAAAATGAGCGAGGGAGCTGGTTCAATTTTGTATGTATGGATTATGAAGGATCAGCGAATCTCCTTTTGTAACAAATTGATGAGGTCACCTGGAGGCGGTCACAAAATATACTCACTTGCCTATATCTTGATCTGTATAGTGGCCACCACGGAATCGAACGAGAGAGTTGAAACTAGAAAGTTCGGGAACCGGATAACATTCGTATGGCCTTATCTGTTATCTCAGCGCAGAACAATCCGTAGAATTTTGGTGCTCGTTCGTCTCGAAAATGAAAATCCTGGAGTAGTCATTCGCCCATTTTATCAGTAGTAGCCAGCGGCCCAACGCCACCATGGTCTCGAGACTTCTGTGCCGCCTGCTGCAGCGGTGTTGGCGAGCTGCTCCGACCCACCATCACACCGCATCATCCTGCTACTTTGGTACCTGCGGCCGCTGGTGCAGCAAACAAACAACAGTCCTTCAGTTTCTTTATTGACCTAAAAGAAAACTAGTTGCAGCGCCTAGTGGAGTAGCACGGCCGAGCTAGAAGCCAGTATAGGTCCTCTGTTTTATATCATTCGGAGGAAGAGGAGAGGACGCGACGCGTCTCTCTGTCCCAAAATAAAAGCACCTTCGCTTCCTAAGAAGTTAACGTTTTCAAAATTTCGATAATTATATATTAAAATATATAAATATTTATATTGAGTAATTAGTATCATCTGAAAGATCTTTAAGTCTAGTTTTTTAACAAATTTGTTTGAAGATTTAAATATTACACGTATTTTTCTACAAATTTAGTCAAAAGTTGAAAGTTTGACCGTGCACGCTTCCCATAGTGTCGTTTATTTTTGGGGACGGAGTGATTACTGTGGCTGGTTTGGCAATGGGAGCGACCAACGGCGTTAATTAGTGGCTAGTGTGTTGGTATTGACAGATAACTGACGGCTTAACCTGGCTGCAACGGTCGAATCGGTGGGAAAGGTTGGGCGCGGTTATAAAAGCCCGTGTACTGAATACGGAAACGTTATAGATGAATGCAAAATCTGAACCCTGTCTCTATCTCTGTTCTTGCCCTTTTCTGCATTCCCGCTCTTCTATCCCTGATTCTACCTCTTCTTAGTTGGATTCCTACGTACCCTTTGTTTGTAAATACTAGTTCACCAACCCGCGCTCTCGCACGGTCGAATCTTATAGGACTCTACTAATTAGATTTTTTTTATACTGATTATCATTTTCTATTTACTACTAATGTTCTAATTCTAAACTAATCACTATAACAGTCTATATTGAGTCAATTGTGATAATTTATCAAATATTGATCCATACGTTTTCTATCCATATCCATATGTTATTTTGCTTTTGCGCCTCTATAAAAATATATATTTAGTTGAAACATTTGCTTAAGCTATGATAATTTTAGCTGCATTTTATATTTTGACATCATAAACCTATTCCTTCAGTCAAATTTTAAGCTATTTAATTCCTCATATCAGTAGCTATGATTTACAATGTAAGGTTAGCGAAGGTCAGTTGCTTGCACTTTAGGTCGTTTCTGGATGGGCATCTCTGCCAATATCTCTGCTTTTCTGTAATCATCCCAAATGCTGTGTATTTCCGTTGGTTTAATGGAAATGAGTTATCTCGGTTGGAAAAAAAAGCTATGATTTACAATGGTGATTACAATCTATGGCAAAATGCTTTCGATTTTTGTAAGAACATTAGGATCAATTTTTATTTCTACCGGTTTTCGTGATTAATAATTTCTACTATTATTGTTATTAGCACCATATGTATTTAGTTGAAACATAAAAACCTTAAATAACATAAACCTTAATAAGCTTTAACCTTGGGCTTTTATCTAGTTGTTGTAATATTTTTTACACGTATTAAATTGAAATTTCTAATGCTTATTGTATCATTTATTCATAATTTTTATGTTTATTTTCTAAAAAATAATATTCTAGGTTGTAGGCTATCCTCTTATTAGTTTTGACAACATCATAAATAGTTGCTTCAGAGTGCACCATGGCACTCTTAATGTTAAATTCACCGAATCGTATTAGTATTGTTTAATTAAACAAATATATCTTAAAATTAAGTTAGTAATAATCATATGTTTGTTTCAATCAAAATGTTTGGACATTTTTTAAGACAATGATTTTCAAAGTTCATTTGTCATTAGAGTTAACATAACCTGAAGTGAACTACGTAGCTGTCACTACTAAGTGGTTTGCTATAGGATATAATAAAATGCTTCATAAGTAAACAAACATTTATACTAATGTCTGTTTTTAAGTTATGGATGTTGAATTATTGTTTGTAATAGCTTATATTACCATTTACATGTAAATTGAGGGTATTTTGTTAATTTTTTATAATGATTGATATGCATAATTTAGGTATAAATTATATAGGTAAGTATTACTTTACATTATGTTTTCGTAATGCAATGTTCGGGCAATTCGAATGCAAATTTAGGGTTCAAAGCTTTATCTTTCTTAATGATAGAGAAGAATAATTTATAAAAAAATATTATTATATTAGTTTAATTATCTTTTATAAGCGTGGAGGTTTGAATTTTTTTCCCATGGCATTATTGATACCTCCACGGATCATGGTCACCTATTTTTGGCATCATTATTAGCATGTAATTCCATGCAACTCATTGACACTATTAATAAGTTAATAAAAGATTAAACCAAAACCTATTTGTGCCAACTAATCCAAGAACAATAACATTAAATGGAATATTATACCAATGGTCAAAAGGTTCATATCGTATGTACGTTGCACTTGCAGGAGACAAATTAAAATGTAATTGTGGGATCTAGCAACAGTGGCCATACCTTAATCTATAGGCGCAGCCGGTGCCAGCGTTGACGTAGATGCCATAGACGCTGGACATTGAGGCACTGGTGGCGTGGGTGTTCCCATCTTCCCTTTCTTGACATAGATGTCCCCATTGTCCTCATATTGCTAGCACACACCACCGGTCCTTCTGCCCCCCTCCATGTGGCTAGATCGAACGTCATTTGTCGGTGCTTGGTGCACATGGCGAGATGCGAGCTTCCTCCATGTGTACACAAAGTGCTAGACAGAAATTATCACATCCTTTGGTCATAATTGATAAATTTTCTGATAGGTTTCAGGATAGGCTTGTAAGTGGCCAAGGCCACAGATGTCGTGCACCTCTTTGGCGTCAAGTGTTGCATGCTTGTCAAAGTAGGTGAAGTTGGCTTTGTTCGTCGATGCATACCGATAGGTTGTCGGTGTGGCATTGCCTTAATTCCTCATCGTTGATCATGGGTAGGTAGTCTATGTCGGTGTGCCTCCCTCATCAGTGTTCCCAGATAAATAGTTGGTGTAGCCTCACATGCAGGTACTCATTGTACCGTCGCCTTCTCGGTGTAGCATCAGTGGGCTAGAAGCCATTGCAGACGGCGTACATACTCGTCTCTTCGTTGCCAAATGCAATGGTGCCGTTTATGTAGATGTGGAGCCACTCTCGATGGTGTCCTTGTAGGTGCATCCACACACTGATGGATCCTACGCACTGGGCATCATTTTTGTCCTATCATCCATCCTCACCATCTCATGGCCAGAGCGGCACAGCTTTGCAAGAATAAGAAAAAACCAGATTAGTTTCTGACCCATGCAGGACCATGTACCCACGCCATCGCCCTCCTCGCTTCTAAAATGCGCCGTATTCCATCTCTATCAGACGGTGCAGACCGTGCGGTCGATGGTCCATGGGTTCTTCGGACATTGCCAGATGAAGAACTGTAACTGTTGTTGTTGAAGAAGTTGTTGAATGCATCGTTTCTATCCGTCCGGCTCTGACATGCATGACTTGCCCATGCTGCAGACTGCAGTTGGTGCTCCTGATAAATGTATCCGCTCCAATCTTTCACAACATACCATGGAGAGTCGAGGCATGGTGTTCCTCGTGCAGGAAAGCTTGTGTGCATGCATGGTGTTCAAAGACGTGGTCAACCGGGAGCCAATTTGTGCCCAAGCATCACATGAGATGCTCGTTGTCTCATGTACCTGAGGTTGAGATCCATTGGTGCCGATTCGTTGATGGTAGGCTATTAGTGCCCTAGCTACTCCGATATATAGTAGATATGAGGCCGGCCCTGAAGCCAATGCCAAGGCATCCGTCTCCTCTAGGCGGGACCAATGGTGGCTACATGTATCAAGATGGCTGTTGATGTCCTTCCATAATCCAGATCGATGATGGTGGCGTGGAACAGCACGAACGATGCAGCCAGGAGAAGGAGATGGTGCCTGGTGGCTGCCTCGTAGACGTCCTCCAATTGCAGCTTCGTTCTGACGTGGTAGATCACGCTTGCTGCTCCTGGTGCATCCGTGCCAGACACCAATGACCTTGGATGAGTGCGGGTGGCTGTTGTAGATCATGTAGTTGCCTGATCTGTATTGGCTTCTTCCTCGCTTCCTCCCGTCGATCACACGTTAGGTGCCCGGCGGCGGCTGGTGGCGCATGGTGGCGAGTCAGCGCCCTATTTTCCTCCTCCGTTTGGAACATATCGATACGCTACGACGATCCCTTCCAATCTAGCTATTTCTTTTTTCCTGCTGCATGTACGCAGATATAAAAACAATGGATTTCTTTTTTTTATTTATTTATCTAAATAATAATGGTAATGGTGGGTAATTTTTGAAGAACAATAAAGTAGATCTAACGGTTACCGACTGCCACGAGTCCATAGATTCAAGGGCGGATGTTTTCGATTAATATGAGAATTTCTAGCATTTATCTTTTTCTTAGATATCGATGAGAATTAACGTGGAGGCTTCGTTGGAGCCTCCAATTTAGTAATAGTAAGAAGATTTGCCTCATCAGCCATATGGGGAGCCGGTTCACATTTGTACTATGGATTATCGGCTTTTATTACAACACAACCACTATAGTGCAACAGCTGTAAAATCAAGACTTAGTGCAGCACTCGAGCAGAATACAGAATACATGGTCGCTTGGGAGAGTAGGGACACTATAAAAGCGGACAGCGTCAAAAGTCAGCTGACGCTCCCGTTCCGCCGACCACCGGTGACCGGGGGCTTGGCCTGGTTACGAATTCACGAATCACACCTCAAACCCTCGTGTGCTGGCCTGCAGGTATATACTTTCGACACCAATGGAAGGTACCAATGACCGGCAAAAACAGACGGTGGTGCGGTCAGGCCGGCAAAACCCGGCGTTTCGTTTGTCCTTGAGTTCTTGAGTGGAGAAGTTCACTGCCGTCCATTTATATGCCCCATTATCCGTCCGGGCATACGGCGCCTTTTCTGATCAAGTCACCGAAAGAGCAATGGGACGGCAAAAACGCGTTCATCTCACGATATAAACGGCCGGCTTTCCAGCACTTACATTTGACTAATAATGAGCACTTCCCTAAAAAAAAAAAAAAAAAAGACTAATAATGAGCACAACAATCAAAAAAAAAAAAAAAAAAATTGTTTAGCAGCGTTCACAAGGAGTACAATTCCGCTCGTAGTATAAAGCAGCTCACACTGGGAGTGCCGTAACTCTGCCGCGGCATATGCTAGTTAGTACCAATGGACGGCGCCGGCAATGGTCGCTACTCGTTCCTGACCATGGTAGGCCTCGGTGTCCTCGCCTGCAACTCTGCCGCGGCCATCTACAGGTCCTGGGGCGACGTGGCCTCGGTGGTGTTCGTGGTCTCCGCCAACGCAGCGCTACTGCTGCTCCTGCATTTTCTGCGCAGGTTCGAGCGCGCGCGGCCTGGGGACGGGGGCAAGGCCAAGGCCGCTGTCTGGGCGCTCACCACGCTGCTTACGGCGATGTTCGCCTCGCGCGTGGCGCCGCTGATGCCGCCGCTCGTCGCCGGCGCCGTCTGGGTGATGGCGGTCGCGACCGTCGGTGGTGGGTTCTGGGCATTGTTTATTGGCCCCTGGCCCTGAGAAGCCTGCCACAGTGCGCGTTTGGCCGCCAGCCCGGATGCTTGTTTCAGAGCAAGCTCGATCGAGCTACCATACCAATTGTTCATTGTTGTTACTTGTTACCACACCAATTGTTATCGCCATGCACCAATTGTTTCAGAGCTCGATCGAGCTACCGTACAATGGCGTATTATTTGACCATTTACACACCAACCCCACCCCCCTCTTTTCTTTTTGTTTTTTGCATCTTTCTGTTTTTCCCTCTTCTGCCAGTGCCAGGACGTTCACGACGGCCAATGTTAGGGATGCTGACGAACACGCTTGTTCAGCTGTTTATGACGTTGTTGCATTTTCTTTTCAGTTCACCTGCTGCTCTAGCGCCTCTATCTGTGTTGTCATGCACGTGGATTTGGCTTTCCTAATATGAGGTCATTTTTCTGTGCTCTGACTTTTTGGGGCAAACATGCGTGTCACAGTTTGGTGGAAATAGTTGTAGTGAAACGACTTTGAAAACTTTGGAACTGCTCTGGAAGGGCACTTTCGGCAGTTCTACTCGTACAGTCGTACTCCCTGACGAATCTCTCCAATTAGACCAACAAACAAAGATAATTACAATCGTTCTCACAAGAGCCTGTGTGTGTACCTAGAGGGCAATCAGATTATGTAGTCATCTTTTTCTTTTCTTTTTGAAAAGAGTTTTTATTAAACTTGGCTTTTAAGAAAGTCAGCACGGTTCGAGCGACAAAGTTACTGCTGGGGTAACCAGCTACAGGAAGGAACTTAAAAGAAAACCAGCTTCATCGAGCCCTATACCAACTCAGTTCTAGAGTTCGATTACATCAGTGGAAACTAAATTGCTAGGAGTGAAAGCCTCAAGCCACTTCATAATCTCTTCCTTCACGCGGGCAACACGCTCCCTGTCCTTTTCCTTGTGCAAGATCATCCATCGCGGCATAAAAGAGAGTGCATAGTATATCACATCAGCAGGCGAATTAGGAAACTTTTTTTCAATAGCCATTTTATTCATGTTAGTCCACAAAGCCCATGTAAATCCAGCAAAAACAAAAGATCACCAGCCTAGTGGGCAGCAACCATTTGCCGCGCAGCCAGTGTTGTGTAAAATCATCCAGAAATGTGGGCATCTCCACTTGCCAAATCTCCTTAATCATACACCAAACAAATTTTGAAACATGACATTTAAAAAAAATATGATCAATAAACTCTAACCCATTATCCAAGCAACATTTTCCAGATCCCTTCCACCCTCTTTTAATCAAAGCTTGGGCCACTTGTATTTTGTTATTGAACATTTTCCATAGAAACAACTTGATTTAAGAGGAATCTTACTTTTCTAAATGAATCCGGCCACTTTACTAGGCATACCCCTATCAATAATAAATTTGTATATAGATTTGTTGGTAAATGTTTGGATTTGTCTAATTTCCAAACCACCTCATCTTTTTATTTGAAAATTCAAAGCTTTTTAAGTCATTCTCTAACTCAGTACATCTAGTAAATTCTTTAGAAGATATAGTTAGAATCTCTAGCCAATAAGTAAAGGTCCTCGTACTCAATTTCCAAAGGGATTTTCTTAAGCCGACAATCCTTCCAGAACCTGCATAATTTTCCATCTCCAACTTTAAAGTTGACTCCCCATTTGAAAAAAAAATGTTTGAATTTGTGGAGGCCCTTCCAGAATTGTGAGCCCCTAGTTGGTTTTGAAGACAAAAAGGTAGAATCTTTCATGTATTTGGCCTTTAGAATACTAAACATAGAGTATCATGTTCTTTATGTATTTTCCAGATCTATTTAAGCCAAAAGACATTCATTCATAATTTTTGGTATTAATAATCCCTAAATCTTCGTGATCTTTTTGGTCTGCATATAATCTCAAACTTAGCCATATCGTACTTAAATTTCCTACCAGCTCCTTGCTAGAGAAAATTAGATCTAACACTATCCATTTTCTCATGAACTCCTCCTTGGAGATCATAGAAGCCCATGCAGTCGATGGGAATGCTACTCAAACACGAGTGAGCTCGCCTCTAATTACAATGGATCTACTGAATACATTTTAGACTGAATGATAATGAATTAAGATTTTAAGGGTGAGCACGCCTCTTTATTTATTGCCTCCGGGATGAACCTCACCCATCGGATCAAACCAACTTGATTGGGCGACTTAAAATTGATCTCTAACTCGGTTCGGGAACATTCTAGAAGCAGGACACATGGCGTGCTAGGGGGCGGATGCACGGCCCCACACGTCAGGCCGCCCGGCCCCACATGGCCATGGGTGGGCCCCGGCTTGTGCGACCTATTTTATTTCGCCTTTTAGGTCCCCTGTAATTTATATTAATGCCTTTGATTTGGTCCTTTTCTTCAGTTTTTTATTTTTCTCCTCTTTTTGGATTTAACCGCAAAACTATATACGTAATAAAACTCATGGCATACTTCATATATATATTTAGACTATAACTACCATCAATAGTGACCTTTGCCTACATCTTTCTCAATTAAGACTGCTAAAGCATCTGCTACTAAATCAAAAAAGAAGAGAGAGAGAGGATCCTCTTGTCTCAAGCCCCTAAATGTCCTAAAGTAGGGCTTCTTTCCCCATTTACATTCACACAAACCTACCCCCCTTGGACTGTCTGCATAATCCACCTAAATCCAATTTACTTTAAAGGCTCTCCCCTTTAACACTTGTTCCGAAAACTCCAATTGACTTCGATGATAGGCTTTTTTTTTTTAAAATCAATTTTAAGGACTAGACCCTTATTTTCGTTCCACTCAACTCATGTAAAGTTTCATGTAGAACCACCACACCCTCAGGAATAATCCTCCCTTTTACAAAGCCTGTCTGATTTTCTCCCACGTGTAGTCATCTTTTGTTCGTGTTCATTCGGCTGCCAAAGTGTAGCCCAACAAGGATTTCCCCAGCTCCACAGTCGACAGGATTGGCGTCTTTTTCCCCTTCACATCTTCCGCCTATTGTGTTGTTGTACCCCCGTTCCAAATCCAATGGATGTATCAAAAAATGTTTAAGCGAATTATAATTTTGAACGGAAGGAGTAGTTGCTTAACGGAATATGGAAACCATGCATGAAGACACAAACTTCAGGATTAATACATTAGCACACACTCACGGACTTCGTGAACGCGAAGACAAAACTGGGTAGACCAACGACAACGAAAGAAATCAGGAGAACCGGTGACGATGAAGGCGGGGAACGCTCCGGTCAGAGTAAGATAGAGCCGGGAACTTTCCAGAAACACTGTTACCCTGCAGAAAGAACGGTGAGCAGAGACGACCGGCGCTTCGCAACGAAAACGCTAGCAGACTGCAGACGTGCTGCGCTTCATCGCTGGCGCATGCAGGAGCGCAGCCTACGACCTTCCCATCGACGTCGATCGGTAAGCAGCGGCAAAGCGAGGTCACGTCCAGTGCCGGTGCCCTCTGGGCGTTCTGTTCATTTTTTTTTTTCTTCCAGTCAGCGCACCGTAGAATTTCTAATCTGAATTAGTCTCCTTTTCGTAGTTGAGCAGCCAATAGACGGCTTGGCAGCCGGCGGACTGGAATTCGCTACGTTCCGGCGGAGCATACGAGGTGTTGTTAAAAAAAACAGGAGCTTGTTCTTGCCGTATCCCCCTGTCGGTGCAACATAGTGCGTGGCTACCATCGTTGTTGGCTCGTGGCGAAACAACGCTGGGTGTAGGCGTGTAGCTCCAGGCTGCACGCCGCGTGCCAGAAAGCGATAGATGGAGTTCTACCCTCACGGTGTGCTGGCCACGCTCGGCTACGCCGCTCTGACGGGCACCTCCGTGCTCGCCTTGTACAGAGCACGGGACGACCCGCGCTCTGTGGCGTTCGTGGCCGGCGCATACGGCTCCATCGCGCTGCTCTTCCACTTGCTGCGCAGATTCGAGCGCGGGGGAAGGCGACAGGGGCAGGAACAAGGTGGCGGTTTGGGTACTCACGACTCTGCTCACGGCCATGTTCGCTTCCAAAGTTGCGCCGCTGATGCCGCTGGCCGTCAGTTTCTTGGTGTACCTGATGGCGGCCGGAACCGTCGGCGCTGGATTCTGGGCGTTGTTTCTCCATCAGTGAGACGATTTCTTCGTTCGTCCGATACAAGCAGAATAATGTGTCCACCGCTGAATAAGTTCTTCCTGCATATGCGGCAGCCAGGTGCCATCCAACTCTTGTTTCTCCATCAGTGAGGTGATTTCCAGGTCTATATGATATATGATATATAAACAGAATCATGTGTCTAACGCATTTTCAGCGAGGAGAGATTCTTCATTGATTCTGTGTAGTGATTCTCTGAAATTAACTAAGAAGCTGAGAGCTAAAAACATGATCCTCTAAGTTTGAAATAAATCAACTTGTAGTTAAGTTATACTATTCTTTGACTAACATATTATTTGGTTTGGAAACTGATATGGGATGGGATGACCCCATTTTAATTTTTGATGGGGAGAGGACGAGATCATCTATGCTTTGTGTTATTTTTAAGAAATTGGAAGGTGCAATGAGCATATGACAAATAGCGCCCATGTGTCCACGTTACTTCTACATTTTCGTTCTTCTTTTTTCCCCATGTATGCCTCTTCCTTGTCATGACATTCACAGGTATTCCGTTTCGATGGCGGGAGCGCAAGGGCCTCTAGAGTGGTTAGAGCACCCGAGTAGCACCCAAACATGATCGAAGTTCGACTCTCATGAGAGCAAATTTAAATAGGTCTCGCATGATCGGGTTTTCTATGCTGACTTAGGCAAAGAAAAAAAACTTCCCATGGCGGAGGCCGAGCACGCCTTCGTCCTCTTTCTTCCTCTCACACCTGCCCTGGTCATCTCCCTCCGGCCAGAGCCTCCACACGTTGCTTCGGCTACGAGCCACGTTAACCTAGAGCTTGAACATGGACCGTGTTGTGAAAGGTCGCGTGTGTGGCTAATAAGGGCAAGGCCAATGGAGGCTACAAGTGGTAGTAGTTCTAGTACAAATAAAATGATCCACATAGATGAGGAAATATTGAGGCTACTATTTACACAATGCAAAAAATTATTGCTTGTAGCTTGCACATAAACTTTTTGCTTTCATCATGCCACACCTTTATTTCCTCTCCCTCTTCTTTTTCAGCATGGACCACCTTCTCTCTCCTTAAGCACTTGTAGCCTCTGCAAAGCCACTATGATAAGAATAGAGCACCTACTTTTTTTATCCGAGCCTACATGGCACTTTGAGGCTACAACCAAAAAAGCATGCAATGGGAAGCCCTAAGCTCTCATTTGGGTTTGAGGACCTAGAGCTTGAGCATGGACCATGTTGCATCGTAGTGGCCTTGACGGCGTCGTCCACTTGCTAGCAAATTCACACACATCACCAAGACCCGTGGTGACCTTGCCGACGTGTCCTCTTCTCGCTTATTACACACCCATTGCCACACCTCTCCTTCTTGTACTTCTATGCACTCGTGCAAAGGGTGCTCATCCCGGGGAAGACATCGTGTCCAACCAAATTTTGAGAACAAGTTGGGTCAGGATCTACACGGAATATTCCTAGTCGTAGGATCACTTTGCATCTTAGGCTATTCGCACCGTTATCCTCCTCGAACTTATCCTCTAAAAAAAGAATATTCCATCCTAGTTACAACTCTATACATAGTTTTTTTCGCACCCATCCATACTCTATCCCAACCTCTACCACTATGTGGGTCCCAGACTTCACATGGCAAAGTGACTATTATACCCTCTCTTTTTTTTCACTTTCCCCCCTTCTCATCTTTCTACCCCACCCCGACCCAGCCACAGACAACAACTAGGGAGCCCTCGACCGGGCGCCATCCCCACCCCACCGCTAGCTCGCCCCTACCCCCACTAGTGGGCACAGGCGGCGTCCCCCACACGGGCGGCCAGCGTGTTCGGCGGTGGCACCGCTCCTCCACTCATTTGTGGCCTCTAACCTCCTCGACTGGCGGCGGCGCTGCGCGGTCCCGCCCCTCCCTCTCCCGGTGCAGTGCCTGGCCACCGGCAAAGGGGAAGATGAGTTGCACCATCGTGGTGGCAATTGTGGCAGAGGATTTCGCCGTGGTAAAGGCTTGTGGCCACGACAACGGCGGCTGCGTCGAAGAAGTTTGAGCACCACATGGCTAAGCGGATTCGGCGGCTCCGCCAATGGCGCCGCTCCTCGCCGCGGACGCCGGCGACGACACGTTGAAGCCATGGAAGATGGTGGCGACGACGCGGAGTTATTGGAAGGGGGCGGCACCAGCGGCGCGCAGGTGCCGTGGCGGCGCGCGACCGCTGCGCCATTACTGGTCTTGCTCGTGGAGGAGCGTGTCCGTGAGGGGGGCAGCGCGCGGCGGAGGCCGAAGCCGAGGTCATTGCGGCGCGCACACACGTCGATGAGCGCGGCACGGACGGATGAGTCGTGGACTCGGACGTGGCGGTGAGGATGCGCGGGGCGAGTGGGGCTACGACATCTGGCTTGTGGAGGAGCACGTTCGAGACGAAGGCCGCGAGCTTGTCCGGCTCGAGCGCGCGCGATGGCCTCGAGGTCAGCGGCCGCCATGGCCTATGTGTCACGTTCGGACCGTCAGAGAGGGAGAGAGGTGTTCGGCGGGGAAGAACCCACACCCACTGCGTGGCCGCAGCGTGGTAGGCCTCGCGCCCCGTCGTCCTGTAGCGGAGGAACGCTATTGCGTTGAATATCCCGGGTGCTCGCTATTGTGGTGTTAGGGGGGTGTTTGGTTCATACGTTGCCTCGCCATGCATGTGGTTGCCACACCGGTTTGGTTGTTGTTTGGTTGATGGGTGAAGTTGTGACCGCCAGTTTTGTTCATTTAATTTTCATGCTTATTTCCTCCACAAGTTTGGAGGCCATTTCTTACGCCATAGTCTTCGGCGGTGCCAAACTCGGTGGCTGACATCGGTTGTGAACCAAACAACCCTTTACATACGTCACTTTCAGTGCCGGCGGTACAACAGTCAAACAAACACTCCTGGATCACAGCATATAGGAGCCCAAAAGTCACGGGCCAGCTACTACGTCGATAATTTGCACCATTCAGAGGCTTCCCATGGCTTTACCGTATGGTCAAAGTTAAATCTTCTGGTACTTTTCAAATTCGGTGGTTGAAACCTGAACAAACTTTCCACCGACTGCGGCGAGATTGGAGCAGGGTGCATGGGTCATGGTCAGTTCGAAAGGAGCCCATATATATCTGACAATGTAGGATCTGAGGCCCATGCCGCGCCATGTCATGCGATCTCTTCATCAGCCTACAATGTATGAGAAAAAGACGGCATTAAACGCACGAGAAAAAAAAGAAAGAAAGAACAGATGTGATGATCGTTGATGCTTATTTTGAGTTTGTTTCTTTTGACAAAGTACATCCAAACACTCCAAAATAACACATTTGTCCAAATCTTCGCGCCTCGGGCGGTAGGCAGGCCGCGGCCGACCATTGGAGCGGCTTTAACGCGTTTCTGACCAAATCCACCGAACAAACATTGGAGCGACCCCCTCAAATTCATGCCATATACCATACCATACGTAACGAATCTACATAAGTCGCGGGGTGAAAACTTGGAGTGCGGCATCGCCGGACGAACAATGGACCGCGGGCCATGGCCGCCGCATCCTCGCCACCAAACTCGCCCGCCGCCCTGACGCGCAACACCCTCGCGGGCCGCCTACGACATCGTGGGGCGACGGGCCGCTCGCGCTTCGTGGCGATCGCCTACGCGGCGCCAAGCTATCGCCTCCCGCATTTCTCGCGCGCAGTTCGGAAGGCGGCGGCATGCGATGACGGGGGAGTCATGTCGCCGCCGCGCGAGGAGTGAGGTCGCCACCGCCGCTGAACCTCGCATACCAAGGAAGTGATGCAGCTCACCAAGGTCTTTCATGGCGAACTCCAAGAGCAGCGATGATCCGTCGAAGGAGACGGGGTGAGGAAGCCGTGTGAGGACAATGTCATCCACATAGAGCAACAAGTAAGCTTAATGTCCGAGCCACGCCGAAGATGAACAATGAGGTGTCCGACTTGGCTTCAACAAAACCCAGTGGACAATAGGAAGGAGGCCATCCGGCCGTGGCCATGCGCTGGAGCCCGCTTCAGTCGTAGTGACTTCTTCGAAGGCGAGCATAGTCGAGATGAGTCGGATCTTCGAACCCTAAAGGCTGCCGGCGTAGATTGTCTCGCACCGGGGGGTTCCGTGCAGAAGGCGTTCTTCACATCGAGCTAGTGGATGGGCCACCGCTGGAGAGCGCCAGAGACAATACGGTGCGGACGGGTAGTCGGCTTCACCGCAGGCCCCGAACGTCACATCGAAATCAACCCGGACGCCGAAAGTGAAACCACAAAGGACCCAGCGGGCCTTGTACCTTCGAGAGAGCCATCGATCAGTAACTGTGCTTGAAGATCCACTTGCCAGGTGACCACATTTGCCCGCTGAGGAGGACGAGGCACACGAGATCCCAAGTGTGATTCGCGACCAGGCACTATGTTCCTCTTCCATAGCCGCCGCCCGGTTGGGGTCGGCAAGAGCACTACGGAAGGTCTTCGGCGACGGAGAGAGCGAGGCGGCGTGGAAGGCGGCAGCATCCGGAAGCCACTCTTCGCTCGCGTGGCCATGGTGTGCCGGTTCGCCATAGGAGGCACCGCGCGACACGCCAGGTGAGGGGGCAGCCGGTGCAGTGCAACTCGCGGGCGCTGGTAGTCGCCCGTGGTCGAACGCGACGGAGTAGTGTCTTCAAGAACCGCTCCGGCCATAGAGGCGGGAACCCCGGTGGAGGGCCGACCGCGGCGACGCGAGGTGGCGGGGCGGATGTAGACCGGGCCGAGGATGCCGTGGGCGCACGTGGCACGGAGATGGGGGACTCGCGGGCGCGCGTGGCGGAAGAGGTCCCTGCGCCGTATCGCAGGCGGGATAGAGTAGAGCGCGCGGAGAAGCGTTGGTGTCATCAACGGGCGACGAGAGCCCCCGTGCACGATCACAAGAGGACCAGGCAGGGGCGCTGGAGCTAATCGGGCGATGAGGGCGCCCCGTGCACGCCCTCACAAGGACCGGCAGGGTGCCGAAGGTGTTCTCGCAGGTCAAATACTTGTGCATCGATCCGATAGGAGGGAGCACTGTGGTCGTGAGTATCATCATCAAGGAACTCGGAGGTCCGCTGAGCACTAGGACCATCGCCGGCAAAGGGAATGACCGTTTCATCAAAGATGACGTGTCGGGGAGATGATGACTCTATTGGAAGAGAGGTCAAGGCAGCGGTACCCTTTGTGATGAGCGTAATAGCCTAGGAAAAAACACACGTGACGCACCTAGGAGCAAGTTTGTGTGGAGCAAAGTGGGTCGACATATTGGGGTAACATTTGCAACCAAAGACTCAAGATGATCATATGTGGGAGGCTTGCCTAACAGGGCAAGATGTGGGGTGGATAGTTGGAGAGTCTTGGTAGGCCGGATATTGAGCAGACGGTGGTCGTGGAGAGGGCCTCAACCCAAAAGGAGGATGGAGGCATGGACGCCGAAAGAGGAGTGAGCGAACAACATTATTTATAGAGCTTAATAATGTGTTCGGCTTTTACCATTTTCGGAGGCGAGGTGTGGGGGGGTGACATGCGGAGGTGAATGCCCCGTGAAAGAAAGAAGTGGCGGAACTAGAGTTATCGAACTCGCGCCCGTTGTCAGATCACCGAACAGCCTTGACGCGGGCATCGAATCGGGTGGAGGTGTGGGCGATGAAGTGAGCTAGTGTGCCGAAAGTGTCGATTTGAGACGAAAAGTAAAAGTCCACAAGTAGTGAGTGCAATCATCAAGTAAGACCAAATAATATTTATAACCGGAAATGCTGGTAACCGGAGAGGTCCACAGATCACAATGAACAAGATCAAACTTATTGGACGCACGAGAAGTGGACACAGGAAAGGGCAAACGAACGTGTCGCCCTAACTGACAAGCATGACACAAATCTGAACAATCCTGAATATGACATGACACACTAGACGCTAGCTTAGACAAAGCCTCATGACCGGGATGACCAAGACGCCGATGCCACAGTGGAGAGGACGCTTTGGGCGACAAAGGAGTGCGCTAGTGGAAGACGGCGGGTATAGCGGCCCCTGAGCTATTGCACTCCGACGATCTCGCGGTCCGAGATGGAAGTTCCTTCACGTAACAACCGGCCGGGTCAAACTCAACGTAACAATTATTGTCTATGGTAAACCGACGAGTGAGAGATGAGATTCTTAATAATTTGTGGTGACACAAGAATATTATTAAGACGTAAAGTGGGTGATAACTCTGTGGAGCCAGTGGCAGTGACAGGTAAAGTGGAGCCATTACCAACGACAATAGCTGAAGGAGTAGGGTACCGCGGGAAAAGAACATGTGAAAGAGAGGAGGACTGAGAGGTCATGTGGGAAGTAGCACTTGAGTCGAAGTACCAGTCGTTAGGGCCGGAGGGTGGTGGGTTCAGCGTCGTTGTGCTGAAGGCGTTGGCGAGTGCCGTCGGGTCCCACGAAGGAAGGCCAACAATGGGGTTGTAGTACCCTGGGGCAGCCCACGCCGACGAGCCATCAGGGGCCGCGGCCTTGTCGCAGTGAGCGGCCAGCCGCCATCGTCGCCTGCATTAGGTGCGCATGTCGCTATTGCATGAGCGGCGCCGCCGCCATGCATATTCTTTCGCCGCTGTGCATGTTCTGCCGGGCTCGCTGCGCCTATAGATGCGCGACACGGGATGGGCGCTAGAGGCGGGGCGTGGACCCCCGCCACATCCGGATGGAGCGGACCGGGGGCTGTAGAAGCTCGGCCGCCGTGGGCGACCTCCCAGCGTGCTGCTGTCGCCGGCCGGGCGACCGAGGGGCGGGGGGTGCGCCGCTGTCGGTGGCGCGGCCGCGGCGCCATTGCCTTTTCCGCCTCCGTTCTTCTTGTTCCGGCGGTTGTTCTTGCCCGGCCGTTGCCCCGGATGCCCCGCCGAGGGAGCAGAGGTCGCGTCGAGGAGGACGAAGATGAAGACGTGGCGGCGCCGCGAGGGGCCTCCTTGCGGTTGGCCATGGTGAGCTCCCTCAAGGATGAGGTCGCCACGGCCTCCGTGAAGGGAGGAAGGGCCGAGCGCGACGAAGAAGAGCCCCAACATGGCCGGCGCCGCTCGTGCCGCGGATGACGTTGAGGACGAAGCGTCGCGGTCGATGGACGGCCCTCGCCGGGCCGTGACGTCATTGGCCATCTTTTTCAGACGGCGGCGCGCTGAGTCGGTGACGGAGAGCTCGCCACGGGCGACGGTTGCGCAACCGCGTCTCGAGGTGGATGGCGCGGGTCTCGCGATTGCCGAGGAGCTGCGACTCGACGGCGAGCGAGCATGGCGCGCGGTGGTGCCCCTTTTTGGCGTAGATGATCTCCCCTAGGTTGTCGGTGAGAGTGGCGATGATCCACGACTTGATGACGCAGTCCATCCGAGCCCAATCGAGAGGCGGGTCGGGACGCCCGCCGCGAACGTGGTCTGGAGCGAGAACTTACCGAGGATGAGGAGGAACCTGGTCGCGCCAGCGGTTGAAGTTGCCGAGTCGGACGCCAAGGAGGATGGTGACGTGATTCGGATGTTGCCGGCGGAACGGCTGGGGAGTGCAAAATGCAAAGCAGCCGCGACGGCCTTGTGATGCAACGACATGGCCGAGGGAGATCGGCGGTGGTGCACCTCCAGACGTTGCAATCAGGTTCTCGTGTGGAGGCGGCGGCAGCCCGTTCCTTGCCAACCGGGCAAGGGCCTCGCCGCCGGCCGGGCGGCGGCGCCACGCTCCTGGAGGCAGCGGCGGCCTCCTCCTCCGTGAGGGCGCGCGAGTGGCGCCGCGCGGTCCCGGCCGCGGCGTCCGTGATTTCTTTTCAGCGGGGTCGCGCTCGCATCAGCGTCGAACCCGGTGTCCTCCGCGTGCACGCGACGGAGCTGGACTTCCGGGCGGGCGAGGAGTGTGTGGGGCCATCGCGAGAGCAGGGTGGCGCGGGAAGGGGCCGACGGAGAGAGAGAGAGGGCGGCGCGGCCGGGGCCCGCGCGGCAGAGGAACGCAGCGCGGCCGGAAGCCGGCGCGTGGGTGGAGCGCGGCGTGAGGCCGCCTCGGACTCTAGGGCAGCGGAAGAAGGATCCTAGAGGCGTGTGATACCATGAGAGTGAATGTGATTGTGATTAATTCAAAACACAACGTGAGCAACAATATGTAGTAGGCATGGAACAATCCTGGCCAACCATGCCAGGTCTCCATGCCTACATTAACTCACGCACTCACACTCTATATGAGGCTGTGCACTCTTGGTCAATAGTGACCGGGCTCCAAGCCTACAATCAAGGCACACACATATACTCTAACAGAAAGCATTCTAAATTTTGCATCATTATTTTTCCGATATTATATGATATGCCTAACACGAGCCATACCCACCGGTAGAGGAAAGGCTAGCCTGGGCCCAAGTGGAGGGTGCCACAACACGTGGCCACCGCGGGCCTGCCCTAGCGCTTGCCTGAGGGCGCCTCGCCGCCACCATCTATAGTTACCATACCGAGTGAGTCAGTATTGGGTTAGGAAATTGAGTCTATAAAAGGAGCTTCCGATTCAATAAGGATCTCCTAGTTTGCTTAGAGCTTCTCCAACATGCTACCTAAATAAATTACCTATCCTATACTTGAGTAGTGGAGGTCAAAAGCACCACTCCAATAGGTTACCTACTTGACTAACTACTTTTGTTGGCCTAACAAATCTTCCCCTTCACTACCTACTCCTGTCGGGCCAACAGATCTCTCTACCAATTTTTCTCCTAGTCACACGTGTCTATCTCTCTCCTCCTTCACTAGAACGCGGTACCTACCATGCTCGCACTCGTTCGTCGCCAACGGAGGAGCGCCAGTGCATGGCAAAAGCCTTACCCCAACCAGGAGCACAACACCTCTAGTGGCGGACTCCCTCGGCGACGACTCCTTCACCTCCTCCCTCTCTCCTCTCCAACAGCGCTTCTCCCAAGTGAAAACGACGTGGGCAGCCATCCCCACCGATGGACCTCCAACGTGACGGGAAGGAGGTGCGAACGGCCATCCCTGTCTTGATCTGCCGGCATGGGTGGGCATTCGTCGGCCGAGCTTCCTAGCGTGTGTTGGCATTTGTTAAGTGCTAAAAGAATATGAAGGATTCGCAGCGCATGTAACACCTACCATTGTAGCTTTTCCCTAGGATGAGTATTCTAGAGTATCGTATCCTGGGAAGCTTTGACTAAAGAATTCTAATAAGTCACAATCATGTATCCACTAACTTAGCAAACCATTAGACGATAGTGAGGAGGTAATTGTTAAAGGATAAGTAAATGTCAATGCATAAAATAATAACCTACCTAAGTTATCTAAGAATAATTAAACTAATCAAGAGGTCAAAGGGAGAGATTAAGGTTCCCGGGTACTTCTCTATTACTTAGGTTCTATGATAGCAATTACACTAATGCACTTTGGAGCAAGCAGATCCGTCCCAACTCGAAGAAGACGGGAAGAAGGTAGTTGGGAGAAGGCGCCAAAAGCTCAACGAAAACACCAATCCGAACGTGGTGGACTACAAAGGCCTTTACAGTTGTCACCCACAGGGCTACCACAACTATCCGTGGGATTGGGCGCAACCTCGGGTAACCTATAGCCTAGACACCAAGTCTACACTATCGATTACTACTCTAGCTACCTAGCATAACTAGAGCCCTCAATACGAGCGGAGATCCCATGCAATAGCATAACAACTATACTAACCATATATGAAATACATGGATGTAAATAGAGAAAATAAATATATGAATCTTAAGTCTTGTAGAGAAGATACAAAGACATACCATACTCGAAGACATCTCGAGCAGGAGCATAGCTCCTCTCTCCTTTACTCCCCGATTAGATCTAAGTTAGATCTAATCTAGTTCTAATTACATGGCTAATTCTATCTCTAATTACATGGCTAATCTTCTTCTAATCTACTTCTAATTCACTAATCCCGAGAGAGGTTATCCTTACATTGGGACACCTCTACAACTGAGAGATAATGAAGTAGAATGAGATAGAATGAATTAGGGTTTAACCCTGGGGTCAGGGGGTCTTCTTATATAGGCCTTGGCGTTGAACGTGAACCCTTGGATCAAACCGACCTTGGCAACGGTGTAGATACAACCTCAAAGTCGGTTTGAAACCGACCTAGGAAGATGAGACCGACAGGTGGGACCCACCCGGCGGCCGCCTAATCATCATCGGCGGCCGCCGTGCCATGGTGGGCCCATTTGTCGGGTCCTTCCCGGTGTCTTCTAGAATGTTTTTAGTCCACAATTCGGGTTGAGTTACTTCACGGTTAAGTCTTGTCATCGTATGTGAGATATATTCGAAACTTTCTCCATTCTTCTCGCATTTATCCGTTAAGTCCCCTAAAAGATATAAATCACCAAAGCTCGTGGAATTATGTTAGTTAGACCCCTAGTCTATGTTGATATTCATTTTACACCCTTATTTCATGTTTAGTTGACTATTAATATTATGCTATAACAGGTGTCAACGTGGCGGTGGCGGGCTGATCTCCCGTGCGTGGCTTGCTCCCCGGCGTGGTCATGTTGTGGGTGTTGTCGAAGTTCGTCAATGGCAGAAAGGAGATGAAAAGGATGACATGTGGGCTCCACCTCTCATGGACTAGTCGAATGAATTTAGGTACCATGTTTTAGTTAGTGTTGTTGCAGTTGAAGGCGAAAAAATTGGTAGTATAGAATAATCAGCTACCTAAATAGAGATTTAGGTAGTGTCTATTAGGCGATAGTGTTGGAGATGCTCTTAGGAGACAAGTCTAGATAAATTATAAATACAAAGTAGATGTAATCAATTCAATCAAGTAATAGAATGGGTTTATCCCTATATTCCAGCTCTTGACCACACACGCCCGCGCCCCCAAGACGAGCCACCGCCCACGGCTAACCCTAGTGTGTTAATTTAGCATTAAATTTACTAGGCTACCAAAATAGTGGCAAAAAATTAAAATATATATTTTCTAACATAACTTATGGTGTCTTGTATCACATCACAAAGTTTGATATTAAAACTCAACTTATACTGAGAAGCAAAATTAACAAATTTTGTTATGGGATAAATTATACTAGGCCAATTAAATTAGTTCGATAGAGTAAATTGAACCAAGTGTTAGTTTAGTAGTTACTACATATGTAGATATATTCAGTTCTTATAGGAGTAATTTAAACATTTTTATATATATATATATATATATATATATATATATATATAAGATTAAAGTTAAAATTATTTGACCTTTTGGAAGTAAGACATTGTTTAGTTCCCATTTTACAATGCTATAAAAAGTGCCTGATCGGATTTTGTGGTACACAGTTGAGGTACTAAATGTGGTCCACATAGAAAATAATTATAAATTTTGGAAATTTTAAAGCCTAAATAATCCATCATTAGAGCATGTGTTACTGTAGCAATTTGGTGTCTAATCATGGTCCAATTAGACTTATTAGATTCGTCTCGCAATTTATAAACTAACGTTGAAACCGCTTTTTATTTCGTCTAGATTTAGTGTCCATGCATGTGTCGACATTTGGATGCGATATGGAAGTTTGAAGTTTGGATCTAAAATAGTCTAGGTACTAATGCATACTACTGTGTATTTATTTTGAATTTAAGTGAACATGTGATGTGCTATAAGGCCAGTCTCAATTACGGGATTTCATGCACCACATCATCACAAACTCATTTTTTTGCATGAAACTCTAAAAGAGAGAAGGAAAATGTTTCACTATGGTCAAACCTTTAAGCGTTGTTTTCAATGACTTGGAAGTCGTGTAAAATCCCAATTGAGAAAGAAATCGGGTTTCATTCTTCATTAACTAATAACAGGATGAGAGATGATAAGACGGGTGAGACTCATAAAATAGTAAAATAATCTATAAGTAAGAGAAATCTGTTTCATATTAAAAAATTTTATGTCTTAAAAGCGAGGGTGTGTTTAGAGACCAAACTTTGGCCAAAATTTTGGAATTCGGCTAAAATTAGGCACCAGTAGCTTAACCGAAAATACCGTAGCAAGATGTTTCATTTGTTTGTGGTAAAATATTATTCTACCATGGAGTAACTAGGCTCAAAAGAAACGTCTCGCAATGTAAATTTAAACTGTGTAATTAGTTTATTTTTTTGCCTATATTTTATACTCCGGACACGCGTCTTTTTACGCATTTATTGTTTCGATGTGATGGGATGTGACGAGGGTGCAGAAAATTTTGAATAGAAACTTGGGCTCTAAACAACTGTGGCCTAAAGGCTCTCTGGTTGAGTCAAGTGAGTCAATGGAAAAGACCGCGTGCAGCATACGGCGGCGTGCCCAAGAATCCGATGCGTTGCCGGGGAAAGTCGGGCAGGGAGGGCAGGGCTGACGGGATGACCACGCTGCTACGGCGCGGCGCACTTCAACCAGCGGTCGTCCACAGATTGGATTCACGGAGTGCTACATGTTTCAGAAAAAGGCTTCACAAAATGCTCGTGAGTCGTGGTGAGGTCCGAGAGCTTCTGCATTTCTGTGTGCTGTGCTGCTTCTGCATTGGCCGTAGCTCCCCTAATCCCCTCCTCTAATATAGTAGTAGTTTCATATAGAAGGTTTTTCGTACTACTTAGTATTTATTTGATGATCGAGCCTCGAGGACAGGTAATCTCCCAGAAGTTGCTGGACTCAGTCACAACTGCACCAGTCCAAATCCAAATATAACGCTTGGCTACACAAACTTCACTAGCACAGCTCCGATTACTCTTGTTCGCCAACGCCTCAACGGATAAGGCTCAGGTTGGAAGAACTTCCACAGCTCGCTCGCACACCATCTCTCACTCACAGTCTCACCTGCTGCCACGCGCGTACACTCCAGAAACTCCACCAGTGGCCATGGCGGAGAACAACCGCGGGCATACCACCTGGGTCACCGGCGCGGGCTTCGGCGTGCTCACCGTCAACTCCGTCCTGGCCATCTTCCGCGGCTGGGACGACGCCACGGTCATCGCCTTCGTGGCCGGTTCGTACCTCACCTTGCTCCTCCTCTTCGTCGCTCCGCGAGTACGAGCGCGCGCCCCCGGGTCCCCGGCCAGGGGCAAGGGCGAGGCGCGCCGTGTGGCCGCTCACCACGCTGCTCACGGTCGGCTTCGCATGGAAGGTCGCCGCCGTGTTGCCTTCGCCCGTCGCGGCAACCGTCGTTTGGGGCCTCGCTGTGGCCACCACCGCCGGTGGTTTCTTCACCCTGTTCATGCCCGGTTGAGTACTGAGGACACGGTAGGATCGATCTGGGACCACTCTGGAGTCAGGAGCCTTGTGCGCCGGCCGTCGCTGCGGTGGCTCCATGGCCGGCCGCACGCCGTTTGCTCTGGCATGTGCACGGCTGTGCACGGCTGAACCTGAAGCCTTCAGAGTTTTACAATCCGCTACTACGTATGTACAGAGGACGTACTAGTATGCGTGTGACAGTGTAGACGAGCTTTCATCTGCTCTCGTGCTCATCTGTGCCTGCCTATGGCTATGTACAAGTATACTCTAGTGTTGCTGGTTGTATTATGCAGTAGACAGGACACTGATAAGTGCTACTGCTACTAGTATATTTGCTGCTCTGTAAGTATAAATGTATTGCCCTGTTTTGTAAATATAAATAAATAAATGTATATACACTCCTCTGTTCCGTAGTACAGTACCCTGATTGTAAATGTTGTATATACGGAGGACTGACTCCGAATAAGACGTCACAGCTGTGTAAGTAAACGGATTTGCTGCTGACTTGGAGCAAGCGCAGCGCACTAATGAAGTTGCTGGTTCCAAATTATAAATAATAGCGAACTTTTTCCTCACGTCCTGACTGACTCACCTACTATGTCACTGTAATGTACTCTACTAGTGGATTATCTGTGTCTGCCGGTGTAACCACTCTGCCACCACTATTTAACCTCTCTGCTCAATCCCTGCTCACCATCTGCGTCAACTTCACCCACCGACGCTCGGTAATGTTATGTCACTCCAACCTCTAGTCACTAGTGCGAATAGGAATAGGACGGCGCATAGAAAGTCACAGGCTACCACAACTTTGGGCAACGCTGCGCCCATTACTTACGGTGTGGGCAAAGATCTTCGGTTGGTCACCAATTGTGGTTGAAAACTTTCGCTTCCACCGGCCGCGGCGAGATCTGAGATCTGGGCCTCGTTTAGATGTTAGAAATTTTAGTAAAAGTAACTCCCGGAACTCCCTGTAGAAGACTCCCCTCTAGCACTTTTTTGTTTGTTTGTGGTAAATATTATCCCACCATGGGGTAACTAGGCTCAAAAGAATCGTCTCGCAATGTACATCTAAACTGTATAATTAGTTACTTTTTTTACCTACATTTCATACTCCGAACATATGTCTTTTGGTGTATTTAATGTAATGTGATGGAGAGAGAGTGAAAAAATAGTTAGAAACTTTAGCCAACTAAACGAGGCCCAGCATTTTGTGACTTGACTGGTCGGGTGGTCGGTACGAGGATACGCCTAACGTTAGGCCTCGTTTAGATGTTAGAAACTTTAGCAAAAGTAACTCCCGGAACTCGTAGCACTCATGTAGCACTTTCGTTTGTTTGTGATAAATATTATCCTACCATGGGGTAACTAGGCTCAAAAGAATCGATCTCGCAATGTACATCTAAACTGTGTAATTAGTTTTTTTTTTTACCTACGTTTTCATACTCCGAACATATGTCTTTTGGTGTATTTAATGTGATGTGATGGAGAGAGAGTGAAAAAAGAGTTAGAAACTTTAGCCAACTAAACGAGGCTAGTAATGACAAGTTGGCAACAGAGGAGGATCCGAGGCGGATTGACCTGGGCCCCGGGTTGGGGCTGCAGCCCGGTCTAGTTTGAGGGGGTGTTCAGTTGGCGCTACAAGTAATCAAAAGTCTTACTGATTTCCGTCACATCAAATCTCTTAACGTATTTTTGGAGCATTAAATGTAGATAAATAAAAAAAACTGATTGCACAGTTTGGTTGAAAAGTGCGAGACGAATGTTTTAAGCCTAGTTAGTCTATGGTTGGACAACAATTACCAAATACAAACGAAAAAAGTCTTCAAGTAGCCCAACCCAAAATATTCCCAAAAGTGAGCCTACAAGGCCTCAAGATCGTTTTTTTTTTTTTTTTTTTTTTTTTGCATAGAAGGCCTAGCCCTGCCCAGCTAGGCACCGCAACTCTTCCCTACTCGCCAAGCCCATTAATGACCTAACTATTAGCCACTCGAAGTCGAAATATGCTAGGAGAAGGGCGACTTCTGGATTACCCCTTTCCAAATTATAATTCATCGACCTTTTCAACCCAAGTTTAACCACTCGTCTTTCAAAAACTTTGTGCAAACGTAGTCAAAATTAAGTCATTCTTAAGGACTTTTTGTTAATAAAGCATGCCACAACAAAAGAAGTGATATTTTACACAAATTTTTAAATAAGACGAGTAGTCAAACTTGGGTTGAAAAAAATCAAACGAATTATAATTTGAAATGAAGGGAGGAGATAACTCGGGAATATTTAGAAGGTGTTTAGGACTGCTCCACGAACTCTACTCCACAAACTCCACCGTGAAGCAGCTCCACAAACTTTTGGTTTTTGTGGAGCTTTACGTGTTCTCACAACTCCACCATTTTTCTCTCGAACCAAATGCGTGGAGCTAAAACCGTTTTGCCTAAGAAATATAGAGCGGAACTGAAAAACATGGAGCAGAGCAGTCCCAAACACTAGCCTCACTTGAAAAAAAAACAGGTAGAACTATATAAGGATGTAACCTCAGGTTGGAGTGAATGAACAACACTGAGCTACAAAGGATGTTTTGACTCCTTATACATATTTCGCCCTCTTTGGACAGCATTGAGCCAACAGTTCAAATGGTAAAAAAAATCGAACCATAAATCAAGACCTTCGCCGGTTTGAACTCCCAATTGGGTCTTAATCACCATGCCGACAGGTGGTATACTTGATCCGACACATGATTGGACCGAAGTCAGCAAGGAAACCCTAATATATTTTTATAATTTTATTTTGTTCTATATTTGTTTAATTCATCTTTATGGAGAGTCAATTCCAAGTCTATTGGGTGCTACTCTGATGCTTTGACCATTATGCTAGAGGCCATTTGGCAAATCAAAAAAAAATGGGTTAAACTCTTTTACCAAGCCTCACCTAAAATAGTGGTGGATTGGATCGGACTATTTTTCAAAAAAAAAAAGGATTGTTTTTTTATCAGGTCCTCCATAAAAAAATTCATGATTCACATCTGACCCACTGTACAAACGGGTTGGGTGATTTTTTAATAGGTCGTGTGACTTCATAATTAGGCCTAAATATATAGTTGGTTCGGTTTGCGATAAGCCTCAAGCCCAATAATAATTTTATAGCCAAGCTAGTCAGTTTTTTTTTATTGATGTACGCGGGGTGAGAGTTGGGCTCTCATACAAACAATGACACATCAGCTTATGTAGTGGTAGAGCCAAAATAGCAGGTGTATGGGACGAAAAATAAGAAAGAGAATGTGTGGTATGGATAAAACGATTACCGTATAATGTCAAAAAAAAAAAATTGTTGTAGACAAATAAAGGACAACTATTATATGGCTCGACTCTTAAGGCCCCCTTTGGATTAGAGGATTGGCAAAGCAATTTATAGAGGATTCACATTCCTAAGGAATTTTCCTACACACCCCTCTGGAAAGAACAGGAAACATTCTATAGGATTGTATTCCTTTGGCTTGATTTTACAGGAAAGGAAGCATGAAGTCTGATCTCTTGGAAAAATTCCTAGCGGGAAAGCTACTCCTTATGTGCATGTGATTGGCTCTCAAATCATTTGTGCTTTATGGCGAGAAAGGTGGCCATGCAAGCAAAAGTTGTTCAAATTCAAAGCTGAAAGCATCAATCCTCCAGTTTTCCTATAGTGCTACCAAAGGCCATCTCATCTTGTTTCCTTTATTTTTCTATTTTGTAGGATTGGATCTACATGAAAATTCAATTCCTACAAGATTCCTATTCCTATGTTGTCTTGTTCCAAAGGTGGTTTTACAATTTTATCCAGCGGGACCCCAAATAGGCCACTAAACTAACATTTAAGGGCTCAAGTAAAAAAAAAAACATACTCCTATGTTCAACAGATTTTTACTACAGCCCTAAAATATGAGAGACCCTCAAATCACCCTCATAGGACCTCATTTATAGGAACTCTCCACTAGACCCACACCTGACCATTGAAGCCGTTTGCCACTTGCACGTCTTCTCAACTCCATGGTGACATCCCGCTCTCGATGGCTTAATTGGTGCGGCTACCCTCTGCACCAAGATCCATCATTTGTGTGACGCTTTTCATCCCTGATGTGTACCCACGCTTGTTCCTCGATCCCCAACGAGCCCGGTCGCACAACTAGGGCACTTCCAGTGTATAGGCAAAGTCGAACCATTGGCAAGAAAAAATGAACCATGAACATTGAAGTTGGTGAACCGTGGCGGTCAGAAAGAACACATCTTGCGCAACATGCGAACCATGCATGCCGAATAAAATATGCGGTGAGCTGTGGTGCCGTAGGGAGCTAGGATCTAGCACATGCAGCAGAGTGAGAGAGAGATTTTTTGCTTATGGGGTCCTTGCTACTGATGTCTACGCTATGAATATCGAACCATGGCTTCCGCTCGATTCCCCCGAACCATGTATATGGTTCACTCCAATGCTGGAGCTGTCCTTAGGAAAGATCATACTCCCCTAATGGATTTTTCTTGGCCTTACGTGGCTCCTCTCTCTAGTGAGCTCCCTTGGCCGCTCTTCCCATGTAACCCTAGGTGTGTGCCTCCTCTCCTCGCGGCGAGGTCCAACCGCTCCTACTCAGCTCCACAATATTTTCAGTCACTTCTTCCCACAACCTTGCCCCGACATCCGACACAATTCCTCTTGCAAGATCCCGACACGTCTCCTCTCTTCCGAGCTGAGTAGATAAGAGCAAGAAAAAGGAAAGTAGAGAGGATCATTAGTGGGTCGCTTGTGTTATTATGGCTAGTATGAATTTGAGAGCCCTGATTAGAGAGAGCTTCTATTAAAGTAGATGCAAAATACTCCCTCCGTCCTATTGAAAGCATTTTTTTAGACTTTCCAGCCTCTTGGTCTAACCGCTCATCTTACTCAAAAATTTCAATCAAATAATATAATAAATAAATCATAATCAAAAGTATGTTTATTAATAAAATACTCCTAAGTCATAGCAAACTAAATAATAATTATATAATTTTTTCATAAGACAAACAGTCAAACAGGGTCTGAAACGCCCTCGAAACGACACTTTAAATAGAACGGAGGGAGTATGTTTAAACCCTAAAAATAGAAGAAGTATCAACTCAAAGTAAAATCGCTAATCTTAGGGCTACTGGAGTTGCCCCTAACGACAAGGGGCCAATTGCAAAGTAACTATTTCTGAGTTTGACGACACTAATAGCAAGTACTATAAGAGGCTGTTAGAAGGTTGAATGCTTTGAGGTGGAGGAGAGAGAGGGAAAGTGGACTGTAAGATTAAGGCTGTGTTTTTTTTTTTTTTGCGATAAGGAAAATTTTCATTGATACTAAAGCAAGTTACCCAAAGTTCGGCATACAAACTTTGGGTACCCCCCTTCACATCACCAAGATTTCCCATCACATCGAATCTTATTCTCAGTCTCAAATTGATTACTATAATGCCAAATTTCAAGATTTTCAAGATACCCATGATGCCAAATTTACTATAGTGCCAAATTGATTTACTACAAGGTTTAATTTCAGTGGTACTAAACAGGCCCTAAAACCAAAAAAAACTCTGTGCGACAGACAAATGAGCCGAGTATTAAATGCTGAAGATTTAACCACTGTATAGATGGGTTGAGAGCCAGGCTAGAAGAATCTTTAGGGCGTCTGCAATGGTAATAGCTAGTACTAGCTACGTAGTCAGCTGACGTGGATGTGAGAGATAACAATAAAGACTATTTTATATTATTGGACCCACACGCCCCTCCTGTTCTTGGGCTACGTGAAATAGTTTAGCTATTTACGTGTAGCTCCGACTATTCTTTCTCCTACTTATCCTTGCCACATCATATCTAGACAGCCAAATAGCTAACCATTGCGCACGACCTTATAGCCGGCTGTATAATACTTGCTGTAACTCAAAATCTAAAAGTTCGCCGGCACGAACCGAGTCTCCTCCGATAAACGCGGCATGATTCCTGTTGTAAATGCTTGGACGGAGCACAGATGCCGATATGCCGTAGCAAGCGACAGATGTGGGACGGTCGATTCTTTTGACCAAGTGCACCCTAAAACGGGCCCAAATGAAAATTTGGCTGAATCGGTGGCCGGCCAAGCCTAACGTTTATAGGACATATGTATTTTTTATTTTTTTTTGAGGAATCTAACATCGGAGCATATATTAGTGTAGTGCATGTGTGAAGACCTTAATCAGACAGGTTTAGGCTTTTAGCCCATCGTGAGACGAATGGACCTCGGCGATGGCCGCACTTCTGTGCTCACCAAGCTCGGCCTGGCCATCCTCACGTGTAACTCCGTTATGGCAGCCTACAGGTCGTGGGCGACCCGGCCTCGCTCGCGTTCGTGGCGATCGCCTACGCCGCGCTGCTGCTGCTCCTGCATTTCCCTGCGCAGGTTCGAGCGCGCGGCGGCGGCCGCGCCTCGCTGCGGACAGGAGGAGGGCCAAGGCGGCGGTCTGGGTGCTCTCCACTCTGCTCACCGCAATGTTCGCGTCCAGGGTGGCTCCGCTGATGCCGCTGCCGGTCGGCGTCGCGGTCTGGGTGGTGGCGGTGGTGACGGGCGGCGGTGGCTTCTGGGCGCTGTTTGTTAGCCACTGACCAGCGAGGCTAATTCAGAATGCCCAGCAGTACCCATACATATATGCCTATGATTTGTAACTGGTTTTGTACTAGCGTTTTTCGTCTCCCTGTGTTTATGCACGCTGAAAAGAATCCCTAGCTTACTCCATTGTATTGGCTTCCTCAGATTATTTTAAAGACGACAGGTCTCAGAATTTGGTAAGAACCAATGTACAAACGGATTCGAATTAGGATTCCTCTTCTTCCTCCCTCTTCACCCAATAGATTCCCTCCCGGTCGTCCGATGAATCCCCTCGGTACAGAGGGACGAACTCCGGCAATCCCTCTCCTCCGGAGCCTCGGGTTGTTTTGTTTCTTGGACGTGGATTTGAACTTTGACGCTGACGCCGCCGGCCGCGAACACATGGTTGATTTAGGTCACATGTGTTTAGTTTTGTGATTGAGTGATTGTCAGCGATCAACATTTTAATTCTATTTTCTTTTTATTCTTTATGCCGGCTATGTTCACCCGCACACGTGGAGTGTGTCGAAGACGACATCTCTTGGTTCGTGTTGTACAGGGTGTGGAGCTCGGAGATGGTAGCCGACGGCGAGGTGAAGGGGCCAAGGAGGACGTGCGGCCGACGGACCGCGGAGGTGAAGGACGGACGTGAGGCTTGGACCGAGGACCGGATCGCCGGGTGGCTAGCCATGGTGGTGACATCCGGGACATCGACGAATGCAAGAGGACGTGGTGGGACCGTGTCGATCGGGTCAAGACGGCGAAGCGTGCGGCAGGCAGAGCGGGGAGCTCGGATGACTTGGCGATTTCGGGGCGTCAAGACGGCGATGACACGCGGTCGAGGAGGTTTGGTGGTTTGTCCTCAAAACCATCGTGCGGGTTTCGTGGTTTGGGCCTCAAAACCACGGGGTGCGGGTTTGGTGGTTTGGGCCTCAAACCATCGGGCGGGTTTCACGGGTTTGAGCCTCAAAACCCGGGTGGACGTTCCGGTGGACGGAAGGGCGCGCGTGGCGGCATCCGAGATTGCGGCGGAGCGATGCTTACTTGACGAGGAGGCGCGGTGGCCGTTGGATCGACAAATTATCCGTAGTCGACCAAAATAGCCATAGGGTTAGAAGATCGACTCATGTATCTTAGGGGTAGTTTAGGAATAGGAAATATTGGACTATTTAGTGGAGGCTTACCCCTCCATCCCCTCGCCTCTCTCATTTTCGTTTTTATTTTTTCCCATTTTTTGGGTTCTTGTTTAGAGGCCCAAGAACACAATTTTGTGTGGATTTGTCTTTTGATTTTTCGTTCGTTAGAAAGAGTGGCCCTTAGTCCACCTCACGCCTCCTGGATTTTGTCACTTTGATCCGTGATTTTCGTGTCGCGCGTTTTGAGCTTCTTTCCCCACTTTCGTTCATGGTCACGATCCGATTTTTTCAGAGTTTGGGTTGATTCCAGGCAGCGATTTTTTGGGAGATGATTCGTGCTGTGGTGAATTTCGTCTGACCAAATTTTGGGCTCGAGTCTTGCAGCTTTGGTCTGGTTTTCGTTGGATTTTTGACTGGGCGTTTTTCTGTCCGTCGTTGTTCCTGGTCCGTTCGAGTCGAAGGGCGTGCTTCGGGTTAATCCCCATGGATCTGGCGTCGAGTGCCCATCACCGTCAGGTGTTTGCCTGTCGTCCAGGAACCTTCTGAAATCCACAGTCCTCTCTAGTTTCGGATCAAGCCAGATACGCTTTGGTTCTTGCGTTCTTCTGCAATCGAAAGCAGCTCCTCCAGCGCCGTGATTTATTTTGCTTCCAGGTTGTTTCGCGTGAGCAGTGAGCAGCACCTCTGCTAGATTCTTAGCTTCGTGTTTCGTGCTCAGGGAGCACTTGCCGCTGTAGCACAGCAGCCTTGCTGCAGTTCGTGCGTGCTTGAGCTAGATTTTTTTGTTTGGACAAGATTGCTTCCTGATTGCTCTTGTGTGTGTGAATTTTTAATTGGTCCAGTAGCACTCCACGTAATGCTCCTTGAGCTTTGATTTGATTGATTTTGCTCGGACTGCTTCACGGTTTGCAAGTTCCAGCTTTCTGCTTCCCTCGCTCATGAATCTCTGTACTTGGCTTTGATTGGTTTCTGTTCGTTCGTCAGGTCTGAGCAAATTGAAGAGCTGCCCCTCCGATGCTTAGTTTTGGATAATATTTGTTATTGAATCAAAAAGCTTATTTCTTGATCTCGGTTCTGGAGTGCAGCACCTCCAGCCTGCTCGCTGCGTCAGTTTAGTGGTCAAGTGCTTTCAGGTTTCAACAGTGCAGAGAGCAGTAGCTTGGTTTCTGTTCCAGAGAAGGAGCACCTCTACGTTGTGCTGTTTTCAGCTACAGGGGCATTCATCGCTTGTTAGTGCCGAGAGTGGATTAATGTTAATTTTCTCTCTTGCTGATTGATCCACGGTTTATTCATTGGAGCTCCGATTTGAGATCCGATTTTTTCGTTCGACTCTGAGCCTAACACTTCGCGTTTCATATCTTGCTACCTGTTAGCTCGTCATCATCACTTCGGATCTTTGTGAGTTCGCTTTTGAGGTTGGGGGTTGAGCCGATGATCCAAAAAAAGGAAAATCGGGCTCCCATTCACCCCCCTCTCGTCGCCGTTTCGGTCCTTCACCGGCTGTGTGTACAAACCCCAATCGCTAATGACTCATGAGGTAACAAATACAAGAGGTGCGGTGACGGTCAAAACAGAGTGGGCAAGCACCGCAGGAAGCAGGTATCTTGGAACAGAGGAGAGCAGTATTTGCTTTCTTGGATTGCCACGTTTGGCCGAAGAAAACGCATACGGATTAAAACGATCTGGTTGAGTGGACTCAATCCACCTGCCAAAGTTTGTGCAAACAGCAAAGCGTCAGACGGCTGGCGCCTGGCGGAAAACACGATGAATTGCATCCTCGTGCGTTTGACTAAACTCTGTCGACAAAAGATAAGATTGGTGATCAAGACGATGACAGGGAAGGACAGAAGAACTGGAGAAAACACAGCCGGGGAGGAGAGTGAGAGGCGTGTGCGGTCAGAGCAGGAACCTCCGTAATAGGCACCTGCTTGGACCTATATAAGCCGGCGCTCGGAAATACGGGTCGTCTTCGCCATAGCAGCCGACGGCTCGACCATCACATCGCCGTCGGGTACCAGACCATGACAAGGCGAGGTACGTACGACTCGTGCCATGTTCTTCTTTTTCCTTCGCTTGATCGGTACTTTGCAGGAGGTTGGAGGTACGGCCGGGCTTTCCTTCTCGCGGCTTTCTGCAGCCATGGCCTGTTCCGTTTTTGACTAAGGTCTCATCGCGACCTCTTCATCTCCTATTCTTCTCCTTTCCCGTCGTAGCCTTCGTCATCCGCCATTGATGCCCCACTTGGTTTCCTTCAAGTTGCTAGCATGGGATCTCTCCTAGTCGAATCGAATCAAATCTCCATCTTTGTAAAAAAGCATATATATCAAATCCCCAGCGTAGGTCGATGCGCATTTGGACACCTTTTACAAGGGTACGTGATGTGAGCTGCGAATTCAGCCCTAAGCGCCGGCGAATTTCAAAAACGGCCTTGTCTCTTGGTGGATATTAGCAGCCAGTGGCTGCTGGGAATGCCCTACGGCCGGAGTTGCTGCTGTTGTTTATGGCTTTATGCCTGTCGGAGGCAGAGGAATTCGCTTCGACATTGTCGACCTCGACCGCAGCTGGCGGCAGCGCTTGCCTCATGTCTCCAACTCCGGTAACCGTGTCATGGCCTCATCGTCACGGGTGACCTACACGACACGACAGTCGACATAAGTGATGACGCCAAACACGGGATAATTTTACCTCGATTGACAACGTACCTCCGTCTTCATGTATCTTCTCGAACGATCCCACGAACTCCCACTAATTCACGTTCACTAACTCCGTTTTGGATTATATAAGCGATTCTAGAACCTTCCAGCAGTCGTTAGAGGACAGGGAGCGACCATAAATAGGAATCCAGGGCTTTGCGTACCACCACGGCTCCACTTGCTGCTTGTGTCACAACACAGAGTCAGAAAGCGATACTCATGGACTTGCACCGCCACGGCATACTGACCACGCTGGGCTTCGCTGCGCTGACGGGCAACTCGGCGCTCGCCATCTACCGGTCGCGTGTAAAGTTGTACATTTGGCCCGGTATTTTTTTGGCCCGGTCCGTGGCCCTGCTTTGGGTCCGTGGCACGGCCCGGTCCGGTGGTTGCGGGCCACGGGCGGCACGGCCCGATGGCGGACCGGGCCATGGGCCGTCGCCTCGGCCCGAGGCACGGGACTGGTCCGGCCCGGTGGAGAAGGCGGCCCGGTGACGGCCCGGCAGCGACTTGCTTTTTTTTCTTTTCGAGTGGAGCCAGCAGCCTGCTAAGAGCCCAAGAGCTACTCCTCACAAAAAAAGAGCCCAAGAGGCAAGAGTGGAGTCACGAGGCGTAGAGTCAGCGACCTGCTAATCAGCGGCCTGCTAATCGCGTTTAGTCGGCGGCCTGCAAGAGTGGAGTCGCGGCTGGCCGGCGCCGTGACGGAAGCTCGAGCTGTCGGACGCGTCGGGAGACTGGAGCTCGAGCTGTCGGACGCATCGGGAAGACCGGAGCTCGAGCTGTCGGACGCGCTCGAGTCACGCGGAGGTGCGCTCGACGGCAGCCAGCGCGGCGGGCGGAGAGGCCGCGCGCGGCGCGTATTTTGAGGCGAGCGGCGACGTCACAGAGGCGCGCTGCGGCGTCGCAGAACGCGGCGGCGGAGCAGGACGCTGGCGGCGGCGAAGCAGGACGCGGAGGCGCAGCGCAGCGGCAGTGGGCCAGCGGGCGCGAGCAGGACGCGGCGGCGGGCCGGCACGGCGGCCCGGCGGCCCAGTGGCCCGGTGGCCCGGTAAAATGGCCCGTGGGCCGTGCCATGGGCCGCAGGCTCGGCCCGTAGCACGGTGTGGCACGGCCCGGCTGGCCCGTGGCCCGATGCGAGCCCGACCCCGTCGCCGGCCCGGTTCGCCCGATCGGGCAGCCAGGCCATGCCGCCCGGCCTGCTGTACATCTATAGTCGCTGCGATCACCCGCTCTGCGTCGCGTTCGTGGCCGGCGCTTACG